>CM046438.1:32999445-33322986 GCA_025506505.1 Flaveria sonorensis | reverse complement strand
AGGAATCCTGTGTAAAGAAACTAGAAAATAATTATATTCACTCAAAAAGAATCAAAAGTAAATTACACGTGCGGAATGAAAGAAATCAGACGGTAAACAAGAACACAATGCGTGATCGACGAAAAAGAACTCAAATAAAGGTAACACGATTAAATAAATAAGATTTACTGTATATATTCAAAATAGTGCCACTATAGATGGTGCATCAAAGTATCTACGAAAGCTTTACTAAATAACAAGAAATGAACTAGTAGACAAAAACATTAAACAAAAATAGTTCAAGCACGGATAGTTTGTTGCTTTACATAACAACCTCCGCTACTATGAAGTTTTGATTCACAAGCCTTCTAACACACTCGTGAAGCAATCTAATCATATCTAATTATAGTACTCATTGGTATCACACAAATTAATCATAAATGTCACATAAGAAAACTATTTGTAAATCAAACCCAAAACCGAACATGAAACCATACGATTGAGCACTAAATCAATACACACGTGCCCCTAAACTCATCCAGAACATTTCACAACCAACTTCAAACACTCTACTTCAAAAATCACCGAATAAATCAAAATGAGAACTGTGGATTCACGGAATACATATTACCATCAAGGCCAGAAACCAGGTGTAAAGAACAAGAAACTACTCGTATTCACTCAAAAAGAATCGAAAGTAAAATTACGGGTGGAATGAAAGAAATCTGTGACAACTCATCCAAACTCACATGATTTCGATTCCTTATGCCAATGCAGTAGACTAGTGATGGAACACTCACCAGTGACGCAATTTTCGGGACGTAAAATTCTTTCAACATGGGGATAATGTGACATCGGTAATTTTCCGTTACCAAACTCCGTTAGTTCCGTTAAGTCTTGCATACACGTGTCGTGCACACCACTAGTTGTCGTTGAACGTTGGTGAGTTAACAATAATCAGTAATGTTAAATTGATGATAATTAAGTTAACAATGTGGTTATTAAGTTATGCTTATGTGATTTAAATGTTAACTGTAATTTTATCGCTTAACGTGAAAACGTGTATATTATTTCGTGTGTTTTGTGATAAATGGAAATTATGCATGATTGTTATTTGTGATTAATAATAATTGTGTTTAGTAGTTAAAAACTATTTAAAACTATTCAAAAAGCCTAATCTTTATAAAATACAAACTACAAGGGTTTAAGGGGTAATTACCATAAATTAATAAAACAAAATCCCAACCCTAGCCCCCACACCCCCTCTCGGTCGCGACACACACTCAAACACACACAAACCTGCGATTCAAGCAAGAACAAGCAAGAAAACTTCCGGTTTGATCGATTACAAGCATTACAACAAGTTAGAAACATCAAACTTGTCCATTACACGTTTAAGGTTAGATTTTTATATGTTTTTGGTGATTCTTCATGTTGGCCGAAGGTTCCATGCGAAAACCTGCAATTGGTGGTCCATTGAGGCTTAGTTGTTGATGTTAATGTGTTTACTAGATAGATTACATGTTAATTAACGTCAAGTATGCAATAAAGGTTGGATTTTTACAAGTTTTTATGGAAATTACATAGGGCCGAAACCCTAATTCGAAACTTGCAATTGGAGGCCGATTTGTTGATGTTGGTTGGTGTTATTATGTTAGTTGGATTGTATATTATGTTAGTTAACGTCGATTATGCAAGAAAGCCTATGATTTTGATAGTTGTTCATAGGTTACTAATATAGTAACTTTATTTTGCATGAATTGATGATTGGATGATGTATGAATGTTATGGATGTATTTTGATGATGATTAGATGCTAAGTTGATGTTATGAACAATTGAAAAACAAAAGATGTCTTATAGTTCATACATTGCTAAAAATAGTAACTTTTGGTGTTGAAGTGATGAATCATGATGATTAGGTGTTGTTGATCATGTTTAAATGTTGTCATGTTTGGATGGTATATAATGATGAATCCATGAATGTTTTAGGGGTGTTGATGAAATTGGGATGTACTTCCCAAAAGGGAAACTTTAATTGTGCAAATCCTTGAATTGGATGATTTGAGCATGTTTTGGGATATTAGGATCATGCTAGTGTGTTCATGGATGATTTCTAAGGTGATGAATGTGTTGTTTAGGTTATAGGGATGTTGATTTGGGTTTGTTATCTGTTTGGCCTGTTGTGATTCGTACGACTTGTGTGATATCTTGTTGTGGATGATCTAGGTAGTACATGTGTTAATGAAGTGCTATATGTAATCAAGTTGTATGTGAACAGTATGATATGCTTGTTTGTTAGTATTAACGAGTTATCACCTATAATGTCACCAACGGGTCAACGGGTCACTGGGTCAATGTGTCTTGTCTTTCTTAAACCTTGAGTCCTGGTTTGTAGAGCACTTAAGGTTTCATGGCATAGTTGTTAGTTACTCATCGCTTACTTTTCCTTACTGTATACTCATTGGCATACTATCACGTACTTCGCACATGGCATCGTCGTCCAGAAATTTAGGCAAGAGACCTGCACGATCTGATTCACCTCCTACTTCTCCCCGTACCGGATAGGGGATTTAACTGGCCCTCGACATCCTTATCCTCCTGGAGAGATAGACTGGGATCAGCCTTTCATACCTCCTGAGCTCGATCCTCCGCGTAACTGGGATTTCTACCCCACTTACATAAACCTATGGCTTATAGAGAACGCGTACCATCAGTAGCACCTACACGACCTAGGACTAGGTCATCAACCGCCTCTACTTTGCCTACACTTCCTACTTTGAGCATTCCTCGGAGCAGGCATTTGCAGCCCTAGTAGCCACACTAGACACAGAGCGACAGCGGATTAGAGGACTCCTGATGAGAACTCTGCATTACGATCTAAGATGCGTCAGTTGCGTTTCCAGGTAGAGACGCTTCAGGAGCGACTCTCGATGGCCCTTGGTGGACATCATACCTGGCAGGCAACGTGGTAGCACTTAGTGGGCGCATGGACGCACAGGATCACCATAATGTTGTGATCGATGATAGTTTTGCTGATTTAGAGGCACCGCTAGCAGCACTTCAGGTTGCTGAAGCCCCTGCACCTTTGTGGACCCTGATGAGGAAGACCCAGAGAGGAACCCGAGGAGCCCCGCGAAGAAGAAACCAATAGATATGGATGAGGACAGTGACGGATCTGATGTACTGGACTAATCCTACCTTTTAATGACTTAGACTATGTAGTGTTTCTTTTCTTTGAAACCTATGTGGGAAGGGTTGTTTCCCACCCAATTGACAAACTTAAATTTTGACATTGATGGAATATTTTGTGACTCAATTGCAATTTATTTATCTTTGATTATTATTTCTGTTTAAATGTTGTGGTTGGTGAATGCATTATTTCCTATTATTTACTGTACCTTGATGAGATTAATGTTTGGATGTTACTCATTATTGTAATTGTGAATTTTAAAGTGAAATATGGACGCACGTGGAAGAGGACGTGGGCGTGGTCGTGGACGTGGCGCCGGAGGCCGTGGAGCCGGAGCCATAAACATGACGCCTGCGAATTGGCGGCATTAATTAACGAACATGTTCAGGCGGCAGTGCTGCTGCCCAACCGGGACAACCAGCAGGTAAATGATGACAAGAGGTTAAACTGATTATCCTAGTTATTTGTCTAGGATATCTGACTAATGTTTGGGTTGTCAAAACAGGACCACCACCATGTACCTACAAGTCCTTCATGGACTGTAAACCCCATACCTACAGCGGGTGGAAGGAGCTGTAGGGCTTGTAAGGTGGTTTGAGAAGACAAGTCTGTCTTCGCGAAATGCAACTGCCCGCCTGCTGATCAGGTGAAGTATGCCACCGGACATTGAAGGCGCAGCACTTTCCTGGTGGAATGCCCAGGTACAAATGCTGGGGCAAGCCATGGCCAATGAACTACCTTAGGATGAGTTCAGGGAATTATGACTAAAGACTATACTGCCCCCGAAATGAATGCAGAAACTGGAGATTGAGTTCTGGCAACTCAAAATGCAAGGCTCAGAAATTGAAGCCTACACGACTCGAACTCATGAGTTAGCCACTTTATACCCAGGGATGGTGAATGAATGCACAAGAGGTGGAGCATTATATACGGGATTGGTGCCCGAAATTCAAAGTATGGTAACTGCCTCTAACCCACTACTACCAGCAAGCTATCCGAACAGCCCACAGGCTGACTGACCAGGCAGTTGAGCAAGGACGGTTACCCAAACGGGGTGCGGTGGCAAGCGTGCCCGACCAGAACGCAAGTGGGATGGTTCAAGCAACAAGGGATCGTCATCCAGCAGCCAATCTCAACCTCAACAACAGCAGCCAAGTCACAACAGCAACGGAAGTTTGATAACAACCGAAGCTTCAACCAGGCGACTCCCTCAAATCAAGGACCCGTGGTATGGTGGAAGACTGCCGAAGTGCAACCGGTGTAACTACCACCATGTGGGGTCGATGTGATAACTTCAAGTGCCAACGTTGTGGGAAGATTGGTCATGCAGCCAAAGACTGTCGGGGTGAACTGATGAAGAAGTCTCAACAATCACAAGAAACTCCGAAAGTTTGTTTTGAGTGCGGAAATAAAGGCCATTACAGACGCAACTGTCCCCAGCTTAAGAGGAATGGTAATGGCAACAACAACAATGAAACAACAGCAACAATAACAATGGCAACAACAATAACAACAACAATGGTAATGGCAACAACAATGGTGGAAACAACAATGGAGCCAAAGGAGAACCTTCGTCATTGGCTCAGTGAGGCTCTAAACGATCCTACAACAGTAACTGGTAAATTTTCGGTTATGGTTGTTTTGCTATCGTATTATTCGATACCGGAGCCGATAGAAGTTTCGTGTCCACTAGGTTCTGTAGTCTTTTCAGTGATATGCCCTCAGCCTTAGATATAAATACACCGTAGAGTTAGCTGACGGTACCAGATTCACGTAACGCATATTCTTAGAGACTGCAAGATAAGCTCTTGCTGGTCATACATTCACCATAGATCTCATGCCTGTTACACTAGGAAGTTTCGATGTGGTAGTAGGCATGGATTGGCTTTCCGATAAGCAAGCGGAAGTCATATGCCACGAGAAGATCATACGGATTCCCCTTGGTGAAGAAGTCCTTACGGTCAGAGGTGATAGGAGTGGTGCGGTGATAGGCATCATCTCGTTTATGAAAGCACAGAAGTTGTTACGAAAGGGTCGACTGGCCATATTAGCACTCGTCACAGATAAACAGATCGAGGAAAAGAAGATAGAGGATATCCCCGTAGTTCGTGAGTTTCCTGAGGTGTTTCCGGAAGACCTGCCTGGATTACCGCCTCGTCGGCAAGTTGAATTCCAGATTGAGTTGACTCCAGGAGCCGCTCCAATTACGAGAGCACCGTACCGGTTAGCTCCAAACGAACTGCAGGAACTATCTGCCCAACTACAAGAGTTGTTGGATAAAGGGTTCATCCGACCGAGTTCATCGCCCTGGGGGCCGCCAGTTCTATTTGTGAAGAAGAAGGATGGTACATTTCGAATGTGCATTGACTATAGGGAACTGAACAAGGTTACTATCAAGAATATATATCCCTTACCTCGTATCGATGATTTGTTTGATCAACTGCAAGGATCAAGCTATTACTCTAAGATTGATCTGAGGTCTGGGTATCATCAGCTGAGAGTTCGAGAAGAGGACATCTCGAAGACTGCTTTCCGTACATGATATGGTCACTATGAATTTTTGGTCATGCCATTTGGGTTGACGAATGCACCAGCAGTATTCATGGACCTCATGAATCGCGTGTGCAAACCCTATCTTGATCAGTTGTTATCGTCTTTATTGATGACATACTGATATACTCAAGGACCGAGGAAGAACATGGAGAGCGCTTACGTTTGATCTTTGAATTACTTAGAGAGGAACAACTGTATGCAAAGTTTTCTAAGTGTGATTTCTGGATACGTGAGGTACAATTCTTGGGTCATATTGTCAACGAGAAGATACATGTTGATCCTGCTAAGATTGAAGCGATAAAGAATTGGTTGTTCCTAAGACACCATGAGATACGACAATTCCTTGGATTAGCGGGATATTATCGACGATTCATTGAAAGATTCTCTAAGATTGCACAACCTCTCACAGCCTTGACTCACAAGGGAACGACATACAAATGGGGTGAGTCAGGAATCTGCTTTCCTTGCCTGCTGAAACAGAAATTGTGTAGCGCACCAATATTAGCGTTACCGATGGTAGTGATGATTTCGTAGTCTATTGTGACGCTTCTATTCAAGGACTTGGATGCGTCCTGATGCAGCGGGATAAAGTGATAGCTTACGCCTCTAGACAATTGAAGATTCATGAGAAGAACTATACCACCCATGACTTGGAACTGGGTGCGGTAGTTTTTGCCTTAAGATCTGGAGACATTACTTACGGTACCAAATGCACCATCTACATCGATCACAAGAGTCTTCAGCACATCTTTGAGCAAAAGGAGTTGAACATGAGGCAAAGACGCTGGGTGGAATTGTTAACGACTATGATTGTGCTATTAAGTACCACCCGGAAAGTAAATGTAGTTGCTGATGCGTTGAGTAGAAAAGAGACTGCTAAACCTCGACGTGTGTGAGCTCTGCAACTACGATTAGTACGCAATTACCTGAACAAATCCGAGAGGCTCAGACGGAAGCTTTGAAAACAAAAACATTAGGTCTGAATCGTTAAGGGGAATGGAAAAACAATTGGAAGTAAAAGCGGATGGAATTCATTACTTCATGGATAGACTATGGGTACTCTACATGGACCTGAGAGACTTGGTGATGAATGAGGCTCACAAATCCAATATTCTATACATCCTGGATCTGACAAGTACACACCGATTTGAAGGCGCACTATTGGTGGCCTAACATGAAAGCGGATGTAGCTACTTATGTGAGCAAGTGTCTGACCTGCTCGAACGTTAAAGTGGAGTATCAGAAACCATCTGGTCTACTACAACAACCCGAGATCCCTATGTGGAAGTGGGATCAAATATCAATGGATTTTATTACTAAGTTACCTCGTACTTCTACGGGTTGTGATACAATATGGGTTATCGTGGACCGGTTGACAAAATCTGCTCATTTCCTAGCGATAAAGGAAACAGATAAGATGGAGAAGTTAACCAACTTTATCTGAAGGAGATCGTTTCGAGGCATGGAGTACCGATCTCAATCATTTCTGATCGCGATTCTCGTTTCACATCACACTTCTGGCAGTCGTTGCCGAAAGCTTTAGGTTCGCGATTGGATATGAGTACTGCTTATCATCCCAGACTGATGGTCAAAGCGAGCGTACTATACAGACTTTGGAGGACATGTTACGTGCTTGTGTGATTGACTTCGGGAATAACTGGGAAGTTCACCTACCATTGATGGAATTTTCTTACAACAACAGTTATCACACTTGCATAAAGGCAGCACCTTTTGAAGCTTTATATGGGAGAAAGTGTAGATCGCCAGTTTGCTGGGCTGAAATTGGTGATAGTCAATTAACGGGTCCCGAGTTAGTACACGAGACAACTGAGAAGATTGTTCAGATAAGAAACCGCATGGCCGCAGCGCGAGACAGACAGAAAAGCTATGCTTACAAACGACGAAAACCTTTGGAATTTCAGACAGGTGACAAGGTTTTATTAAAAGTCTCACCATGGAAAGGCGTAGTTCGGTTTGGTAAGCGAGGAAAGCTAAATCCGAGATACGTTGGACATTTGAGATAGTGGAAAGAATTGGTCCAGTGGCCTATCGACTAGCCTTACCTGATTCATTAAGTGGAATCCATGATGTATTCCATGTTTCAAATCTAAAGAAATGTTTAACGGATGAAACGATGGTCATACCACTGGAAGAAATTCAAGTAGACGAACATTACGTTTCATTGAGGAACCTGTCGAAGTGATGGATCGTGAGGTGAAAAACGCTTAAGCAAAGCAAGATACCCATTGTCAAAGTTCGTTGGAACTCGAGACGTGGACCAGAATTCACGTGGGAACGTGAAGACCAAATGAAGCTTAAGTACCCTCAGCTATTCGAAAGGACGATGCCAGCCGGCGAAGGTACAATTAAATTTCGGGATGAAATTTCATTCAACATGGGGATGATGTGACAACTCATCCAAAACTCACATGATTTCGATTTCCTTATGCCAATGCAGTAGACCAGTGATGGAACACTCACCATGTAACGCAATTTTCGGGACGAAAATTCTTTCAACATGGGGATAATGTGACATCCGGTAATTTTCCGTTACCAAACTCCGTTAGTTCCGTTAAGTCTTGCATACACGTGTCGTGCACACACACTAGTTGTCGTTGAACGTTGGTGACTTAACAATAATCAGTAATGTTAAATTGATGATAATTAAGTTAACAATGTGGTTATTAAGTTATGCTTATGTGATTTAAATGTTAACTGTAATTTTATCGCGTAACGTGAAAACGTGTATATTTATTTCGTGTGTTTTGTGATAAATGGAAATTATGCATGATTGTTATTTGTGATTAATAATAATTGTGTTTAGTAGTTAAAAACTATTTAAAAACTATTCAAAAAGCCTAATCTTTATAAAATACATACTACAAGGGTTTAAGGGGTAATTACCATAAATTAATAAAACAAAATCCCAACCCTAGCCCCCACACCCCCTCTCGGCCGCGACACACACTCAAACACACACAAACCTGTGATTTCAAGCAAGAACAAGCAAGAAAACTTCGGTTTGATCGATTACAAGCATTACAACAAGTTAGAAACATCAAAACTTGTCCATTACACGTTTAAAGGTTAGATTTTTATATGTTTTTGGTGATTCTTCATGTTGGCCGAATGTTCCATGCGAAAACTACAATTGGTGGTCCATTGATGCTTAGTTGTTGATGTTAATGTGTTTACTAGATAGATTACATGTTAATTAACGTCAAGTATGCAATAAAGGTTGGATTTTTACAAGTTTTTATGGAAATTACATTAGGGCCGAAACCCTAATTCGAAACTTGCAATTGGAGGCCGATTTGTTGATGTTGGTTGGTGTTATTATGTTAGTTGGATTGTATATATGTTAGTTAACGTCGATTATGCAAGAAAGCTATGATTTTGATACGTTGTTCATAGGTTACTAATAATAGTAACTTTATTTTGCATGAATTGATGATTGGATGATGTATGAATGTTATGGATGTATTTGTGATGATGATTAGATGCTAAGTTGATGTTATGAACAATTGAAAAACAAGAAGATGTCTTGTAGTTCATACATTGCTAAAAATAGTAACTTTTGGTGTTGAACGTTGATGAATCATGATGATTAGGTGTTGTTGATCATGTTTAAATGTTGTCATGGATTGGATTGGTATATAATTGATGAATCCATGAATGTTTTAGGTGTTTGATGAAATTGGGATGTACTTTCCCAAAAGGGAAACTTTAATTGTGCAAATCCTTGAATTGGATGATTTGAGCATGTTTGGGATATTAGGATCATGCTAGTGTGTTCATGGATGATTTCTAAGGTGATGAAATGTGTTGTTTAGTTTATAGGGATGTTGATTTGGTTTGTTATCTGTTTTGGCCTGTTGTGATTCGTACGACTTGTGTGATATCTTGTTGTATGATGATCTAGGTAGTACATGTGTTAATGAAGTGCTATATGTAATCAAGTTGTATGTTAACATGTATGATATGCTGTTGTGTTAGTATTAACGAGTTATCACCTATAATGTCACCACGGGTCAAACGGGTCAACTGGGTCAAATGTGTCTTGTCTTTCTTAAACCTTGAGTTCCATGGTTTGTAGAGCACTTAAGGTTTCATGGAATAGTTGTTAGTTACTCATCGCTTACTTTCCTTACTGTATACTCATTGGCATACGTATCACGTACTTCGCAGCATGGCATCGTCGTCCAGAAATTTAGGCAAGAGACCTGCACGATCTGATTCACCTCCTACTTCTCCCGTACCGGATAGGGGATTTAACTGGCCTCGACATCCTTATCCTCCTGGCGAGATAGACTGGGATCAGCCTTTCATACCTCCTGAGCTCGATCCTCCGCGTAACTGGGATTTCTACCCCACTTACATAAACCGTATGGCTTATAGAGAACGCGTACCATCAGTAGCACCTACACGACCTAGGACTAGGTCATCAACCGCCTCTACTTTGCCTACACTTCCTACTTTGAGCATTCCTCTGGAGCAGGCATTTGCAGCCCTAGTAGCCACACTAGACACAGAGCGACAGCGGATTAGAGGACTCACTGATGAGAACTCTGCATTACGATCTAAGATGCGTCAGTTGCGTTTCCAGGTAGAGACGCTTCAGGAGCGACTCTCGATGGCCATTGGTGGACATCATACCCTGGCAGGCAACGTGGTAGCACTTAGTGGGCGCATGGACGCACAGGATCACCATAATGTTGTGATCGATGATAGGTTTGCTGATTTAGAGGCACAGCTAGCAGCACTTCAGGTTGCTGAAGCCCCTGCACCTTTGGTGGACCCTGATGAGGAAGACCCAGAAGAGGAACCCGAGGAAGCCCCCGAAGAAGAACCAATAGATATGGATGAGGACAGTGACGGATCTGATGTACTGGACTAATCCTACCTTTTAAATGACTTAGACTATGTAGTGTTTCTTTTCTTTGAAACCTATGTGGGAAGGGTTGTTTCCCACCCAACTGACAAACTTAAATTTTGACATTGATGGAATATTTTGTGACTCAATTGCAATTTATTTATCTTTGATTATTATTTCTGTTATAAATGTTGTGGTTGTGGTGAATGCATTATTTCCTATTGTTTACTGTACCTTGATGAGATTAATGTGTTGGATGTTACTCATTATTGTAATTGTGAATTTTAAAGTGAAATATGGACGCACGTGGAAGAGGACGTGGGCGTGGTCGTGGACGTGGCGCCGGAGGCCGTGGAGCCGGAGCCATAAACATGACGCCTGCGGAATTGGCGGCATTAATTAACGAACATGTTCAGGCGGCAGTGGCTGCTGCCCAACCGGGACAACCAGCAGGTAAATGATGACAAGAGGTTAAACTGATTATCCTAGTTATTGTCTAGGATATCTGACTAATGTTTGGGTTGTCAAAACAGGACCACCACCATGTACCTACAAGTCCTTCATGGACTGTAAACCCCATACCTACAGCGGGATGGAAGGAGCTGTAGGGCTTGTAAGGTGGTTTGAGAAGACAAAGTCTGTCTTCGCGAAATGCAACTGCCCGCCTGCTGATCAGGTGAAGTATGCCACCGGGACATTGGAAGGCGCAGCACTTTCCTGGTGGAATGCCCAGGTACAAATGCTGGGGCAAGCCATGGCCAATGAACTACCTTAGGATGAGTTCAAGGGAATTATGACTGAAGAATACTGCCCCCGAAATGAAGTGCAGAAACTGGAGATTGAGTTCTGGCAACTCAAAATGCAAGGCTCAGAAATTGAAGCCTACACGACTCGAACTCATGAGTTAGCCACTTTATACCCAGGGATGGTGAATGAAATGCACAAGAGGGTGGAGCATTATATACGGGGATTGGTGCCCGAAATTCAAAGTATGGTAACTGCCTCTAACCCCACTACTATACAGCAAGCTATCCGAACAGCCCACAGGCTGACTGACCAGGCAGTTGAGCAAGGACGGTTACCCAAACGGGGTGCGGTGGCAAGCGTGCCCGACCAGAAACGCAAGTGGGATGGTTCAAGCAACAAGGGATCGTCATCCAGCAGCCAATCTCAACCTCAACAACAGCAGCAAAGTCAGCAACAGCAACGGAAGTTTGATAACAACCGAAGCTTCAACCAGGCGACTCCCTCAAATCAAGGACCCGGTGGGTATGGTGGAAGACTGCCGAAGTGCAACCGGTGTAACTACCACCATGTGGGTCGATGTGATAACTTCAAGTGCCAACGTTGTGGGAAGATTGGTCATGCAGCCAAAGACTGTCGGGGTGAACTGATGAAGAAGTCTCAACAATCACAAGAAACTCCGAAAGGTTGTTTTGAGTGCGGAAAATAAAGGCCATTACAGACGCAACTGTCCCCAGCTTAAGAGGAATGGTAATGGCAACAACAACAATGGAAACAACAGCAACAATAACAATGGCAACAACAATAACAACAACAATGGTAATGGCAACAACAATGGTGGAAACAACAATGGAGCCAAAGGAAGAACCTTCGTCATTGGCTCAGGTGAGGCTCTAAACGATCCTACAACAGTAACTGGTAAATTTTCGGTTAATGGTTGTTTTGCTATCGTATTATTCGATACCGGAGCCGATAGAAGTTTCGTGTCCACTAGGTTCTGTAGTCTTTTCAGTGATATGCCCTCAGCCTTAGAATCTAAATACACCGTAGAGTTAGCTGACGGTACACAGATTCACGTAACGCATATTCTTAGAGACTGCAAGATAGAGCTTGCTGGTCATACATTCACCATAGATCTCATGCCTGTTACACTAGGAAGTTTCGATGTGGTAGTAGGCATGGATTGGCTTTCCGATAAGCAAGCGGAAGTCATATGCCACGAGAAGATCATACGGATTCCCCTTGGTGAAGAAGTCCTTACGGTCAGAGGTGATAGGAGTGGTGCGGTGATAGGCATCATCTCGTTTATGAAAGCACAGAAGTTGTTACGAAAGGGTCGACTGGCCATATTAGCACTCGTCACAGATAAACAGATCGAGGAAAAGAAGATAGAGGATATCCCCGTAGTTCGTGAGTTTCCTGAGGTGTTTCCGGAAGACCTGCCTGGATTACCGCCTCGTCGGCAAGTTGAATTCCAGATTGAGTTGACTCCAGGAGCCGCTCCAATTACGAGAGCACCGTACCGGTTAGCTCCAAACGAACTGCAGGAATTATCTGCCCAACTACAAGAGTTGTTGGATAAAGGGTTCATCCGACCGAGTTCGTCGCCCTGGGGAGCTCCAGTTCTATTTGTGAAGAAGAAGGATGGTACATTTCGAATGTGCATTGACTATAGGGAACTGAACAAGGTTACTATCAAGAATAGATATCCCTTACCTCGTATCGATGATTTGTTTGATCAACTGCAAGGATCAAGCTATTACTCTAAGATTGATCTGAGGTCTGGGTATCATCAGCTGAGAGTTCGAGAAGAGGACATCTCGAAGACTGCTTTCCGTACATGATATGGTCACTATGAATTTTTGGTCATGCCATTTGGGTTGACGAATGCACCAGCAGTATTCATGGACCTCATGAATCGCGTGTGCAAACCCTATCTTGATCAGTTTGTTATCGTCTTTATTGATGACATACTGATATACTCAAGGACCGAGGAAGAACATGGAGAGCGCTTACGTTTGATCTTTGAATTACTTAGAGAGGAACAACTGTATGCAAAGTTTTCTAAGTGTGATTTCTGGATACGTGAGGTACAATTCTTGGGTCATATTGTCAACGAGAAGGGAATACATGTTGATCCTGCTAAGATTGAAGCGATAAAGAATTGGTCTGTTCCTAAGACACCAAGTGAGATACGACAATTCCTTGGATTAGCGGGATATTATCGACGATTCATTGAAAGATTCTCTAAGATTGCACAACCTCTCACAGCCTTGACTCACAAGGGAACGACGTACAAATGGGGTGAGAGTCAGGAATCTGCTTTCCAGTTGCTGAAACAGAAATTGTGTAGCGCACCAATATTAGCGTTACCGGATGGTAGTGATGATTTCGTAGTCTATTGTGACGCTTCTATTCAAGGACTTGGATGCGTCCTGATGCAGCGGGATAAAGTGATAGCTTACGCCTCTAGACAATTGAAGATTCATGAGAAGAACTATACCACCCATGACTTGGAACTGGGTGCGGTAGTTTTTGCCTTAAAGATCTGGAGACATTACTTGTACGGTACCAAATGCACCATCTACACGATCACAAGAGTCTTCAGCACATCTTTGAGCAAAAGGAGTTGAACATGAGGCAAAGACGCTGGGTGGAATTGTTAAACGACTATGATTGTGCTATTAAGTACCACCCGGGGAAAGCAAATGTAGTTGCTGATGCGTTGAGTAGAAAAGAGACTGCTAAACCTCGACGTGTGTGAGCTCTGCAACTAACGATTAGTACGCAATTACCTGAACAAATCCGAGAGGCTCAGACGGAAGCTCTGAAAACAGAAAACATTAGGTCTGAATCGTTAAGGGGAATGGAAAAACAATTGGAAGTAAAAGCGGATGGAATTCATTACTTCATGGATAGACTATGGGTACCTCTACATGGAGACCTGAGAGACTTGGTGATGAATGAGGCTCACAAATCCAAGTATTCTATACATCCTGGATCTGACAAGATGTACCACGATTTGAAGGCGCACTATTGGTGGCCTAACATGAAAGCGGATGTAGCTACTTATGTGAGCAAGTGTCTGACCTGCTCGAACGTTAAAGTGGAGTATCAGAAACCATCTGGTCTACTACAACAACCCGAGATCCCTATGTGGAAGTGGGATCAAATATCAATGGATTTTATTACTAAGTTACCTCGTACTTCTACGGGTTGTGATACAATATGGGTTATCGTGGACCGGTTGACAAAATCTGCTCATTTCCTAGCGATAAAGGAAACAGATAAGATGGAGAAGTTAACCCGACTTTATCTGAAGGAGATCGTTTCGAGGCATGGAGTACCGATCTCAATCATTTCTGATCGCGATTCTCGTTTCACATCACACTTCTGGCAGTCGTTGCAGAAAGCTTTAGGTTCGCGATTGGATATGAGTACTGCTTATCATCCACAGACTGATGGTCAAAGCGAGCGTACTATACAGACTTTGGAGGACATGTTACGTGCTTGTGTGATTGACTTCGGGAATAACTGGGAAGTTCACCTACCATTGGTGGAATTTTCTTACAACAACAGTTATCACACTAGCATAAAGGCAGCACCTTTTGAAGCTTTATATGGGAGAAAGTGTAGATCGCCAGTTTGCTGGGCTGAAATTGGTGATAGTCAATTAACGGGTCCCGAGTTAGTACACGAGACAACTGAGAAGATTGTTCAGATAAGAAACCGCATGGCCGCAGCGCGAGACAGACAGAAAAGCTATGCTGACAAACGACGAAAACCTTTGGAATTTCAGACAGGTGACAAGGTTTTATTAAAAGTCTCACCATGGAAAGGCGTAGTTCGGTTTGGTAAGCGAGGAAAGCTAAATCCGAGATACGTTGGACCATTTGAGATAGTGGAAAGAATTGGTCCAGTGGCCTATCGACTAGCCTTACCTGATTCATTAAGTGGAATCCATGATGTATTCCATGTTTCAAATCTAAAGAAATGTTTAACGGATGAAACGATGGTCGTACCACTGGAAGAAATTCAAGTAGACGAACAGTTACGTTTCATTGAGGAACCTGTCGAAGTGATGGATCGTGAGGTGAAAACGCTTAAGCAAAGCAAGATACCCATTGTCAAAGTTCGTTGGAACTCGAGACGTGGACCAGAATTCACGTGGGAACGTGAAGACCAAATGAAGCTTAAGTACCCTCAGCTATTCGAAAGGACGATGCCAGCCGGCGAAGGTACTAATTAAATTTCGGGACGAAATTTCATTCAACATGGGGATGATGTGACAACTCATCCAAAACTCACACGATTTCGATTTCCTTATGCCAATGCAGTAGACCAGTGATGGAACACTCACCATGTAACGCAATTTTCGGGACGAAAATTCTTTCAACATGGGGATAATGTGACATCCGGTAATTTTCCGTTACCAAACTCCGTTAGTTCCGTTAAGTCTTGCATACACGTGTCGTGCACACACACTAGTTGTCGTTGAACGTTGGTGACTTAACAATAATCAGTAATGTTAAATTGATGATAATTAAGTTAACAATGTGGTTATTAAGTTATGCTTATGTGATTTAAATGTTAACTGTAATTTTATCGCGTAACGTGAAAACGTGTATATTTATTTCGTGTGTTTTGTGATAAATGGAAATTATGCATGATTGTTATTTGTGATTAATAATAATTGTGTTTAGTAGTTAAAAACTATTTAAAAACTATTCAAAAAGCCTAATCTTTATAAAATACATACTACAAGGGTTTAAGGGGTAATTACCATAAATTAATAAAACAAAATCCCAACCCTAGCCCCCACACCCCCTCTCGGCCGCGACACACACTCAAACACACACAAACCTGCGATTTCAAGCAAGAACAAGCAAGAAAACTTCGGTTTTGATCGATTACAAGCATTACAACAAGTTAGAAACATCAAAACTTGTCCATTACACGTTTAAAGGTTAGATTTTTATATGTTTTTGGTGATTCTTCATGTTGGCCGAATGTTCCATGCGAAAACTGCAATTGGTGGTCCATTGATGCTTAGTTGTTGATGTTAATGTGTTTACTAGATAGATTACATGTTAATTAACGTCAAGTATGCAATAAAGGTTGGATTTTTACAAGTTTTTATGGAAATTACATTAGGGCCGAAACCCTAATTCGAAACTTGCAATTGGAGGCCGATTTGTTGATGTTGGTTGGTGTTATTATGTTAGTTGGATTGTATATATGTTAGTTAACGTCGATTATGCAAGAAAGCTATGATTTTGATACGTTGTTCATAGGTTACTAATAATAGTAACTTTATTTTGCATGAATTGATGATTGGATGATGTATGAATGTTATGGATGTATTTGTGATGATGATTAGATGCTAAGTTGATGTTATGAACAATTGAAAAACAAGAAGATGTCTTATAGTTCATACATTGCTAAAAATAGTAACTTTTGGTGTTGAACGTTGATGAATCATGATGATTAGGTGTTGTTGATCATGTTTAAATGTTGTCATGGATTTGGATTGGTATATAATTGATGAATCCATGAATGTTTTAGGTGTTTGATGAAATTGGGATGTACTTTCCCAAAAGGGAAACTTTAATTGTGCAAATCCTTGAATTGGATGATTTGAGCATGTTTGGGATATTAGGATCATGCTAGTGTGTTCATGGATGATTTCTAAGGTGATGAAATGTGTTGTTTAGGTTATAGGGATGTTGATTTGGTTTGTTATCTGTTTTGGCCTGTTGTGATTCGTACGACTTGTGTGATATCTTGTTGTATGATGATCTAGGTAGTACATGTGGTTAATGAAGTGCTATATGTAATCAAGTTGTATGTGAACATGTATGATATGCTGTTTTGTTAGTATTAACGAGTTATCACCTATAATGTCACCAACGGGTCAAACGGGTCAACTGGGTCAAATGTGTCTTGTCTTTCTTAAACCTTGAGTTCCTTGGTTTGTAGAGCACTTAAGGTTTCATGGAATAGTTGTTAGTTACTCATCGCTTACTTTCCTTACTGTATACTCATTGGCATACGTATCACGTACTTCGCAGCATGGCATCGTCGTCCAGAAATTTAGGCAAGAGACCTGCACGATCTGATTCACCTCCTACGTCTCCCGTACCGGATAGGGGATTTAACTGGCCTCGACATCCTTATCCTCCTGGCGAGATAGACTGGGATCAGCCTTTCATACCTCCTGAGCTCGATCCTCCGCGTAACTGGGATTTCTACCCCACTTACAAAAACCGTATGGCTTATAGAGAACGCGTACCATCAGTAGCACCTACACGACCTAGGACTAGGTCATCAACCGCCTCTACTTTGCCTACACTTCCTACTTTGAGCATTCCTCTGGAGCAGGCATTTGCAGCCCTAGTAGCCACACTGGACACAGAGCGACAGCGGATTAGAGGACTCACTGATGAGAACTCTGCATTACGATCTGAGATGCGTCAGTTGCGTTTCCAGGTAGAGACGCTTCAGGAGCGACTCTCGATGGCCATTGGTGGACATCATACCCTGGCAGGCAACGTGGTAGCACTTAGTGGGCGCATGGACGCACAGGATCACCATAATGTTGTGATCGATGATAGGTTTGCTGATTTAGAGGCACAGCTAGCAGCACTTCAGGTTGCTGAAGCCCCTGCACCTTTGGTGGACCCTGATGAGGAAGACCCAGAAGAGGAACCCGAGGAAGCCCCCGAAGAAGAACCAATAGATATGGATGAGGACAGTGACGGATCTGATGTACTGGACTAATCCTACCTTTTAAATGACTTAGACTATGTAGTGTTTCTTTTCTTTGAAACCTATGTGGGAAGGGTTGTTTCCCACCCAACTGACAAACTTAAATTTTGACATTGATGGAATATTTTATGACTCAATTGCAATTTATTTATCTTTGATTATTATTTCTGTTATAAATGTTGTGGTTGTGGTGAATGCATTATTTCCTATTGTTTACTGTACCTTGATGAGATTAATGTGTTGGATGTTACTCATTATTGTAATTGTGAATTTTAAAGTGAAATATGGACGCACGTGGAAGAGGACGTGGGCGTGGGCGTGGTCGTGGACGTGGCGCCGGAGGCCGTGGAGCCGGAGCCATAAACATGACGCCTGCGGAATTGGCGGCATTAATTAACGAACATGTTCAGGCGGCAGTGGCTGCCCAACCGGGACAACCAGCAGGTAAATGATGACAAGAGGTTAAACTGATTATCCTAGTTATTTGTCTAGGATATCTGACTAATGTTTGGGTTGTCAAAACAGGACCACCACCATGTACCTACAAGTCCTTCATGGACTGTAAACCCCATACCTACAGTGGGATGGAAGGAGCTGTAGGGCTTGTAAGGTGGTTTGAGAAGACAAAGTCTGTCTTCGCGAAATGCAACTGCCCGCCTGCTGATCAGGTGAAGTATGCCACCGGGACATTGGAAGGCGCAGCACTTTCCTGGTGGAATGCCCAGGTACAAATGCTGGGGCAAGCCATGGCCAATGAACTACCTTAGGATGAGTTCAAGGGAATTATGACTGAAGAATACTGCCCCCGAAATGAAGTGCAGAAACTGGAGATTGAGTTTTGGCAACTCAAAATGCAAGGCTCAGAAATTGAAGCCTACACGACTCGAACTCATGAGTTAGCCACTTTATACCCAGGGATGGTGAATGAAATGCACAAGAGGGTGGAGCATTATATACGGGGATTGGTGCCCGAAATTCAAAGTATGGTAACTGCCTCTAACCCCACTACTATACAGCAAGCTATCCGAACAGCCCACAGGCTGACTGACCAGGCAGTTGAGCAAGGACGGTTACCCAAACGGGGTGCGGTGGCAAGCGTGCCCGACCAGAAACGCAAGTGGGATGGTTCAAGCAACAAGGGATCGTCATCCAGCAGCCAATCTCAACCTCAACAACAGCAGCAAAGTCAGCAACAGCAACGGAAGTTTGATAACAACCGAAGCTTCAACCAGGCGACTCCCTCAAATCAAGGACCCGGTGGGTATGGTGGAAGACTGCCGAAGTGCAACCGGTGTAACTACCACCATGTGGGTGATGTGATAACTTCAAGTGCCAACGTTGTGGGAAGATTGGTCATGCAGCCAAAGACTGTCGGGGTGAACTGATGAAGAAGTCTCAACAATCACAAGAAACTCCGAAAGGTTGTTTTGAGTGCGGAAAATAAAGGCCATTACAGACGCAACTGTCCCCAGCTTAAGAGGAATGGTAATGGCAACAACAACAATGGAAACAACAGCAACAATAACAATGGCAACAACAATAACAACAACAATGGTAATGGCAACAACAATGGTGGAAACAACAATGGAGCCAAAGGAAGAACCTTCGTCATTGGCTCAGGTGAGGCTCTAAACGATCCTACAACAGTAACTGGTAAATTTTCGGTTAATGGTTGTTTTGCTATCGTATTATTCGATACCAGAGCCGATAGAAGTTTCGTGTCCACTAGGTTCTGTAGTCTTTTCAGTGATATGCCCTCAGCCTTAGAATCTAAATACACCGTAGAGTTAGCTGACGGTACGCAGATTCACGTAACGCATATTCTTAGAGACTGCAAGATAGAGCTTGCTGGTCATACATTCACCATAGATCTCATGCCTGTTACACTAGGAAGTTTCGATGTGGTAGTAGGCATGGATTGGCTTTCCGATAAGCAAGCGGAAGTCATATGCCACGAGAAGATCGTACGGATTCCCCTTGGTGAAGAAGTCCTTACGGTCAGAGGTGATAGGAGTGGTGCGGTGATAGGCATCATCTCGTTTATGAAAGCACAGAAGTTGTTACGAAAGGGTCGACTGGCCATATTAGCACTCGTCACAGATAAACAGATCGAGGAAAAGAAGATAGAGGATATCCCCGTAGTTCGTGAGTTTCCTGAGGTGTTTCCGGAAGACCTGCCTGGATTACCGCCTCGTCGGCAAGTTGAATTCCAGATTGAGTTGACTCCAGGAGCCGCTCCAATTACGAGAGCACCGTACCGGTTAGCTCCAAACGAACTGCAGGAATTATCTGCCCAACTACAAGAGTTGTTGGATAAAGGGTTCATCCGACCGAGTTCGTCGCCCTGGGGAGCTCCAGTTCTATTTGTGAAGAAGAAGGATGGTACATTTCGAATGTGCATTGACTATAGGGAACTGAACAAGGTTACTATCAAGAATAGATATCCCTTACCTCGTATCGATGATTTGTTTGATCAACTGCCAGGATCAAGCTATTACTCTAAGATTGATCTGAGGTCTGGGTATCATCAGCTGAGAGTTCGAGAAGAGGACATCTCGAAGACTGCTTTCCGTACATGATATGGTCACTATGAATTTTTGGTCATGCCATTTGGGTTGACGAATGCACCAGCAGTATTCATGGACCTCATGAATCGCGTGTGCAAACCCTATCTTGATCAGTTTGTTATCGTCTTTATTGATGACATACTGATATACTCAAGGACCGAGGAAGAACATGGAGAGCGCTTACGTTTGATCTTTGAATTACTTAGAGAGGAACAACTGTATGCAAAGTTTTCTAAGTGTGATTTCTGGATACGTGAGGTACAATTCTTGGGTCATATTGTCAACGAGAAGGGAATACATGTTGATCCTACTAAGATTGAAGCGATAAAGAATTGGTCTGTTCCTAAGACACCAAGTGAGATACGACAATTCCTTGGATTAGCGGGATATTATCGACGATTCATTGAAAGATTCTCTAAGATTGCACAACCTCTCACAGCCTTGACTCACAAGGGAACGACGTACAAATGGGGTGAGAGTCAGGAATCTGCTTTCCAGTTGCTGAAACAGAAATTGTGTAGCGCACCAATATTAGCGTTACCGGATGGTAGTGATGATTTCGTAGTCTATTGTGACGCTTCTATTCAAGGACTTGGATGCGTCCTGATGCAGCGGGATAAAGTGATAGCTTACGCCTCTAGACAATTGAAGATTCATGAGAAGAACTATACCACCCATGACTTGGAACTGGGTGCGGTAGTTTTTGCCTTAAATATCTGGAGACATTACTTGTACGGTACCAAATGCACCATCTACACCGATCACAAGAGTCTTCAGCACATCTTTGAGCAAAAGGAGTTGAACATGAGGCAAAGACGCTGGGTGGAATTGTTAAACGACTATGATTGTGCTATTAAGTACCACCCGGGGAAAGCAAATGTAGTTGCTGATGCGTTGAGTAGAAAAGAGACTGCTAAACCTCGACGTGTGTGAGCTCTGCAACTAACGATTAGTACGCAATTACCTGAACAAATCCGAGAGGCTCAGACGGAAGCTCTGAAAACAGAAAACATTAGGTCTGAATCGTTAAGGGGAATGGAAAAACAATTGGAAGTAAAAGCGGATGGAATTCATTACTTCATGGATAGACTATGGGTACCTCTACATGGAGACCTGAGAGACTTGGTGATGAATGAGGCTCACAAATCCAAGTATTCTATACATCCTGGATCTGACAAGATGTACCACGATTTGAAGGCGCACTATTGGTGGCCTAACATGAAAGCGGATGTAGCTACTTATGTGAGGAAGTGTCTGACCTGCTCGAACGTTAAAGTGGAGTATCAGAAACCATCTGGTCTACTACAACAACCCGTGATCCCTATGTGGAAGTGGGATCAAATATCAATGGATTTTATTACTAAGTTACCTCGTACTTCTACGGGTTGTGATACAATATGGGTTATCGTGGACCGGTTGACAAAATCTGCTCATTTCCTAGCGATAAAGGAAACAGATAAGATGGAGAAGTTAACCCGACTTTATCTGAAGGAGATCGTTTCGAGGCATGGAGTACCGATCTCAATCATTTCTGATCGCGATTCTCGTTTCACATCACACTTCTGGCAGTCGTTGCAGAAAGCTTTAGGTTCGCGATTGGATATGAGTACTGCTTATCATCCACAGACTGATGGTCAAAGCGAGCGTACTATACAGACTTTGGAGGACATGTTACGTGCTTGTGTGATTGACTTCGGGAATAACTGGGAAGTTCACCTACCATTGGTGGAATTTTCTTACAACAACAGTTATCACACTAGCATAAAGGCAGCACCTTTTGAAGCTTTATATGGGAGAAAGTGTAGATCGCCAGTTTGCTGGGCTGAAATTGGTGATAGTCAATTAACGGGTCCCGAGTTAGTACACGAGACAACTGAGAAGATTGTTCAGATAAGAAACCGCATGGCCGCAGCGCGAGACAGACAGAAAAGCTATGCTGACAAACGACGAAAACCTTTGGAATTTCAGACAGGTGACAAGGTTTTATTAAAAGTCTCACCATGGAAAGGCGTAGTTCGGTTTGGTAAGCGAGGAAAGCTAAATCCGAGATACGTTGGACCATTTGAGATAGTGGAAAGAATTGGTCCAGTGGCCTATCGACTAGCCTTACCTGATTCATTAAGTGGAATCCATGATGTATTCCATGTTTCAAATCTAAAGAAATGTTTAACGGATGAAACGATGGTCGTACCACTGGAAGAAATTCAAGTAGACGAACAGTTACGTTTCATTAAGGAACCTGTCGAAGTGATGGATCGTGAGGTGAAAACGCTTAAGCAAAGCAAGATACCCATTGTCAAAGTTCGTTGGAACTCGAGACGTGGACCAGAATTCACGTGGGAACGTGAAGACCAAATGAAGCTTAAGTACCCTCAGCTATTCGAAAGGACGATGCCAGCCGGCGAAGGTACTAATTAAATTTCGGGACGAAATTTCATTCAACATGGGGATGATGTGACAACTCATCCAAAACTAACACGATTTCGATTTCCTTATGCCAATGCAGTAGACCAGTGATGGAACACTCACCATGTAACGCAATTTTCAGGACGAAAATTCTTTCAACATGGGGATAATGTGACATCCGGTAATTTTCCGTTACCAAACTCCGTTAGTTCCGTTAAGTCTTGCATACACGTGTCGTGCACACACACTAGTTGTCGTTGACCGTTGGTGACTTAACAATAATCAGTAATGTTAAATTGATGATAATTAAGTTAACAATGTGGTTATTAAGTTATGCTTATGTGATTTAAATGTTAACTGTAATTTTATCACGTAACGTGAAAACGTGTATATTTATTTCGTGTGTTTTGTGATAAATGGAAATTATGCATGATTGTTATTTGTGATTAATAATAATTGTGTTTAGTAGTTAAAAACTATTTAAAAACTATTCAAAAAGCCTAATCTTTATAAAATACATACTACAAGGGTTTAAGGGGTAATTACCATAAATTAATAAAACAAAATCCCAACCCTAGCCCCCACACCCCCTCTCGGCCGCGACACACACTCAAACACACACAAACCTGCGATTTCAAGCAAGAACAAGCAAGAAAACTTCGGTTTTGATCGATTACAAGCATTACAACAAGTTAGAAACATCAAAACTTGTCCATTACACGTTTAAAGGTTAGATTTTTATATGTTTTTGGTGATTCTTCATGTTGGCCGAATGTTCCATGCGAAAACTGCAATTGGTGGTCGATTGATGCTTAGTTGTTGATGTTAATGTGTTTACTAGATAGATTACATGTTAATTAACATCAAGTATGCAATAAAGGTTGGATTTTTACAAGTTTTTATGGAAATTACATTAGGGCCGAAACCCTAATTCGAAACTTGCAATTGGAGGCCGATTTGTTGATGTTGGTTGGTGTTATTATGTTAGTTGGATTGTATATATGTTAGTTAACGTCGATTATGCAAGAAAGCTATGATTTTGATACGTTGTTCATAGGTTACTAATAATAGTAACTTTATTTTGCATGAATTGATGATTGGATGATGTATGAATGTTATGGATGTATTTGTGATGATGATTAGATGCTAAGTTGATGTTATGAACAATTGAAAAACAAGAAGATGTCTTATAGTTCATACATTGCTAAAAATAGTAACTTTTGGTGTTGAACGTTGATGAATCATGATGATTAGGTGTTGTTGATCATGTTTAAATGTTGTCATGGATTTGGATTGGTATATAATTGATGAATCCATGAATGTTTTAGGTGTTTGATGAAATTGGGATGTACTTTCCCAAAAGGGAAACTTTAATTGTGCAAATCCTTGAATTGGATGATTTGAGCATGTTTGGGATATTAGGATCATGCTAGTGTGTTCATGGATGATTTCTAAGGTGATGAAATGTGTTGTTTAGGTTATAGGGATGTTGATTTGGTTTGTTATCTGTTTTGGCCTGTTGTGATTCGTACGACTTGTGTGATATCTTGTTGTATGATGATCTAGGTAGTACATGTGGTTAATGAAGTGCTATATGTAATCAAGTTGTATGTGAACATGTATGATATGCTGTTGTGTTAGTATTAACGAGTTATCACCTATAATGTCACCAACGGGTCAAACGGGTCAACTGGGTCAAATGTGTCTTATCTTTCTTAAACCTTGAGTTCCTTGGTTTGTAGAGCACTTAAGGTTTCATATTGATTCTGTGTACACGTACTTATGTACTCATGTGTTCTAGGTGACCTTTGAAGGTTGTCTTTCCCCTCTTTTTTTCAAGTTAAGCTCTAAGTTAATTCTTGCGGGTATCAGGTGAGTTCTTGCCCCACTCATTTTACATAATCTCTTTTGGGGGAGATAGCATACTGTTGATTACAAACGCTTTTATATATGAGTGTGTATAATATTGATATAGTGCTGTTTACCATGGAAAGTCCTCACACTTTCGGATTGTTAATATTGAATAGCGGGGAAATTTTGGGTAGTACTACTGGGTCTGACGAGCCCCACCTGTGTGACTCGAGGTCATACGGGTGCAATTTTGTCCTAACTTATATTCGTCACGACCTGGTATGTCGTGACGGGAGGCAACAAACGTAACACAGTCAGCTTCGATCGTGAAATCACTATGATTAATATTTTTATGTTAACAGACTAGCTATCTATTGCAATACACTACTTATGCTCTGGAAACTGTTGATTGGTTTATATTTTAACACAAACTCTTGAACTCACCAACCATGTGTTGACTTGTTTAGTATGCTATTCTCAGGTTAAGGTTGCCAGTTGCCTAGGAGCACGCACACCAGCATCGTTGAGTTGTCTACATTTGTTTGTTTACAAATTTGGGATTATTTTCATATTAAACATTTGTGTTTAGGGCGCGTATGTTTTGCGCATTCTCTTTACATACTACTTGTTTTGGGTTTTCTGCTTTAAAAACGCTTCCGCAGTATTTTAAACGTTAACTCTGGTTTTGTTTATTAATCATATAGAGTCGTTCTTGGTAACTAATGACTGAGATCCTGGTATGTCACGCGCCTCGCGGTAAAACCCTGCTCGCGGATTTTGAGGGTGTGACAAAGTCAGACTTCAACCAAGAAACACATAGCGTAATCGATGAAAAAGAACTCAAATCAAGGTAACATGATTAAATAAATAAGATTTACTTGTATTTTAATCAAAATAGTTCCACTATAGATTGGTGCATCAAAGTATTTACGAAAGCTTAACTAAATAAATGGGAAATGAACTAGTTATACAAAAACATTAAACAAAAATAGTTCAGGCATGCATAGTTTGTTGCTTTTCGTAACAACCTCAGAGACTATGAAGTTTTGATTCTTAGGCCTTCTGAACACACTCGTGAACCAATCTAATCATATCTGATTATAATACTCATTGGAATCACCCAAATCAATCATAAATGAAACACAGTATTTATTTTGTAAATCAAACCAAAATAGAACCTGAAACCATATGAATGAGCACTGAAATCAATACACTCGAACCCCAAACTCATCCAAAACATTTCACAACCAACTTCAATCACTCTTGGTTCAAAAATCCATCAAATGAATCAAAATGAGAACTGTGGATTCACGAAATACTTTATTACCATCTAGGCAAGGAAACAATGTGTAAAGAAACAAGAAACTACTCGTATTCACTCAAAAAGAATCAAGAAAAAAATTACATGGGCGGAGTGAAAGAAATTAGACGTCAACCAAGAAATGCAATGCGTGATTGATGAAAAAGAACTCAAATCAAGGTAACACGATTAAATAAATAAGTTTTACATGTATTTTAATCAAAATGATGCCACTATAGATCATGAGGAACACTTGAGAATCATTCTGGATTTATTGAAGAATGATCAACTTTATGCAAAGTTCTCAAAATGCGACTTCTGGATGCGAGAAGTGCAATTTCTTAGGCATGTAGTGAACGAAAGGGGTATCCATGTAGATCCTTCAAAGATTGAAGAAATCAAGGAATTGTCGACACCGAAAACGCCTACCGAAGTGCGACAATTCCTTGGTTTGGCAGGCTACTATAGACGATTTATCGAAGGATTTTCAAAGCTGGCACAACCTTTGACTGCCCTGACTCACAAAGGAACTATTTACAAATGAGGCAGCAAAGAGGAATCAGCATTTCAGGAATTTAAGGACAAACTCTGTAGCGCGCCGATCCTAGCTTTGCTAGAAGGGACTGATGATTTTGTTGTTTACTGTGATGCACCCATCCAAGGTTTGGGATGTGTACTAATGCAATGTAACAATGTCATTGCTTATGCATCTAGACAGCTCAAGGTGCATGAGAAGAACTACACAACGCATGATCTGGAACTAGGAACTATAGTGTTTGCCTTGAATGATGGAGACACTACCTATATGGAACCAAGTGCACGATCTATACAGATCACAAGAGTCTCCAGCACATATATGATCAGAAAGAGTTGAATATGCGGCAACGATGGTGGTTAGAATTGCTTAATGATTACAACTGTACAATAAAGTATCGCCCAGGTAAGGCTAATGTGGTAGCCGACGCCCTCAGTCGAAAGGAAACACCAAAACCCTGTCGGGTGTGCGTATTGCAAATGACCAGTCACTCCAATCTACTGGTGCAAATTAAGGCTGCTCAATCTGAGGCATTAAAAGTTGAGAATCTGAAGGCACAATCCATGCGGGGTATGGAGAAACAATTAGAGATCAAGACTGATGGAATCCGTTATTTCATGGAACGGATCTAGGTACCAAAGTATGGGGATTTATGAGAGCTGGTAATGGATGAAGCTCATAAGTCATGTTACTCAATTTATCTAGGTTCAGACAAGATGTACCAAGATCTGAAGGAGTTTTACTGGTGGCCGAACATGAAAGCTGAGATTGCCACCTACGTAAGCAGATGTCTAACTTGTTCTAAGGTTAAGGTGGAATACCAGCGACCATCTGGTATACTTCAACAACCGGACATTACAGGGTGGAAATGGGAGCAGATGTCGATGGACTTTATCACAAAGTTACCTAAGACTCCCAGCGGATGCGATACCATTTGGGTAATGGTAGATCGCTTAACAAAATCCGCACATTTCCTGGCAATCCAAGAGACTGATCAAATGGAGAAGTTGACACGGATTTATTTAAGGGAAATAGTCTCTCAGCATGGTGTGCCAGTATCTATCATATCTGATCGTGACGCTCGGTTCACTTCTCGTTTGATCATTGGGAACGCAGCTGGATATGAACACTTCGTATCATTCACAAACCGATGGTCAGAGTGAGCGTACGATACAGACACTAGAGGACATGTTGCGTGCCTGTGTGATCGATTTTGGCAGCAGTTGGGAAACGCATTTACCATTGGTTAAGTTCTCCTACAATAACAGTTATCACACCTCAATCAAGACCGCACCATTTGAGGCAGTGTATGGACGTAAGTGCAGATCACCTATCTGATGAAAAAGAACTCAAATCAAGGTAACATAATTAAATAAATAAGATTTACTTGTATATTAATAAAATGGTGCCACTATGGATTGGTGCATCAAAGTATTTAGAAAATATTAACTAAATTAATAGGAAATGAACTAGTCATACAAAAAAATTAAACAAAAATAGTTCATGCATGGATAGTTTGTTGCTTTTCGTAACAACCTCCCATACAATGGAGTTTTGATTCTCAGGCCTTTTGAACACACTCGTGAACCAATCAAATCATATATGATTATAATACTCATTGGAATCATACAAATCAATCATAAATGAAACACAGTATCTATTCTGTAAATCAAACCAAAACCAAAATGAAACCATACGAATGAGCACTTAAATGAATACACTCGTGCCCCAATCTCATCCTGAACATTTCACAACCAACTTCAAACACTCTTGACACAATAAACCACCTAATGAATCAAAATGATAACTATGGATTCACAGAATACTTTATTACCATCTAGGCAAGGAAAACCAGGTGTAAAGAAACAAGAAACTACTCGTATTCACTCAAAAAGAATCAAGTGTAAAATTACACAACAGAGAGAAAGAAATTAGACGTCAAACAAGAAACGCAATGCTTGATCGATGAAAAAGAACACAAATCTAGGTAACACGATTAAATAAATAAGATTTACTTGTAATTTATTCAAAATAGTGCCACTATAGATTGGTACATCAAAGTATTTACCAAAGCTTAACTAAATAAATGGGAAATGAACTAGTTATACAAACACATTAAACAAATATAGTTCAGGCATGGATAGTTTGTTACTTTTCGTAACAACCTCCGAGACTATGAAGTTTTGATTCTTAGGCCTTCTGAACACACTCATGAAAAAATCTAATCACATCTGATTATAATACAGATTGGAATCATACAAATCAATCATAAATGAAACACGATATCTATTCTGTAAATCAAACCAAAACTAAACCTGAGACCATACGAATTAGCCCTAAAATCAATACACTCGAACCCCAAACTCATCCAGAACATTTCACAACCAACTTCAAACACTCTTGCCTTAAAAAACCACCAAATGAATCAAAATGATAACTGTGGATTCATAAAATACTTTATTACCATCTAAGAAAAGAAACCCAGGTGTAAAGAAACAAGAAACTACTCGTATTCACTCAAAAAGAATCGAGAGTAAATTACATAGGTGGAAAGAAAGAAATCAGACGTCAAACAAGAAATGCAATGCGTGATCGATGAAAAAGAACTCAAATCAAGGTAACACGATTACATAAATAAGATTTACTTTTATTTTAATCAAAATTGTGCCACTATAGATTGGTGCATCAAAGTATTTACGAAAGATTAACTAAATAAATGGTAAATGAACTAGTTATACAATAACATTAAACAATAATAGTTTACGCATGGATAGTTTGTTGCTTTACATAACAACCTCTGATACTATGAAGTTTTGATTCTCAGGCCTTTTGAACACACTCGTGAACCAATCAAATCATATATGATTATAATACTCATTGGAATCATACAAATCAATCATAAATGAAACACAGTATCTATTCTGTAAATCAAACCAAAACCAAAATGAAACCATACGAATGAGCACTTAAATGAATACACTCGTGCCCCAATCTCATCCTGAACATTTCACAACCAACATCAAACACTCTTTACTCAATAAACCACCGAATGAATCAAAATGATAACTATGGATTCACAGAATACTTTATTACCATCTAAGCAAGGAAAACCAGGTGTAAAGAAACAAGAAACTACTCGTATTCGCTCAAAAAGAATCAGGTGTAAAATTACACGACAGAGTGAAAGAAATTAGACGTCAAACAAGAAATGCAATGCTTGATCGATGAAAAAGAACTCAGATCTAGGTAACACGATTAAATAAATAAGATTTACTTGTATTTTATTCAAAATGGTGCCACTATAGATTGGTACATAAAAGTATTTACCAAAGCTTAACTAAATAAATGGGAAATGAACTAGTTATACAAAAACATTAAACAAATATAGTTCAGGCATGGATAGTTTGTTACTTTTCGTAACAACCTCCGAGACTATGAAGTTTTGATTCTTAGGCCTTCTGAACACACTCATGAAAAAATCTAATCACATCTGATTATAATACAGATTGGAATCATACAATCAATCATAAATGAAACACGATATCTATTCTGTAAATCAAACCAAAACTAAACCTGAAACCATACGAATTAGCCCTAAAATCAATACACTCGAACCCCAAACTCATCCAGAACATTTCACAACCAACTTCAAACACTCTTGCCTTAAAAAACCACCAAATGAATCAAAATGATAACTGTGGATTCATAAAATACTTTATTACCATCTAAGAAAAGAAACCTAGGTGTAAAGAAACAAGAAACTACTCGTATTCACTCAAAAAGAATCGAGAGTAAATTACATGGGTGGAAAGAAAGAAATCAGACGTCAAACAAGAAATGCAATGCCTGATCGATGAAAAAGAACTCAAATCAAGGTAACACGATTACATAAATAAGATTTACTTTTATTTTAATCAAAATTGTGCCACTATAGATTGGTGCATCACAGTATTTACGAAAGATTAACTAAATAAATGGTAAATGAACTAGTTATACAATAACATTAAACAATAATAGTTTACGCATGGATAGTTTGTTGCTTTACATAACAACCTCTGATACTATGAAGTTTTGATTCTCAGGCCTTTTGAACACACTCGTGAACCAATCAAATCATATATGATTATAATACTCATTGGAATCATACAAATCAATCATAAATGAAACACAATATCTATTCTGTAAATCAAACCAAAACCAAAATGAAACCATACGAATGAGCACTTTAATGAATACACTCGTGCCCCAATCTCATCCTAAACATTTCACAACCAACTTCAAACACTCTTGACACAATAAACCACCTAATGAATCAAAATGATAACTATGGATTCACAGAATACTTTATTACCATCTAGGCAAGGAAAACCAGGTGTAAAGAAACAAGAAACTACTCGTATTCACTCAAAAAGAATCAAGTGTAAATTACACAACAGAGAGAAAGAAATTAGACGTCAAACAAGAAACGCAATGCTTGATCGATGAAAAAGAACACAAATCTAGGTAACACGATTAAATAAATAAGATTTACTTGTATTTTATTCAAAATAGTGCCACTATAGATTGGTACATCAAAGTATTTACCAAAGCTTAACTAAATAAATGGGAAATGAACTAGTTATACAAACACATTAAACAAATATAGTTCAGGCATGGATAGTTTGTTACTTTTCGTAACAACCTCCGAGACTATGAAGTTTTGATTCTTAGGCCTTCTGAACACACTCATGAAAAAATCTAATCACATCTGATTATAATACAGATTGGAATCATACAAATCAATCATAAATGAAACACGATATCTATTCTGTAAATCAAACCAAAACTAAACCTGAGACCATACGAATTAGCCCTAAAATCAATACACTCGAACCCCAAACTCATCCAGAACATTTCACAACCAACTTCAAACACTCTTGCCTTAAAAAACCACCAAATGAATCAAAATGATAACTGTGGATTCATAAAATACTTTATTACCATCTAAGAAAAGAAACCCAAGTGTAAAGAAACAAGAAACTACTCGTATTCACTCAAAAAGAATCGAGAGTAAATTACATAGGTGGAAAGAAAGAAATCAGACGTCAAACAAGAAATGCAATGCGTGATCGATGAAAAAGAACTCAAATCAAGGTAACACGATTACATAAATAAGATTTACTTTTATTTTAATCAAAATTGTGCCACTATAGATTGGTGCATCAAAGTATTTACGAAAGATTAACTAAATAAATGGTAAATGAACTAGTTATACAATAACATTAAACAATAATAGTTTACGCATGGATAGTTTGTTGCTTTACATAACAACCTCTGATACTATGAAGTTTTGATTCTCAGGCCTTTTGAACACACTCGTGAACCAATCAAATCATATATGATTATAATACTCATTGGAATCATACAAATCAATCATAAATGAAACACAATATCTATTCTGTAAATCAAACCAAAACCAAAATGAAACCATACGAATGAGCACTTTAATGAATACACTCGTGCCCCAATCTCATCCTAAACATTTCACAACCAACTTCAAACACTCTTGACTCAATAAACCACCGAATGAATCAAAATGATAACTATGGATTCACAGAATACTTTATTACCATCTAGGCAAGGAAAACCAGGTGTAAAGAAACAAGAAACTACTCGTATTCACTCAAAAAGAATCAGGTGTAAAATTACACGACAGAGTGAAAGAAATTAGACGTCAAACAAGAAACGCAATGCTTGATCGATGAAAAAGAACTCAAATCTAGGTAACACGATTAAATAAATAAGATTTACTTGTATTTTATTCAAAATGGTGCCACTATAGATTTGTACATCAAAGTATTTACCAAAGCTTAACTAAATAAATGGGAAATGAACTAGTTATACAAAAACATTAAACAAATATAGTTCTGGCATGAATAGTTTGTTACTTTTCGTAACAACCTCAGAGACTATGAAGTTTTGATTCTTAGGCCTTCTGAACACACTCATGAAAAAAATCTAATCACATCTGATTATAATACAGATTGGAATCATGCAAATCAATCATAAATGAAACATGATATCTATTCTGTAAGTCAAGCCAAAACTAAACCTGAAACGATATGAATTAGCCCTAAAATCAATACACTCGAACCCCAAACTCATCCAGAACATTTCACAACCAACTTCAGACACTCTTGCCTTAAAAAACCACCAAATGAATCAAAATGATAACTGTGGATTCACAAAATACTTTATTACCATCTAAGAAAAGAAACCCAGGTGTAAAGAAACAAGAAACTACTCGTATTCACTCAAAAAGAATCGAGAGTAAATTACATGGGTGGAAAGAAAGAAATCAGACGTCAAACAAGAAATGCAATGCGTGATCGATGAAAAAGAACTCAAATTAAGGTAACACTATTACATAAATAAGATTTACTTTTATTTTAATCAAAATTGTGCCACTATAGATTGGTGCATCAAAGTATTTACGAAAGATTAACTAAATAAATGGTAAATGAACTAGTTATACAATAACATTAAACAATAATAGTTTACGCATGGATAGTTTGTTGCTTTACATAACAACCTCTGATACTATGAAGTTTTAATTCTCAGGCCTTCTAAACACACTCGCGAACCAATCTAATCATATCTGATTCTAATACTTGTTGGAATCACCCAAATCAATCATAATTGTCGCACAAGATCAATTTTGTAAGTCAAACAAAAACCGAACATGAAACCATACGATTGAGCACTGAAATCAATGACCACTTGCCACAAACTCATCCAGAACATTTCACAACCAACTTCAAACACTCGTGCTTCAAAAATTCACCGAATGAATCAAAATGAGAACTGTTGATTCACGAAATACTTTATTTCCATCTAGGCAAGGAAACCAGGTGTAAAGAAACAAGAAACTACTCGTATTCACTCAAAAAGAATCGAGAATAAAATTAGACGGGCGGAATCAAAGAAATCAGACGTCAAATAAGAAACGCAATGCATGATCGATGAAAAAGAACTCAAATCAAGGTAACACGATTAAATAAATAAGATTAATTTTATTCAAAAAGGTGCCACTATAGTTGGTGCATCAAAGTATTTAAGAAAGCTTAACTAAATAAATGGGACATGAACTAGTTATACAAAAACATCAAACAAAAATAGTTCAGGCATGGATAGTTCAATCATAAATGAAACACAGTATATATTCTGTAAATCAAACAAAAATCGAACCTGAAACCAAACGAATGAGCACTAAAATAAATACACACGTGCCCCAAACTCATCCAAAATATTTCAGAACCAACTTCAAACACTCTTTCCTTAAAAAAACCACCGAATGAATTGATATGACAACTGTCGATTCACGGAATACTTTATTCTATCTAGGCAAGGAAACCCAGGTGAAAAGAAACACGAAACTACTCGTATTCACTCAAAAAGAATCGAGAGTAAAATTACAGGGACAGAAAGAAAGAAATCAGACATCAATCAATAATCGCAATACGTGATCAAGGTAACACCATTAAATAAATAAGATTTATATGTATTTTAATAAAAATGGTGCCACTATAGATTGGTGCATCAAAGTATATACGAAGCTTAACTAAATAAATGGGAAATGAACTAGTTATACAAAAAAATTAAACAAAAATAGTTCACGCATGGATAGTTGTTGCTTTCCGCAACAACCTCCGATACTATGAAGTTTTGATTCTCAGGCCTTCTGAACACACTCGTGAACCAATCTAAGCATATATGATTATAATACTCATTGGAATCACACAAATCACTCTTAAATGAAACACAGTATTTATTCTGTAAATCAAACCAAAACCAAACATGAAACCATACCAATGAGCACTGAAATCAATACACTCGTGCCCCAAACTCATACAGAACATTTCACAACCAACTTCAAACACTCTTGAATCAATAAACCACCGAATGAATCAAAATGATAACTATGGATTCACAGAATATTTTATTACCATCTAGGCAAGGAAAACCAGGTGTAAAGAAACAAGAAACTACTCGTATTCACTCAAAAAAATCAGGAGTAAAATTACACTACAGAGTGAAAGAAATTAGACGTCAAACAAGAAACGCAATGCTTGATCGATGAAAAAGAACTTACATCTAGGTAACACGATTAAATAAATAAGATTTACTTGTATTTTATTCAAAATGGTGCCACTATAGATTGGTACATCAAAGTATTTACCAAAGCTTAACTAAATAAATGGGAAATGAACTAGTTATACAAAAACATTAAACAAATATAGTTCTGGCATGAATAGTTTGTTACTTTTCGTAACAACCTCCGAGACTATGAAGTTTTGATTCTTAGGCCTTCTGAACACACTCATGAAAAAAATCTAATCACATCTGATTATAATACAGATTGGAATTATACAAATCAATCATAAATGAAACACGATATCTATTCTGTAAATCAAGCCAAAACTAAACTGAAACGATACGAATTAGCCCTAAAATCAATACACTCGAACCCCAAACTCATCCAGAACATTTCACAACCAACTTCAAACACTCTTGCCTTAAAAAACCACCAAATGAATCAAAATGATAACTGTGGATTCACACAATACTTTATTACCATCTAAGAAAAGAAACCCAGGTGTAAAGAAACAAGAAACTACTCGTATTCACTCAAAAGAATTGAGAGTAAATTACTTGGGTGGAAAGAAAGAAATCAGACGTCAAACAAGAAATGCAATGCGTGATCGATGAAAAAGAACTCAAATCAAGGTAACACGATTACATAAATAAGATTTACTTTTATTTTAATCAAAATTGTGCCACTATAGATTGGTGCATCAAAGTATTTACGAAAGATTAACTAAATAAATGGTAAATGAACTAGTTATACAATAACATTAAACAATAATAGTTTAAGCATGGACAGTTTGTTGCTTTACATAACAACCTCTGATACTATGAAGTTTTAATTCTCAAGCCTTCTAAACACACTCGCGAACCAATCTAATCATATCTGATTCTAATACTTGTTGGAATCACCCAAATCAATCATAATTGTCGCACAAGATCAATTTTGTAAGTCAAACAAAAACCGAACATGAAACCATACGATTGAGCACTGAAATCAATGACCACTTGCCACAAACTCATCCAGAACATTTCACAACCAACTTCAAACACTCGTGCTTCAAAAATTCACCGAATGAATCAAAATGAGAACTGTTGATTCACGAAATACTTTATTTCCATCTAGGCAAGGAAACCAGGTGTAAAGAAACAAGAAACTACTCGTATTCACTCAAAAAGAATCGAGAATAAAATTAGATGGGTGGAATGAAAGAAATCAGACGTCAAATAAGAAACGCAATGCATGATCGATGAAAAAGAACTCAAATCAAGGTAACACGATTAAATAAATAAGATTAATTTTATTCAAAAAGGTGCCACTATAGTTGGTGCATCAAAGTATTTAAGAAAGCTTAACTAAATAAATGGGACATGAACTAGTTATACAAAAACATCAAACAAAAATAGTTCAGGCATGGATAGTTTGTTGCTTTTCATAACAACATCTGATACTATGGAGTTTTAGTTCTCTGGCCTTCTGAACACACACGTAAACCAATCTAATCATATCTGATTATAATACTCATTGAAATCACACAAATCAATCATAAATGAAAACAGTATATATTCTGTAAATCAAACAAAAATCGAACCTGAAACCAAACGAATGAGCACTAAAATCAATACACACGTGCCCCAAACTCATCCAAAACATTTCAGAACCAACTTCAAACACTCTTTCCTTAAAAAAACCACCGAATGAATTGATATGACAACTGTCGATTCACGGAATACTTTATTCCATCTAGGCAAGGAAACCCAGGTGAAAAGAAACACGAAACTACTCGTATTCACTCAAAAAGAATCGAGAGTAAAATTACAAGGACAGAAAGAAAGAAATCAGACATCAATCAATAATCGCAATGCGTGATCAAGGTAACACCATTAAATAAATAAGATTTATATGTATTTTAATCAAAATGGTGCCACTATAGATTGGTGCATCAAAGTATATACGAAGCTTAACTAAATAAATGGGAAATGAACTAGTTATACAAAAAAATTAAACAAAAATAGTTCACGCATGGATAGTTGTTGCTTTCCGTAACAACCTCCGATACTATGAAGTTTTGATTCTCAGGCCTTCTGAACACACTCGTGAACCAATCTAAGCATATATGATTATAATACTCATTGGAATCACACAAATCAATCTTAAATGAAACACAGTATCTATTCTGTAAATCAAACCAAAACCAAACATGAAACCATACCAATGAGCACTGAAATCAATACACTCGTGCCCCAAACTCATACAGAACATTTCACAACCAACTTCAAACACTCTTGAATCAATAAACCACCGAATGAATCAAAATGATAACTATGGAATCATAGAATATTTTATTACCATCTAGACAAGGAAAACCAGGTGTAATGAAACAAGAAACTACTCGTATTCACTCAAAAAAATCAGGAGTAAAATTACACTACAGAGTGAAAGAAATTAGATGATAAACAAGAAACGCAATGCGTGATCGATGAAAAAGAACTCAAATGAAGGTAACATGATTAAACAAATAAGATTTACTTGTATTTTATTCAAAATGGTGCCACTGTAGATTGGTGCATCAAAGTATTTACCAAAGCTTAACTAAATAAATAGGAAATGAACTAGTTACAAAAACATTAAACAAAAATAGTTCAGGCATGGATAGTTTGTTGCTTTTCGTAACAACCTCCGAGACTATGAAGTTTTGATTCTCAGGCCTTCTAAACACACTCGTGAACCAATCTAATCATATCTGATTATAATACACATTGGAATCATACAAATCAATCATAAATGAAACACAATATCTATTCTATAAATCAAACCAAAACCAAACATGAAACCAAATGAATGAGCACTGAAATCAATTCACTCGAACCCCAAACTCATCCAGAACATTTCACAACCAACTTCAAACACTCTTTCCTTAAAAAACTACCAAATGAATTGAAATGATAACTGTGGATTTATAAAATACTTTATTACCATCTAAGAAAGGAAAACCATGTGTAAAGAAACAGGAAACTACTCGTATTCACTCAAAAATAATCGAGAGTAAAATTACATGGGTGGAATGAAAGAAATCAGTCGTCAAACAAGAAACGCAATGCGTGATCGATGAAAAAGAACTCAAATCAAGATAACACGATTACATAAATAAGATTTACTTGTATTTTAATCAAAATTGTGCCGGTATAGATTGGTGCATCAAAGTATTTACGAAAGATTAACTAAATAATTGGAAATGAACTAGTTATACAAAAACATTAAACAATAATAGTTTACGCATGGATAGTTTGTTGCTTTACGTAACAACCTCCGATACTATGAAGTTTTAATTCTCAGGCCTTCTAAACACACTCGTGAACCTATTTAATCATATCTGATTATAATACTCATTCAAATCACACAAATCAATCATAAATGTCACACAAGATCTATTTTGTAAATCAAACCAAAATCGAACATGAAACCTTACGATTGAGCACTGAAATCAATACACACGTACCCCAAACTCATCCAGAACATTTCACAACCAACTTCAAACACTCTTGCTTCAAAAATCCATCGAATGTATCAAAATGAGAACTATGGATTCACGAAATACTTTATTACCATCTTGTAAGGCCCCGTTCCTGGGACGCTTAAAGCTGGACCGTCATTGCATAAAATATTTAAAACATACATTACTTTTGCAGCGGAATTTAAAAACTTTCATTAGTAATTAAAAACATGTCATCACATTACATCATTGTTACATTTCAAAATATGACATTATAACAAAACGTGTATGCCAGCCTCAAAACGTCCCTATGCATCCATGCCTGCAACTCCTCAGCATCAACAAAATACCTACCAACTATCATGCATATTGACTACCGGAACTGAACAAGGTTACAATAAAGAATCGATACCCTCTTCCACGTATTGACGACTTATTCGACCAACTCTAAGGATCAAGCTACTTTTCGAAGATTGATCTAAGATCAGGTTATCATCAGTTATGAGTTTGGGAGGAAGACATCCTGAAAACGGCATTTCGGACCCGCTATGCATACTTTGAGTTTGTGGTTATTCCTTTTGGACTGACCAATGCCCAGCAGTTTTCATGGACCTCATGAACCGTGTTTGAAAGCCTTATTTGGATAAGTTTGTCATAGTCTTCATTGATGACATACTAATCTACTCTAAGAATAAGGAAGATCATGAGGAACACTTGAGAATCATTCTGGATTTATTGAAGAATGATCAACTTTATGCAAAGTTCTCAAAATGCGACTTCTGGATGCGAGAAGTGCAATTTTTTAGGCATGTAGTGAACGAAAGGGGTATCCATGTAGATCCTTCAAAGATTGAAGAAATCAAGGAATTGTCGACACCGAAAACGCCTACCGAAGTGCGACAATTACTTGGTTTGGCAGGCTACTATAGACGATTTATCGAAGGATTTTCAAAGCTGGCACAACCTTTGACTGCCCTGACTCACAAAGGAACTATTTACAAATGAGGCAGCAAAGAGGAATCAGCATTTCAGGAATTTAAGGACAAACTCTGTAGCGCACCGATCCTAGCTTTGCTAGAAGGGACTGATGATTTTGTTGTTTACTGTGATGCACCCATCCAAGGTTTGGGATGTGTACTGATGCAATGTAACAATGTCATTGCTTATGCATCTAGACAGCTCAAGGTGCATGAGAAGAACTACACAACGCATGATCTGGAACTAGGAACTATAGTGTTTGCCTTGAATGCTGGAGACACTACCTATATGGAACCAAGTGCACGATCTATACAGATCACAAGAGTCTCCAGCACATATATGATCAGAAAGAGTTGAATATGCGGCAACGATGGTGGTTAGAATTGCTTAATGATTACAACTGTGCAATAAAGTATCGCCTAGGTAAGGCTAATATGGTAGCCGACGCCCTCAGTCGAAAGGAAACGCCAAAACCCTGTCGGGTGTGCGCATTGCAAATGACCAGTCACTCCAATCTACTGGTGCAAATTAAGGCTGCTCAATCTGAGGCATTAAAAGTTGAGAATCTGAAGGCACAATCCATGCGGGGTATGGAGAAACAATTAGAGATCAAGACTGATGGAATCCGTTATTTCATGGAACGGATCTAGGTACCAAAGTATGGGGATTTATGAGAGCTGGTAATGGATGAAGCTCATAAGTCATGTTACTCAATTTATCCAGGTTCAGACAAGATGTACCAAGATCTGAAGGAGTTTTACTGGTGACTGAACATGAAAGCTGAGATTGCCACCTACGTAAGCAGATGTCTAACTTGTTCTAAGGTTAAGGTGGAATACCAGCGACCATCTGGTTTACTTCAACAACCGGACATTCCAGGGTGGAAATGGGAGCAGATGTCGATGGACTTTATCACAAAGTTACCTAAGACTCCTAGCGGATGCGATACCATTTGGGTTATGGTAGATCGCTTAACAAAATCCGCACATTTCCTGGCAATCCAAGAGACTGATCGAATGGAGAAGTTGACACGGATTTATTTAAGGGAAATAGTCTCTCGGCATGGTGTGCCAGTATCTATCATATCTGATCGTGACGCTCGGTTCACTTCTCATTTGATCATTGGGAACGCAGCTGGATATGAGCACTTCGTATCATTCACAAACCGATGGTCAGAGTGAGCGTACGATACAGACACTAGAGGACATGTTGCGTGCCTGTGTGATCGATTTTGGCAGCAGTTGGGAAACTCATTTACCATTGGTTAAGTTCTCCTACAATAACAGTTATCACACCTCAATCAAGACCGCACCATTTGAGGCAGTGTATGGACGTAAGTGCAGATCACCTATCTGATGAAAAAGAACTCAAATCAAGGTAACATAATTAAATAAATAAGATTTACTTGTATATTAATCAAAATGGTGCCACTATGGATTGGTGCATCAAAGTATTTACAAAATCTTAACTAAATTAATAGGAAATGAACTAGTCATACAAAAAAATTAAACAAAAATAGTTCACGCATGGATAGTTTGTTGCTTCCGTAACAACCTCCCATACAATGGAGTTTTGATTCTCAGGCCTTTTGAACACACTCGTGAACCAATCAAATCATATATGATTATAATACTCATTGGAATCATACAAATCAATCATAAATGAACACAATATCTATTCTGTAAATCAAACCAAAACCAAAATGAAACCATACGAATGAGCACTTAAATGAATACACTCGTGCCCCAATCTCATCCTGAACATTTCACAACCAACTTCAAACACTCTTGACTCAATAAACCACCGAATGAATCAAAATGATAACTATGGATTCACAGAATACTTTATTACCATCTAGGCAAGGAAAACCAGGTGTAAAGAAACAAGAAACTAATCGTATTCACTCAAAAAGAATCAGGTGTAAAATTACACAACAGAGTGAAAGAAATTAGACGTCAAACAAGAAACGCAATGCTTGATCGATGAAAAAGAACTCAAATCTAGGTAACACGATTAAATAAATAAGATTTACTTGTATTTTATTCAAAATGGTGCCACTATAGATTGGTACATCAAAGTATTTACCAAAGCTTAACTAAATAAATGGGAAATGAACTAGTTATACAAAAACGATAAACAAATATAGTTCAGGCATGGATAGTTTGTTACTTTTCATAACAACCTCCGAGACTATGAAGTTTTGATTCTTAGGCCTTCTGAACACACTCATGAAAAAATCTAATCACATCTGATTATAATACAGATTGGAATCATACAAATCAATCATAAATGAAACACGATATCTATTCTGTAAATCAAACCAAAACTAAACCTGAAACCATACGAATTAGCCCTAAAATCAATACACTCAAACCCCAAACTCATCCAGAACATTTCACAACCAACTTCAAACACTCTTGCCTTAAAAAACCACCAAATGAATCAAAATGATAACTGTGGATTCACAAAAAACTTTATTACCATCTAAGAAAAGAAACCCAGGTGTAAAGAAACAATAAACTACTCGTATTCACTCAAAAAGAATCGAGAGTAAATTACATGGGTGGAAAGAAAGAAATCAGACGTCAAACAAGAAATGCAATGCGTGATCGATGAAAAAGAACTCAAATCAAGGTAACACGAATAAATAAATAAGATTTACTTTTATTTTAATCAAAATTGTGCCACTATAGATTGGTGCATCAAAGTATTTACGAAAGATTAACTAAATAAATGGTAAATGAACTAGTTATACAATAACATTAAACAATAATAGTTTACGCATGGATAGTTTGTTGCTTTACATAACAACCTCTGATACTATGAAGTTTTGATTCTCAGGCCTTTTGAACACACTCGTGAACCAATCAAATCATATATGATTATAATACTCATTGGAATCATACAAATCAATCATAAATGAAACACAGTATCTATTCTGTAAATCAAACCAAAACCAAAATGAAACCATACGAATGAGCACTTAAATGAATACACTCGTGCCCCAATCTCATCCTGAACATTTCACAACCAACTTCAAACACTCTTGACTCAATAAACCACCGAATGAATCAAAATGATAACTATGGATTCACAGAATACTTTATTACCATCTAAGCAAGGAAAACTAGGTGTAAAGAAACAAGAAACTACTCGTATTCACTCAAAAAGAATCTGGTGTAAAATTACATGACAGAGTGAAAGAAATTAGACGTCAAACAAGAAACGCAATGCTTGATCGATGAAAAAGAACTCAGATCTAGGTAACACGATTAAATAAATAAGATTTACTTGTATTTTATTCAAAATGGTGCCACTATAGATTGGTACATCAAAGTATTTACCAAAGCTTAACTAAATAAATGAGAAATGAACTAGTTATACAAAAACATTAAACAAATATAGTTCAGGCATGGATAGTTTGTTACTTTTCGTAACAACCTCCGAGACTATGAAGTTTTGATTCTTAGGCCTTCTGAACACACTCATGAAAAAATCTAATCACATCTGATTATAATACAGATTGGAATCATACAAATCAATCATAAATGAAACACGATATCTATTCTGTAAATCAAACCAAAACTAAACCTGAAACCATACGAATTAGCCCTAAAATCAATACACTCGAACCCCAAACTCATCCAGAACATTTCACAACCAACTTCAAACACTCTTGCCTTAAAAAACCACCAAATGAATCAAAATGATAACTGTGGATTCATAAAATACTTTATTACCATCTAAGAAAAGAAACCCAGGTGTAAAGAAACAAGAAACTACTCGTATTCACTCAAAAAGAATCGAGAGTAAATTACATGGGTGGAAAGAAAGAAATCAGACATCAAACAAGAAATGCAATGCGTGATCGATGAAAAAGAACTCAAATCAAGGTAACACGATTACATAAATAAGATTTACTATTATTTTAATCAAAATTGTGCCACTATAGATTGGTGCATCAAAGTATTTACGAAAGATTAACTAAATAAATGGTAAATGAACTAGTTATACAATAACATTAAACAATAATAGTTTACGCATGGATAGTTTGTTGCTTTACATAACAACCTCTGATACTATGAAGTTTTGATTCTCAGGCCATTTGAACACACTCGTGAACCAATCAAATCATATATTATTATAATACTCATTGGAATCATACAAATCAATCATAAATGAAACACAGTATCTATTCTGTAAATCAAACCAAAACCAAAATGAAACCATACGAATGAGCACTTAAATGAATACACTCGTGCCCCAATCTCATCCTGAACATTTCACAACCAACTTCAAACACTCTTGACTCAATAAACCACCGAATGAATCAAAATGATAACTATGGATTCACAGAATACTTTATTACCATCTAGGCAAGGAAAACCAGGTGTAAAGAAACAAGAAACTACTCGTATTCACTCAAAAAGAATCAGGTGTAAAATTACACGACAGAGTGAAAGAAATTAGACGTCAAACAAGAAACGCAATGCTTGATCGATGAAAAAGAACTCAAATCTAGGTAACACGATTAAATAAATAAGATTTACTTGTATTTTATTCAAAATGGTGCCACTATAGATTGGTACATCAAAGTATTTACCAAAGCTTAACTAAATAAATGTTAAATGAACTAGTTATACAAAAACATTAAACAAATATAGTTCTGGCATGAATAGTTTGTTACTTTTCGTAACAACCTCCGAGACTATGAAGTTTTGATTCTTAGGCCTTCTGAACACACTCATGAAAAAAAATCTAATCACATCTGATTATAATACAGATTGGAATCATACAAATCAATCATAAATGAAACACGATATCTATTTTGTAAATCAAGCCAAAACTAAACCTGAAACTATACGAATTAGCCCTAAAATCAATACACTCGAACCCCAAACTCATCCAGAACATTTCACAACCAACTTCAAACACTCTTGCCTTAAAAAACCACCAACTGAATCAAAATGATAACTGTGGATTCACAAAATACTTTATTACCATCTAAGAAAAGAAACCCAGGTGTAAAGAAACAAGAAACTACTCGTATTCACTCAAAAAGAATCGAGAGTAAATTACATGGGTGGAAAGAAAGAAATCAGACGTCAAACAAGAAATGCAATGCGTGATCGATGAAAAAGAACTCAAATCAAGGTAACACGATTACATAAATAAGATTTACTTTTATTTTAATCAAAATTGTGCCACTATAGATTGGTGCATCAAAGTATTTACGAAAGATTAACTAAATAAATGGTAAATGAACTAGTTATACAATAACATTAAACAATAATAGTTTACGCATGGATAGTTTGTTGCTTTACATAACAACCTCTGATACTATGAAGTTTTAATTCTCAGGCCTTCTAAACACACTCGCGAACCAATCTAATCATATCTGATTCTAATACTTGTTGGAATCACCCAAATCAATCATAATTGTCACACAAGATCAATTTTGTAAGTCAAACAATAACCGAACATGAAACCATACGATTGAGCACTGAAATCAATGACCACTTGCCACAAACTCATCCAGAACATTTCACAACCAACTTCAAACACTCGTGCTTCAAATATTCATCGAATGAATCAAAATGAGAACTGTTGATTCACGAAATACTTTATTTCCATCTAGGCAAGGAAACCAGGTGTAAAGAAACAAGAAACTACTCGTATTCACTCAAAAAGAATCGAGAATAAAATTAGACGGGCGGAATGAAAGAAATCAGACGTCAAATAAGAAACGCAATGCATGATCGATGAAAAAGAACTCAAATCAAGGTAACACGATTAAATAAATAAGATTAATTTTATTCAAAAAGGTGCCACTATAGTTGGTGCATCAAAGTATTTAAGAAAGCTTAACTAAATAAATGGGACATGAACTAGTTATACAAAAACATCAAACAAAAATAGTTCAGGCATGGATAGTTTGTTGCTTTTCATAACAACCTCTGATACTATGGAGGTTTAGTTCTCTGGCCTTCTGAACACACACGTTAACCAATCTAATCATATCTGATTATAATACTCATTGAAATCACACAAATCAATCATAAATGAAACACAGTATATATTCTGTAAATCAAACAAAAATCAAACCTGAAACCAAACGAATGAGCACTAAAATCAATACACACGTGCCCCAAACTCATCCAAAACATTTCAGAACCAACTTCAAACACTCTTTCCTTAAAAAAACCACCGAATGAATTGATATGACAACTGTCGATTCACGGAATACTTTATTCCATCTAGGCAAGGAAACCCAGGTGAAAAGAAACACGAAACTACTCGTATTCACTCAAAAAGAATCGAGAGTAAAATTACAGGGACGGAAAGAAAGAAATCAGACATCAATCAATAATCGCAATGCGTGATCAAGGTAACACCATTAAATAAATAACATTTATATGTATTTTAATCAAAATGGTGCCACTATAGATTGGTGCATCAAAGTATATACGAAGCTTTACTAAATAAATGGAAAAAGAACTAGTTATACAAAAACATTAAACAAAAATAGTTCACGCATGGATAGTTGTTGCTTTCCGTAACAACCTCCGATACTATGAAGTTTTGATTCTCAGGCCTTCTGAACACACTCGTGAACCAATCTAAGCATATATGATTATAATACTCATTGGAATCACACAAATCAATCTTAAATGAAACACAGTATCTATTCTGTAAATCAAACCAAAACCAAACATGAAACCATACCAATGAGCACTGAAATCAATACACTAGTGCCCCAAACTCATACAGAACATTTCACAACCAACTTCAAACACTCTTGAATCAATAAACCACCGAATGAATCAAAATGATAACTATGGATTCACAGAATATTTTATTACCATCTAGGCAAGGAAAACCAGGTGTAAAGAAACAAGAAACTACTCGTATTCACTCAAAAAAATCAAAAGTAAAATTACACTACAGAGTGAAAGAAATTAGGCGATAAACAAGAAACGCAATGCGTGATCGACGAAAAAGAACTCAAATGAAGGTAACATGATTAAACAAATAAGATTTACTTGTATTTTATTCAAAATGGTGCCACTATAGATTGGTGCATCAAAGTATTTACCAAAGCATAACTAAATAAATAGGAAATGAACTAGTTACAAAAACATTAAACAAAAATAGTTCAGGCATGGATAGTTTGTTGCTTTTCGTAACAACCTCAGAGACTATGAAGTTTTGATTCTCAGGCCTTCTAAACACACTCGTGAACCAATCTAATCATATCTGATTATAATACACATTGGAATCATACAAATCAATCATAAATGAAACACAATATCTATTCTATAAATCAAACCAAAACAAAACCTGAAACCAAATGAATGAGCACTGAAATCAATTCACTCGAACCCCAAACTCATCCAGAACATTTCACAACCAACTTCAAACACTCTTTCCTTAAAAAACTACCAAATGAATTGAAATGATAACTGTGGATTTATAAAATACTTTATTACCATCTAAGAAAGGAAAACCATGTGTAAAGAAACAAGAAACTACTCGTATTCACTAAAAAATAATCAAGAGTAAAATTACAGGGGTGGAATGAAAGAAATTAAACGTCAAACAAGAAACGCAATGCGTGATCGATGAAAAAAAACTCAAATCAAGGTCACATGATTAAATAAATAAGATTTACTTGTATTTTAATCAAAATGGTGCAACTATAGATTGGTGCGTCAAAGTATTTACGAAAGCTTAACTAAATAAATGGGAAATGAACTAGTTATACAAAAACATTAAACAAAAATAGCTCAGGCATGGATAGTTTGTTGCATTTCGTAACAACCTCTGAGACTATGGAGTTTAGATTCTCAAGCCTTCTGAACACACTCGTGAACCAATCTAATCGCATCTGATTGTAATACACATTGGAATCTTACAAATCAATCATAAATGAAACACGGTATATATTCTGTAAATCAAACCAAAACCGAACCTGAAACCATATGAATGAGCACTGAAATCAATACACTCAAACCCCAAACTCATCCAGAACATTTCACAACCAACTTCAAACACTCTTGCAATAAAAACCACCAAATGTATCAAAATGACAACTGTGGATTCACAAAATACTTTATTACCATCTAAGAAAGGAAACCCATGTGTAAAGTAACAAAAAACTACTCGTATTCACTCAAAAAGAATCGAGAGTAAAATTACACAGGCAGAATGGATGAAATCAGACGTCAAACAAGAAACGCAATGCGTGATCGATGAAAAAGAACTCAAATTAAGGTAACACGATTAAATAAATAAGATTTATTTGTATTTTAATCAAAATGGTGCCACTATAAAATTGGTTCTCCTAGGTTGCTTGACTCTTCTACCACTTTTATGTGTTCTGATACTTGGGGAAGGAGTTGCTACGGTACGACTCTAATCAAAATCTCAGCTGACCATAATTTTAAAGATGTCTTATCTATGGCTATTCCTAGGTTGGATGGTGACAGCTATGTTACAGAAAATGCTACTGTGGAATATGAGTGGAAACCCCCAAGGTGTGCTCATTGTTGTGTGTTTGGGCATGGTTTGATAATTTCCCTAAACAGGTTGGTTCTACATCTAAATCAGCCCCTAAACTTAAAACTCTTATAGTTGATGGGGACAGGTATACTGAGGTTTAAGGCAGGAATTTGACTAAGCAAAGTGGATTTAAAATGAAAGATTAGAAACCAAAGTTTGAATATAAGCCGTTGGATTATAAGAAGGGCACTAAAGCTTCGTCTGCAAATAAGAAAGTTGGTAGTACTTCAAAAATTCATATTGGCAACTCCTTTAGTGCTCTTAACACAGATGCAAAGAACAAAGTGGGGCATGATAAGAATGAAGATTTTGAGGATGAAGAGGTTGAGGTAATTTATGATGAAACTAGAGAGATTTCAGGTTCACGTGCTAAATTATCTGAAACAGGGGTAAGCACCTCTTCAGCAGTGGTCTCTAATGGATAGGCTTACAGGTAGGATTTTTAGCTGGAGTTCAAGTTTGGGAACTTCATTTTTGATGATGGTGGCTGAGGGCTTTAGTTTTTTCTTTGTACATAGATATGTCTATTATATTGGTCATGTATGTTGATTAGTAATAGATTAGGATGAGTGGTTGTTTTTCTTTTTATTGTTTGTCTTGTTTACATATGTGGGGGATGTCCCATATATGAACTAGTGTGGAACTTATCTTCACTACTTGTACTTCATTGGACGGTTGTCTATATATAGAATCATCGGGGTAACCCTTTACCCAAAAATGGTGCCACTATAGATTGGTGCATCAAATTATATACGAAAGCTTAACTAAATAAATGAGAAATGAACTAGTTATACAAAACATTAAACAAAAATAGTTCACGCATGGATAGTTTGTTGCTTTACATAACAACCTCCGATACTATGAAGTTTTGATTCTCAGGCCTTCTAAACACACTCGTGAACCTATCTAAACATATCTGATTATAATACTCATTGGAATCACACAAATCAATCATAAATGTCGCATAAGATCTATTTTGTAAATCAAACCAAAACCGAACATGAAACCATACGATTGAGCACTGAAATCAATACACACGTGCCCCACTTATCTAGAACTTTTCACAACCAACATCAGACACTCTTGCCTCAAAAATCCATGGAATGAATCAAAATGAGAACTGTAGATTCACGGAATACTTTCTTACCATCTAGTTAGGATACCAGGTGTAATGAAACAAGAAACTACTCGTATTCACTCAAAAGAATAGAGAGTAAAATTACAGGGGTGGAATGAAAGAAATTAGACGTCAAACAAGAAACGCAATGCGTGATCGATGAAAAAGAACTCAAATCAAGGTAACACGATTAAATAAATAAGATTTACTTGTATTTTAATCAAAATGGTGCAACTATAGATTGGTGCGTTAAAGTATTTACGAAAGCTTAACTAAATAAATGGGAAATGAACTAGTTATACAAAAACATTAAACAAAAATAGCTCAGGCATGGATAGTTTGTTGCATTTTGTAACAACCTCTGAGACTATGGAGTTTAGATTCTCAAGCCTTCTGAACACACTCGTGAACCAGTCTAGTCACATCTGATTATAATACACATTGGAATCATACAAATCAATCATAAATGAAACACGGTATATATTTTGTAAATTAAAACAAAACCGAACCTGAAACCATATGAATGAGCACTGAAATCAATACACTCGAACCCCAAACTCATCCAGAACTTTTCATAACCAACTTCAAACTCTCTTGCTTTAAAAAAACATCAAATGAATTGAAATGAAAATTATGGATTCACAAAATACTTTATTACCATCTAAGAAAGGAAACCCATGTGTAAAGATACAAGAAACTACTCGTATTCACTCAAAAAGAATCGAGAGTAAAATTACACGGGCAGAATGAAAGAAATCAGACGTCAAACAAGAAACGCAATGCGTGATCGATGAAAAGAATTCAAATCAAGGTAACACGATTAAATAAATAATATTTACTTGTAGTTTAATCAAAATGGTGCCACTATAAAATTGGTTCTCCTAGGTTGCTTGAATCTTGCACCACTTCTATGTGTTCAGATACTTGGGGAAGGAGTAGCTACGCTAGGGCTCTAATCAAAATCTCAACTGGCCATAATTTTAAAGATGTCTTATATGGCTATTCCTAGGTTGGATGGTGACAGCTATGTTACAGAGAATGCTACTGTTGAATATGAGTGGAAACCCCCATGGTGTGCTCATTGTTGTGTGTTTGGGCATGGTATTGATAATTGCCCTAAACAGGTTGGTTCTACATCTAAATCAGCCCCTAAACTTAAAACTCTTATAGTTGATGGGGACGGGTTTACTGAGGTTCAAGGCAGGAAATTGGCTAAGCAAAGTGGATTCAAAATGAAAGATCAGAAACCAAAGTTTGAATATAAGCCGTTGGATTATAAGAAGATGGTTGGCACTAAAGCTTCATCTGCAAATAAGAAAGTTGGTAGTACTTCAAAAATTCAGATTGGCAACTCCTTTAGTGCTCTTAACACAGATGCAAAGAACAAAGTGGGGCATGATAAGAATGAAGATTTTGAGGATGAAGAGGTTGAGGTAATTTATGATGAAACTAGAGAGATTTCAGGTTCACGTGCTAAATTATCTGAAACAGGGGTAAGCACCTCTTCAGCTGTCACACCCTCAAAATCCACGAGCGGGGTTTTACCGCGAGGCGCGTGACATACCAGGATCTCAGTCATTAGTTACCAAGAACGACTCTATATGATTAATAAACAAAACCAGAGTTAACGTTTAAAATACTGCGGAAGCGTTTTTAAAACAGAAAACCCAAAACAAGTAGTATGTAAAGAGAATGCACAAAACATACGCGCCCCAAACACAAATGTTTAATATGAAAATAATCCCAAATTTGTAAACAAACAAATGTAGACAACTCAACGATGCTGGTGTGCGTGCTCCTAGGCAACTGGCAACCTTAACCTGAGAATAGCATACTAAACAAGTCAACATATGGTTGGTGAGTTCAAGAGTTTGCGTAATATAAACCAATCAATAGTTTCCAGAGCATAAGTAGTGTATTGCAATAGATAGCTAGTCTATTAACATAAAAATATTAATCATAGTGATTTCGCGATCGAAGCTGACTGTGGTACGTTTGTTGCCTCCCGTCACGACTTACCAGGTCGTGACGAATATGTGTTAGGACAAAATTGCACCCGTTTGACCTCGAGTCGCACAGGTGGGGCTCGTCAGACCCAGTAGTACTACCCAAAATTTCCCCGCTATTCAATATTAACAATCCGAAAGTATGAGGACTTTTCCATGGTAAACAGCACTATATCAATATTATACACACTCATATATAAAAGTGTTTGTGATCAACAGTATGCTATCTCCCCCAAAAGAGATTATGTAAAATGAGTGGGGCAAGAACTCACCTGATACGCGCAAGAATTAACTTAGAGCTTAACTTGAAAGAAAGAGGGAAAGACAACCTTCAAAGGTCACCTAGAATACAAGAGTACATAAGCACGTGTACATAGAATCAACATGAAACCCTAAGTGTTCTACAAACCAAGAGACTCAAGGTTTAAGAAATACAAGACACATTTGACCCAGTTGACCCGTTTGACCCGTTGGTGACATTATAGGTGATAACTCGTTAATACTAACACAATAGCATGTCATACATGTTCACATACAACTTGATTACATATAGCACTTCATTAACCACATATACTACCTAGATCATCATGCAACTAGATATCACACAAGTCATGCGAATCACAACAGGCCAAAACAGATAACAAACCAAATCAACATCCCTATAGCCTAAACAACACATTTCATCACCTTAGAAATCATCCATGAACACACTAGCATGATCCTAATATCCCAAACATGCTCAAATCATCCAATTCAAGGGTTTGCACAATTAAAGTTTCCCTTTTGGGAAAGTTCATCCCAAATTCATCACACTCACACTACATTCATGAATTCATCAATTATATACCAATTCAAGTCCATGACAACGTCTAGTATGATCAGAACACCAAATCATCATGATTCATCAACATTCAACACCAAAAGTTACTATTTTTAGCAATGTATGAACTATAAGACATCTTCTTGATTTTAAATTGTTCATAACATCAACTTAGCATCTAATCATCATCACAAACACATCCATAACATTCATACTTCATCAAATCATCAATTCATGCAAAATAAAGTTACTATTCTTAGTAACCTATGAACCATAAATCAAAATCGAAGCTTTCTTGCAAAATCGACGTTAACCAATATGCATACAACCTAACTAGCATCATTACAATATCAAACAACCAACATTCAACATCCAATTTGATCCAAAATCGCCTCAACCTCTCGGCCAAAGATGATCATGTGAACAAACAACCAAAATCCAAACTTTCTTGCATAATCAACGTTAACTAGCATATATACAATCCAACTAACATATTAACATCACCAAACAAACAAGAATCGACCTTCAATTGCAGGTTTCGAACTAGGGTTCGGCCAAGACTAAAAATCCATGAAAACCACAAAGAAACTAACCTTTAATCACGTAATGGATGAGAATTGAAGCCTCTAACGTGTTGTAGTTCTTGGAATCGACCAAAACCGAAGCACAATTGCTTGTTCTAGGTTGAATTCGCAGGTGTGTGTGTGTGGAGGTGATGATCGCGGCCGAGAATGGTGTGGGGGGCTAGGGTTGGGTTTTTTTTTTAATTACTCATAATTACCCTTTTAACCCTTATAATTTGTATTTTTATAAAATTAGGCTTTTAACACCCTTTTAAGATGTTTTTAACCAAAATAATAAACACATGAACTAGTAATAACAATTATATGCTTTATCTTTACTAGTCACACAATCCACGATTTAAATACACACGTTTCCACGTTACGCGATAAAATTCACAATAAACATTTAAATCACATAATCACAACTAATAATCAACATAGAAATTATTGTTTAACATTATTAATTATTATTAAGTCACCAACGTTCAACGAAAACTAGTGTGTGCTCCCGACACGTGTATGCAAGAGTTAACGGAACAAACGGAGTTTGGTAACTGAAAATTACCAGATGTCACATTATCCCCATGTTGAAAGAATTTTCGTCCCGAAAATTGCGTTACATGGTGAGTGCTCCATCACTGGTCTACTGCATTGGCACAAGGAAATCGAAATCGTGTGAGTTTTGGATGAGTTGTCACATCATCCCCATGTTGAAAGAAATTTCGTCCCGAAATTTAATCAGTACCTTCGCCGGCTGGCATCGTCCTTTCGAATAGCTGAGGGTACTTAAGCTTCATTTGGTCTTCACGTTCCCACGTGAATTCTGGTCCATGTCTCGAGTTCCAACGAACTTTGACGATGGGTATTTTGCTTTGCTTAAGCGTTTTCACCTCACGATCCATCACTTCGACAGGTTCCTCAATGAAACGTAACTGTTCGTCTACTTGAATTTCTTCCAGTGGTACGACCATCGTTTCATCCGTTAACACATTTCTTTAGATTTGAAACATGGAATACATCATGGATTCCACTCAATGAATCAGGTAAGGCTAGTCGATAAGCCACTGGACCAATTCTTTCCACTATCTCAAAAGGTCCAACGTATCTCGGATTTAGCTTTCCTTGCTTACCAAACCGAACTACGCCTTTCCACGGTGAGACTTTTAGTAAAACCTTGTCACCTGTCAGAAATTCCAAAGGTTTTCGTCGTTTGTCAGCATAGCTTTTCTGTCTGTCTCGCGCTGCGGCCATGCGGTTTCTTATCTGAACAATCTTCTCAGTTGTCTCATGTACTAACTCGGGACCCGTTAATTGACTATCACCAATTTCAGCCCAGCAAACTGGTGATCTACACTTTCTCCCATATAAAGCTTCAAAAGGTGTTGCCTTTATGCTAGTGTGATAACTGTTGTTGTAAGAAAATTCCACCAATGGTAGGTGAACTTCCCAGTTATTCCCGAAGTCAATCACACAAGCACGTAACATGTCCTCCAAAGTCTGTATAGTACGCTCGCTTTGACCATCAGTCTGTGGATGATAAGCAGTACTCATATCCAATCGCGTACCTAAAGCTTTCTGCAACGACTGCCAGAAGTGTGATGTGAAACGAGAATCGCGATCAGAAATGATTGAGATTGGTACTCCATGCCTCGAAACGATCTCCTTCAGATAAAGTCGGGTTAACTTCTCCATCTTATCTGTTTCCTTTATCGCTAAGAAATGAGCAGATTTTGTCAATCGGTCCACGATAACCCATATTGTATCACAACCCGTAGAAGTACGAGGTAACTTAGTAATAAAATCCATTGATATCTGATCCCACTTCCACATAGGGATCTCGGGTTGTTGTAGTAAACCAGATGGTTTCTGATACTCCACTTTCACCTTCGAGCAGGTCAGACACTTGCTCACATAAGTAGCTACATCTGCTTTCATGTTAGGCCACCAATAGTGCGCCTTCAAATCGTGGTACATCTTGTCAGATCCAGGATGTATAGAATACTTGGACTTGTGAGCCTCACTCATGACCAAATCTCTCAGATTTCCATGTAGAGGTACCCATAGTCTATCCATGAAGTAACGAATCCCATCCGCTTTTACTTCCAATTGTTTTTCCATACCCCTTAACGATTCAGATCCAATGTTTTTTGCTTTCAAAGCTTCTGTTTGAGCCTCTCGGATTTGTTCAGGTAATTGCGTACTAATCGTTAGTTGCAGAGCTCGCACACGTCGAGGTTTAGCAGTCTCTTTTCTACTTAACGCATCAGCAACTACATTTGCTTTCCCCGAGTGGTACTTAATAGCACAATCATAGTCATTTAACAATTCCACCCAGCGTCTTTGCCTCATGTTCAACTCCTTTTGCTCAAAGATGTGCTGAAGACTCTTGTGATCGGTGTAGATGGTGCATTTGGTACCGTACAAGTAATGTCTCCAGATCTTTAAGGCAAAAACTACCGCACCCAGTTCCAAGTCATGGGTGGTATAGTTCTTCTCATGAATCTTCAACTGTCTAGAGGCATAAGCTATCACTTTATCCCGCTGCATCAGGACGCATCCAAGACCTTGAATAGACGCATCGCAGTAGACTACGAAGTCATCACTACCCTCCGATAACGCTAATATTGGTGCGCTACACAATTTATGTTTCAGCAACTGAAAAGCAGATTCCTGACTCTCACCCCATTTGTACGTCGTTCCCTTGTGAGTCAAGGCTGTGAGAGGTTGTGCAATCTTAGAGAATCCTTCAATGAATCGTCGATAATATCCCGCTAATCCAAGGAATTGTCGTATCTCACTCTGTGTCTTAGGAACAGACCAATTCTTTATCGCTTCAATCTTAGCAGGATCAACATGTATTCCCTTCTCGTTGACAATATGACCCAAGAATTGTACCTCACGTATCCAGAAATCACACTTAGAAAATTTTGCATACAATTATTCCTCTCTAAGTAATTCCAAGATTAAACGTAAGTGCTTCTCATGTTCTTCCTCGGTCCTTGAGTATATCAGTATGTCATCAATAAAGACGATAACAAACTGATCAAGATAGGGTTTGCACACGCGATTCATGAGGTCCATGAATACTGCTGGTGCATTCGTCAACCCAAATGGCATGACCAAAAATTCATAGTGACCATATCGTGTACGGAAAGCAGTCTTCGAGATGTCCTCTTCTCGAACTCTCAGCTGATGATACCCAGACCTCAGATCAATCTTAGAGTAATAGCTTGATCCTTGCAGTTGATCAAACAAATCATCGATACGAGGTAAGGGATATCTATTCTTGATAGTAACCTTGTTCAGTTCCCTATAGTCAATGCACATTCGAAATGTACCATCCTTCTTCTTCACAAATAGAACTGGCGCTCCCCAGGGCGACGAACTCGGTCGGATGAACCCTTTATCCAACAACTCTTGTAGTTGGGCAGATAATTCCTGCAGTTCGTTCGGAGCTAACCGGTACGGTGCTCTCGCAATTGGAGCGGCTCCTGGAGTCTCAATCTGGAATTCAATTGAGGCGGTAATCCAGCAGGTCTTCCGGAAACACCTCAGGAAACTCACGAACTACGGAATATCCTCTATCTTCTTTTCCTCAGTCTGTTTATCTGTGACGAGTGCCAATATGGCTAGTTCGACCCTTTCGTAACAACTTCTGTGCTTTCATAAACGAGATGATGCCTATCACCGCACCACTCCTATCACCTCTGATCGTAAGGACTTCTTCACCAATGGGAATCCGTATGATCTTCTCGTGGCATATGACTTCCGCTTGTTTATCGGAAAGCCAATCCATGCCTACTACCACATCAAAACTTCCTAGTGTAACAGGCATGAGATCTATGGTGAATGTATGACCAGCAAGCTCTATCTTGCAGTCTCTAAGAATATGCGTTACGTGAATCTGTGCGCCGCTAGCTAACTCTACGGTGTATTTAGATTCTAAGGCTGAGGGCATATCACTTAAAAGACTACAGAACCTAGTGGACACGAAACTTCTATCGGCTCCGGTATCGAATAATACGGTAGCAAAACAACCATTAACCGAAAATTTACCAGTTACTGTTGTAGGATCGTTTAGAGCCTCACCTGAGCCAATGACGAAGGCTCTTCCTTTGGCTCCATTGTTGTTTCCACCATTGTTGTTGCCATTACCATTGTTGTTATTATTGTTGTTGCCATTGTTATTGTTGCTGTTGTTCCCATTGTTGTTGTTGCCATTACCATTCCTCTTAAGCTGGGGACAGTTGCGTTTGTAATGGCCTTCTTTTCCGCACTCAAAACAACCTTTCGGAGTTTCTTGTGATTGTTGAGCTTCTTCATCAGTTCACCCCGACAGTCTTTGGCTGCATGACCAATCTTCCCACAACGTTGGCACTTGAAGTTATCACATCGACCCACATGGTGGTAGTTACACCGGTTGCACTTCGGCAGTCTTCCACCATACCCACCGGGTCCTTGATTTGAGTGAGTCGCCTGGTTGAAGCTTCGGTTGTTATCGAACTTCCGTTGCTGTTGCTGACTTTGCTGCTGTTGTTGAGGTTGAGATTGGCTGCTGGATGACGATCCCTTGTTGCTTGAACCATCCCACTTGCGTTTCTGGTCGGGCACGCTTGCCACCGCACCCCGTTTGGGTAACCGTCCTTGCTCAACTGCCTGGTCAGTCAGCCTGTGGGCTGTTCGGATAGCTTGTTGTATGGTAGTGGGGTTAGAGGCAGTTACCATACTTTGAATTTCGGGCACCAATCCCCGTATATATGCTCCACCCTCTTGTGCATTTCATTCACCATCCCTGGGCATAAAGTGGCTAACTCATGAGTACGAGTCGTGTAGGCTTCAATTTCTGAGCCTTGCATTTTGAGTTGCCAGAACTCAATCTCCAGTTTCTGCACTTCATTTCGGGGGCAGTATTCTTCAGTCATGATTTCTTTGAATTCATCCCAAGGTAGTTCATTGGCCATGGCTTGACCCAGCATTTGTACCTGGGCATTCCACCAAGAAAGTGCTGCGCCTTCCAATGTCCCGGTGGCATACTTCACCTGATCAGCAGGCGGGCAGTTGCATTTCGCGAAGACAGACTCTGTCTTCTCAAACCACCTTACAAGCCCTACACCTCCTTCCGTCCCACTGTAGGTATGGGGTTTACAGTCCATGAAGGACTTGTAGGTACATGGTGGTGGTCCTGTTTTGACAACCCAAACATTAGTCAGATATCCCAGACAAATAACTAGGATAATTAGTTTAACCTCTTGTCATCATTTACCTGCTGGTTGTCCCGGTTGGGCAGCAGCCACTGCCGCCTGAACATGTTCGTTAATTAATGCCGCCAATTCCGCAGGCGTCATGTTTATGGCTCCGGCTCCACGGCCTCCGGCGCCACGTCCACGACCACGCCCACGTCCTCTTCCACGTGCGTCCATATTTCACTTTAAAATTCACAATTACAATAATGAGTAACATCCAACACATTAATCTCATCAAGGTACAGTAAACAATAAGAAATAATGCATTCACCACAACCACAACATTTATAACAGAAATAATAATCAAAGATAAATAAATTGCAATTGAGTCACAAAATATTCCATCAATGTCAAAATTTAAGTTTGTCAGTTGGGTGGGAAACAACCCTTCCCACATAGGTTTCAAAGAAAAGAAACACTACATAGTCTAAGTCATTTAAAAGGTAGGATCAGTCCAGTACATCAGATCCGTCACTGTCCTCATCCATCTCTACTGGTTCTTCTTCGGGGGCTTCCTCGGGTTCTTCTTCTGGGTCTTCCTCATCAGGGTCCACCAAGGTGCAGGGGCTTCAACAACCTGAAGTGCTGCTAGTTGTGCCTCTAGATCAGCAAACCTATCATCGATCACTATGTTATGGTGATCTTGTGCGTCCATACGCTCACTAAGTGCTACCACGTTGCCTGCCAGAGTATGATGTCCACCAATGGCCATCGAAAGTCGCTCCTGAAGCGTCTCTACCTGGAAACGCAGCTGACGCATCTCAGATCGTAATGCAGAGTTCTCATCAGTGAGTCCTCTAATCCGCTGTCGCTCTGTGTCCAGTGTGGCTACTAGGGCTGCAAATGCCTGCTCCAGAGGAATGCTCAAAGTAGGGAGTGTAGGCAAAGTAGAGGCGGTTGATGACCTAGTCCTAGGTCGTGTAGGTGCTACTGGTGGTACGCGTTCTCTATAAGCCATACGGTTTATGTAAGTGGGGTAGAAATCCCAGTTACGCGGAGGATCGAGCTCAGGAGGTATGAAAGGCTGATCCCAGTCTATCTCGCTAGGAGGATAAGGATGTCGAGGCTAGTTAAATCCCCTATCCGGTACGGGAGAAGTAGGAGGTGAATCAGATCGTGCAGGTCTCTTGCCTAAATTTCTGGACGACGATGCCATGCTGCGAAGTACGTGTTGCGTATGCCAATGAGTATACAGTAAGGAGAGTAAGCGATAAGTAACTAACAACTGTGCGGTTATAGTCTAGTGTGTGTATGCAACCTAGTTCCCTATAACCAATGGCTCTGATACCAATCTGTCACACCCTCAAAATCCGCTAGCGGGGTTTTACCGCGAGGCGCGTGACATACCAGGATCTCAGTCATTAGTTACCAAGAACGACTCTATATGATTAATAAACAAAACCAGGGTTAATGTTTAAAATACTGCGGAAGCGTTTTTAAAACATAACACCCAAAACAAGTAGTATGTAAAGAGAATGCGCAAAACATACGCGCCCCAAACCCAAATGTTTAATATGAAAATAATCCCAAATTTGTAAACAAACAAATGTAGACAACTCAACGATGCTGGTGTGCGTGCTCCTAGGCAACTGGCAACCTTAACCTAAGAATAGCATACTAAACAAGTCAACACATGGTTGGTGAGTTCAAGAGTTTGCGTTAAAATATAAACCAATCAACAGTTTCCAGAGCATAAGTAGTGTATTGCAATAGATAGCTAGTCTATTAACATAAAAATATTAATCATAGTGATTTCGCGATCGAAGCTGACTGTGTTACGTTTGTTGCCTCCCGTCACGACTTACCAGGTCGTGACGAATATGTGTTAGGACAAAATTGCACCCGTTTGACCTCGAGTCGCACAGGTGGGGCTCGTCAGACCCAGTAGTACTACCCAAAATTTCCCCGCTATTCAATATTAACAATCCGAAAGTGTGAGGACTTTTCCATGGTAAACAACACTATATCAATATTATACACACTCATATATAAAAGCGTTTGTGATCAACAGTATGCTATCTCCCCCAAAAGAGATTATGTAAAATGAGTGGGGCAAGAACTCACCTGATACGCGCAAGAATTAACTTAGAGCTTAACTTGAAAGAAAGAGGGAAAGACAACCTTCAAAGGTCACCTAGAATACAAGAGTACATAAGCACGTGTACACAGAATCAACATGAAACCCTAAGTGTTCTACAAACCAAGAGACTCAAGGTTTAAGAAATACAAGACACATTTGACCCAGTTGACCCGTTTGACCCGTTGGTGACATTATAGGTGATAACTCGTTAATACTAACACAACAGCATGTCATACATGTTCACATATAACTTGATTACATATAGCACTTCATTAACCACATATACTACCTAGATCATCATGCAACTAGATATCACACAAGTCATGCGAATCACAACAGGCCAAAACAGATAACAAACCAAATCAACATCCCTATAGCCTAAACAACACATTTCATCACCTTAGAAATCATCCATGAACACACTAGCATGATCCTAATATCCCAAACATGCTCAAATCATCCAATTCAAGGATTTGCACAATTAAAGTTTCCCTTTTGGGAAAGTTCATCCCAAATTCATCACACTCACACTACATTCATGAATTCATCAATTATATACCAATTCAAGTCCATGACAACATCTAGTATGATCAGAACACCAAATCATCATGATTCATCAACATTCAACACCAAAAGTTACTATTTTTAGCAATGTATGAACTATAAGACATCTTCTTGATTTTAAATTGTTCATAACATCAACTTAGCATCTAATCATCATCACAAACACATCCATAACATTCATACATCATCAAATCATCAATTCATGCAAAATAAAGTTACTATTCTTAGTAACCTATGAACCATAAATCAAAATCGAAGCTTTCTTGCAAAATCGACGTTAACCAATATGCATACAACCTAACTAGCATCATTACAACATCAAACAACCAACATTCAACATCCAATTTGATCCAAAATCGCCTCAACCTCTCGGCCAAAGATGATCATGTGAACAAACAACCAAAATCCAAACTTTCTTGCATAATCAACGTTAACTAGCATATATACAATCCAACTAACATATTAACATCACCAAACAAACAAGAATCGACCTTCAATTGCAGGTTTCGAACTAGGGTTCGGCCAAGACTAAAAATCCATGAAAACCACAAAGAAACTAACCTTTAATCACGTAATGGATGAGCATTGAAGCCTCTAACGTGTTGTAGTTCTTGGAATCGACCAAAACCGAAGCACAATTGCTTGTTCTAGGTTGAATTCGCAGGTGTGTGTGTGGAGGTGATGATCGCGGCCGAGAATGGTGTGGGGGGCTAGGGTTGGGTTTTTTTTTAATTACTCATAATTACCCTTTTTAACCCTTATAATTTGTATTTTTATAAAATTAGGCTTTTAACTCCCTTTTAAGATGTTTTTAACCGAAATAATAAACACATGAACTAGTAATAACAATTATATGCTTTATCTTTACTAGTCACACAATCCACGAATTAAATACATACGTTTCCACGTTACGCGATAAAATTCACAATAAACATTTAAATCACATAATCACAACTAATAACCAACATAGAAATTATTGTTTAACATTATTAATTATTATTATGTCACCAACGTTCAACGACAACTAGTGTGTGCTCCCGACACGTGTATGCAAGAGTTAACAGAACAAACGGAGTTTGGTAACTGAAAATTACCACATGTCACATCAGCAGTGGTCTCCAATGGATAGGCTTACAGGTAGGATTTTTAGCTGGAGTTCAAGTTTGGGAACTTCATTTTTGATGATGGTGGCTGAGGGCTTTAGTTTTTTCTTTGTACATAGATCTGTCTATTATATTGGTCATGTATGTTGATTAGTAATAGATTAGGATGAGTGGTTGTTTTTCTTTTTATTGTTTGTCTTGTTTACATATGTGGGGGATGTCCCATATATGAACTAGTGTGGAACTTATCCTCACTACTTGTACTTCATTGGACGGTTGTCTATATATAGAATCATCGGGGTAACCCTTTACCCAAAAATGGTGCCACTATAGATTGGTGCATCAAATTATATACGAAAGCTTAACTAAATAAATGAGAAATGAACTAGTTATACAAAACATTAAACAAAAATAGTTATGCATGGATAGTTTGTTGCTTTACATAACAACCTCCGATACTATGAAGTTTTGATTCTCAGGCCTTCTAAACACACTCGTGAACCTATCTAAACATATCTGATTATAATACTCATTGGAATCACACAAATCAATCATAAATGTCACATAAGATCTATTTTGTAAATCAAACCAAAACCGAACATGAAACCATACAATTGAGCACTGAAATCAATACACAAGTGCCCCAAACTTATCTAGAACTTTTCACAACCAACATCAGACACTCTTGCTTCAAAAATCCATGGAATGAATCAAAATGAGAACTGTAGATTCACGGAATACTTTCTTACCATCTAGTTAGGATACCAGGTGTAATGAAACAAGAAACTACTCGTATTCACTCAAAAGAATAGAGAGTAAAATTACAGGGGTGGAATGAAAGAAATTAGACGTCAAACAAGAAACGCAATGCGTGATCGATGAAAAAGAACTCAAATCAAGGTAACACGATTAAATAAATAAGATTTACTTGTATTTTAATCAAAATGGTGCAACTATAGATTGGTGCGTTAAAGTATTTACGAAAGCTTAACTAAATAAATGGGAAATGAACTAGTTATACAAAAACATTAAACAAAAATAGCTCAGGCATGGATAGTTTGTTGCATTTTGTAACAACCTCTGAGACTATGGAGTTTAGATTCTCAAGCCTTCTGAACACACTCGTGAACCAGTCTAGTCACATCTGATTATAATACACATTGGAATCATACAAATCAATCATAAATGAAACACAGTATATATTCTGTAAATCAAACCAAAACCGAACCTGAAACCATATGAATGAGCACTAAAATCAATACACTCAAACCCCAAACTCATCCAGAACATTTCACAACCAACTTCAAACACTCTTGCTTTAAAAATCCATCGAATGAATCAAAATAAGAACTGTGGATTCACGGAATACTTTCTTACCATCTAGGCAAGGAAACCAGGTGTAATGAAACAAGAAACTACTCGTATTCACTCAAAAAGAATAATGACTAAAATTACAGGCGCGGAATGAAAGAAATCAGACGTCAAACAAGAAACGGAATGAGTGATCAATGAAAAATAACTCAAATCAAGGTCACACGATTAAATAAATAAGATTTACTTGTATTTTAATCAAAATGGTCCAACTATAGATTGGTGCATCAAAGTATTTACGAAAGCTTAACTAAATAAATGGGAAATAACTAATTATACAAAAACATTAAACAAAAATTGTTCAGGCGTGGATAGTTTGTTGCTTTTCGTAACAACCTCCGAGACTATGGAGTTTTAATTCTCAGGCCTTGTCAACACACTCGTGAACCAATCTAATCACGTCTGATTATAGTACACATTGGAATCATACAAATCAATCATAAATGAAACACCATATATATTCTGTAAATCAAATCAAAACCGAACCTGAAACCATATGAATGAGCACTGAAATCAATACACTCAAACCCCAAACTCATCCAGAACATTTCACAACCAACTTCAAACACTCTTGCAATAAAAACCACCAAATGTATCGAAATGACAACTGGGTATTCACAAAATACTTTATTACCATCTTAGAAAGGAAACCCATGTGTAAAGTAACAAAAAACTACTCGTATTCACTCAAAAAGAATTGAGAGTAAAATTACACGGGCAGAATGAATGAAATCAGACGTCAAATGTCACACCCTCAAAATCCACGTGCGGAGTTTTACCGCGAGGCGTGTGAACAAACCAAGATCACAGTCAATAGTTACTCAGAACGACACTATATGCCACATTTAAAATAAAACCAACCAAAGTTCAAACTTTAAAACCATGTGGAAGCGTTTTGTAAATAAAACAAACCCAAAATATAAAAATGCATATTTGGCAAAGCATGCGCCAACCCAAAATATTTAAACACGCATAAATAAAAACCAACAATTATGTCTTTAAAATGGAGTCTTAGAGTGCATGCTGGACCCGTGTGGTGCTCCTATGGCAAGCAGAGTTAACAACCTGAGAATAGCATACTAAAATGCCAACACAAGGGTTGGTGAGTTTAAGAGTTTGCATTTAACATAAACAATAACATTTGCATAACATAAGAAGTGTATTGAAATAGATAGCTAGTCTATATTCACAAGTAATAACCATAGTGATTTCGCGATCGAAGCTGACTGTGTTGCGTTTGTTGCCTCCGTTCACGACTTACCAGGTCGTGACGATATTTGTGTCTAGGACAATATTGCACCCGTTTGACCTCGAGTCGCACAGGTGGGGCTCGTCAGACCCAGTAGTACTACTCAAGATTTCCCGCTAGTTACCATTATTAACGATCCGAAAGTGTGAAGACTTTCAAGGTATTAAGCACTATGTTAAAACATACACAACTTATAATAATGAAATAGTGTTTGAGTACAAATATGCTACCTCCCCCAAGAAGAAGGTTTATAAAAATAAAGGGGCATGAACTCACCTGGTGTGTAAAGATAATGACTAAAGAGAACTGGTGATAGATGCAAAGACAACCCTTCAAAGGTTACCTATAATACAAGAGTACATAAGTACGTGCACACAGAATCAACATGAAACCCTAAGTGCTCTACAACCAAGGAACTCAAAGTTTTAGAAGACAAGACACATTTGACCCAGTTGACCCGTCTGACTCGTTGGTGACATTATAGGTGAAATTCCATTCAAACAAACATAACAGCCTATCACACATGATTAACATACAAACTGATTACATATAACACTTCATTAACCACATGTACTAATTAGATCATCATACAGCCAAATATAATACAAGTCATGCGAATCTCAAACTATTATCATGCTCATAACATCTATAACACAAACAATACACCATACAAGGATCAAATCACGCATCACATGCCATGTGAAGCCACCCACGACTTCACACCCTAAACCCTGCCAATCCTACTAAGTAGGGGCCTCAGATTCGCACGTATGTATGATGATCATTAACATACCAATTTCCATAGCTCATATCATCCAAAATGTTCATTCCTAATCAACCATCAATCAACAAAAGTCCTAGCTTACCTATATGACTCATACCATGATTTTTCCACAAACATGCCAAAACAGGTAACAAACATTCATATAACCTAAAAAACACATTTAATCACCTTAGAAACCATCCATGAACACACTAGCATGGTCCTAATGTCCCAAACATGCTCAAATCATCCAATTTAAGGATTTGCACAAATAAAGTTTCCCTTTGGGAAAGTACATCCCAATTTCATCAAACTCACACTACATTCATGAATTTACCATTTGTCTACCAAATTAAGTCCATAACAACATCTAAACATGATCAACAACACCTAATCATCATGATTCATCAACATTCAACACCAAAAGTTACTATTTTTAGCAATGTATGAACTATAACACATCTTCTTGATTTTCAATTGTTCATATCATCAACCTAGCATCTAATCATCATCACAAACACATCCATAACATTCATACATCATCAAATCATCAATTTATGCAAAATAAAGTTACTATTATTAGTAACCTATGAACAACGTATCAAAATCATAGCTTTCTTGCATAATCGACGTTAACTAACATGTATTCGACTTAACTAACACAATAACATCAACAATCAACCAACAATCAGTCTCCAATTCATCCAAATCGCACAAAACTCTCGGCTAGAACAAAATACATGAAAAACACGAAATTAACCTTAAAATCGAGGAAAGGAACAAGCTTTGATGTTGTTAACTTGTTGTATGCCTTGAAATCGATCCAAATCCGTGAGTTGATGCTTGATCTTGGTCGAATTTCACAAGGGATAGGGAGAGGGAATGAAGTCGCAGCCGCTCAAGGTGATTAGGGTTAGAGTTTTTGTTTTAATCAATTTATTTTTGCATAATTACCCTTTAAACCCTTGCATTTTGTATTTTATAAAAATTAGGCTTTTAAACACTCTTTTAAAATGTTTTTAACTAAGACAATAAACATATAAACTAATAATAACAATTATATGTATTATCTTTACAAGCTACAGAATTTACAAACTAAATACACACGTTTCCACGTTACGCGATAAAATTCACAATTAATATTTAAATCACGTAAACACATAAGCACAACTTAATAATCAACATAGAAATTACTTATTTAACATTATTAATTATTATTAAGTCACCAACGTTCAACGACAACGAGTGTGTGTCACGACACGTGTATGCAAGACTTAACGGAACTAACGGAGTTTGGTAACGGAAAATTACCGGATGTCACATTATCCCCATGTTGAAAGAATTTTCGTCCCGAAAATTGTGTTACATGGTGAGTGATTCATCACTGGTCTACTGCATTGGCACAAGAAAATCGAAATCGAGTGAGTTTTGGATGAGTTGTCACATCATCCCCATGTTGAAAGAATTTTGTCCCGAAATTTTATCAGTACCTTCTCCGGCTGGCATCGTCCTTTCGAATAGCTGTGGGTACTTAAGCTTCATTTGGTCTTCACGTTCCCACGTGAATTCTGGTCCACGTCTCGAGTTCCATCGAACTTTGACAATGGGTATCTTGCTTTGCTTAAGTGTCTTCACCTCACGATCCATCACTTCGACAGGTTCCTTAATGAAGCATAACTGTTCGTCTACTTGAACTTCTTCCAGCGGTACGACCATCGTTTCATCCGTTAAACATTTCTTTAGATTTGAAACATTAAATACATCATGGATTCCACTCAATGAATCAGGTAAGGCTAGTCGATAGACCACTGGACCAATTCTTTCCACTATCTCAAATGGTCCAACGTATCTCGGATTTAGCTTTCCTCGCTTACCAAACCGAACTACGCCTTTCCATGGTGAGACCTTTAATAAAACCTTATCACCTATTTGAAACTCTAAGGGTTTTCGTCGCTTGTCAGCATAGCTTTTCTGTCTGTCTCGCGCTGCAGCCATGCGGTTTCTTATCTGGACAATCTTCTCAGTTGTCTCGTGTACCAACTCAGGACCCGTTAATCGACTATCACCAATTTCAGCCCAGCAAACTAGTGATCTACACTTTCTCCAATACAAAGCTTCAAAAGGTTCTGCCTTTATGCTAGTGTGATAACTGTTGTTGTAAGAAAATTCCACCAATGGTAGGTGAACTTCCCGGTTATTCCCGAAGTCAATCACACAAGCACGTAACATGTCCTCCAAAGTCTGTATAGTACGCTCGCTTTGACCATCAGTCTGTGGATGATAAGCAGTACTCATATCCAATCGCGTACCTAAAGCTTTCTGCAACGACTGCCAGAAGTGTGATGTGAAACGAGAATCGCGGTCAGAAATAATTGAGATCGGTACTCCATGCCTCGAAACAATCTCCTTCAAATAGAGTCGGGTTAACTTCTCCATCTTATCCGTTTCCTTTATTGCTAGGAAATGAGCAGATTTTGTTAATCGATCCACGATAACCCATATTGTGTCGCAACCAGTAGGAGTACGAGGTAACTTAGTAATAAAATCCATTAATATCTGATCCCACTTCCACATAGGGATCTTGGGTTGTGGTAATAGTCCAGATTGTTTCTGATACTCCACTTTCACCTTTGAGCAGGTCAGACACTTGCTCACATAAGTAGCTACATCTGCTTTCATGTTAGGCCACCAATAGTGCGCCTTCAAATCGTGGTACATCTTGTTAGATCCAGGATGTATAGAATACTTGGACTTGTGAGCCTCACTCATCACCAAGTCTCTCAGGTCTCTGTGTAGAGGTACCCATAGTCTATCCATGAAGTAATGAATCCCATCCGCCTTTACTTCTAGTTGCTTTTCCATTCCCCGTAACCCTTCTAAACTCATATTTTCTACCTTCAGAGCTTCAGTTTGAGCATCACGGATTTGTTCAGGTAATTGCGTACTAATCGTCAGTTGCAGAGCTCGCACTCGTCGAGGCTTAGTAGTCTCTTTTCTACTCAGCGCGTCAGCAACTACATTTGCTTTTCCCGGATGATACTTGATAGCACAATCATAGTCATTCAATAACTCTACCCAGCGCCTTTGCCTCATATTCAACTCCTTTTGCTCAAATATATGTTGAAGACTCTTGTGATCGGTGTAGATGGTGCATTTGGTACCGTACAAGTAATGTCTCCAGATTTTCAAGGCAAACACTACCGCACCCAGTTCCAAGTCATGGGTGGTATTGTTCTTCTCATGAATCTTCAACTGTCTAGAGGCATAAGCTATCACTTTATCCCGCTGCATCAGGACGCATCCAAGTCCTTGAATAGAAGCGTCACAATAGACTACGAAATCATCACTACCATCCGGTAAAGCTAATATTGGTGCGCTACACAATTTATGTTTCAGCAACTGAAAAGCAGATTCCTGACTCTCACCCCATTTGTACGTCGTTCCCTTGTGAGTCAAGGCTGTGAGAGGTTGTGCAATCTTAGATAATCCTTTAATAAATCGTCGATAATATCCCGCTAATCCAAGGAATTGTCGTATCTCACTTGGTGTCTTAGGAACAGACCAATTCTTTATCGCTTCAATCTTAGCAGGATCAACATGTATTCCCTTATCGTTGACAATATGACCCAAGAATTGCCCCTCACGTATCCAGAAATCACACTTAGAAAACTTTGCGTACAGTTGTTCCTTTCTAAGTAATTCTAAGATTAAACGTAAGTGCTTCTCATGTTCTTCCTCGGTCCTTGAGTATATCAGTATGTCATCAATAAAGACGATAACAAACTGATCAAGATAGGGTTTGCACACGCGATTCATGAGGTCCATGAATACTGCTGGTGCATTCGTCAACCCAAATGGCATGACCAAAAATTCATAGTGACCATATCGTGTATGGAAGGCAGTTTTCGAGATGTCCTCTTCTCGAACTCTCAACTGATGATACCCAGACCTCAGATCAATGTTAGAGTAATAGCTTGATCCTTGCAGTTGATCAAACAAATCATCGATACGAGGTAAGGGATATCTATTCTTGATAGTAACCTTGTTCAGTTCCTATAGTCAATGCACATTCGAAATGTACCATCCTTCTTCTTCACAAATAGAACTGGTGCTCCCCAGGGTGACGAACTCGGTCGGATAAACCCTTTATCAAACAGTTCTTGGAGTTGAGCAGATAATTCCTGCAGTTCGTTTGGAGCTAACCGTAAGGTGCTCTCGCAATTGGAGCGGCTCCTGGAGTCAACTCAATCTGGAATTCAACTTGACGATGAGGCGGTAATCCAGGCAGGTCTTCCGGAAACACCTCGGGAAACTCACGAACTACGGGGATATCCTCTATCTCTTTTCCTCAGTCTGTTTATCTGTGACGAGTGCCAATATGGCCAGTCGACCCTTTCGTAACAACTTCTGTGCCTTCATGAATGAGATTATGCCTATCACCGCACCACTCCTATCACCTCTGACCGTAAGGACTTCTTCACCAATGGGAATCCGTATGATCTTCTCGTGGCATATGACTTCCGCTTGTTTATCGAAAAGCCAATCCATGCCTACTACCACATCAAAGCTTCCTAACGTAACAGGCATGAGATCTATGGTGAATGTATGACCAGCAAGCTCTATCTTGCAGTCTCTAAGAATATGCGTTATGTGAATCTGTGTACCGTCAGCTAACTCTACGGTGTATTTAGATTCTAAGGCTGAGGGCATATCATTTAAAAGACTACAGAACCTAGTGGACACGAAACTTCTATCGGCTCCGGTATCGAATAATACGGTAGCAAAACAACCATTAACCGAAAATTTACCAGTTACTGTTGTAGGATCGTTTAGAGCCTCACCTGAGCCAATGACGAAGGCTCTTCCTTTGGCTCCATTGTTGTTTCCACCATTGTTGTTGCCGTTACCATTGTTGTTGTTATTGTTGTTGCCATTGTTATTGTTGCTGTTGTTTCCATTATTGTTGTTACCAGTACCATTCCTCTTAAGTTGGGGACAGTTGCGTTTGTAATGGCCTTCTTTTCTGTGACATCCGGTAATTTTTGGTTACCAAACTCCGTTAGTTCCGTTAAGTCTTGCATACACGTGTCGTGCACACACACTAGTTGTCGTTGAACGTTGGTGACTTAATAATAATCAGTAATGTTAAATTGATGATAATTAAGTTAACAATGTGATTATTAAGTTATGCTTATGTGATTTAAATGTTAACTGTAATTTTATCGCGTAACGTGAAAACGTGTATATTTATTTCGTGTGTTTTGTGATAAATGGAAATTATGCATGATTGTTATTTGTGACTAATAATAATTGTGTTTAGTAGTTAAAAACTATTTAAAAACTATTCAAAAAGCCTAATCTGTATAAAATGCAAATTATAAGGGTTAAAAGGGTAATTATGGATTATTAAATAGAATAAAATCAAAACCCAACCCTAATCCCACCCCATCGGCCGCGATCGACCTCCCCTCTCCCTCTCCTCTTCGAATTCAGCCCAAGAACAAGCAATCATCTTCGTTTTTGGTCGATTACAAGGCATAGAACACGTTGGAATCATCAATTGCAAGCCATTACACGTTTAAAGGTTAGATTTTTACATGTTTGTGATGATCTTTCATGTTGGCTGAAAGTTCCATTCGAAATCCGCAATTGATGGTCGATTGATGCTTGTTTGTTGTTGTTAATGTGTTTGTTAGATAGATTACATGTTAATTAACGTCAAGTATGCAATAAAAGTTGGATTTTTACAAGTTCTTATGGGATTTACATTAGGGCCAAAACCCTAATTTGAAACTTGCAATTGGAGGCCGATTTATTGATGTTGGTTGGTGTTATTATGTTAGTTGGATTGTATATATGCTAGTTAACGTCGATTATGCAAGAAAGCTATGATTTTGATACATTGTTCATAGGTTACTAATAATAGTAACTTTATTTTGCATGAATTGATGATTGGATGATGTATGAATGTTATGGATGTGTTTGTGATGGTGATTAGATGCTAGGTTGATGATATGAACAATTTAAAATCGAGAAGATGTCCTATAGTTCATACATTGCTAAAAATAGTAACTTTTGGTGTTGAATGTTGATGAATCATGATGATTAGGTGTTGTTGATCATGTTTAGATGTTGTCATGGACTTGAATTGGTATATAATTGATGAATTCATGATTGTAGTGTGAGTTTGATGAATTTGGGATGAACTTTCCCAAAAGGGAAACTTTATTTGTGCAAATTCTTTAATTGGATGATTTGAGCATGTTTGGGATATTAGGATCATGCTAGTGTGTTCATGGATGATTTCTAAGGTGATTAAATGTGTTGTTTAGGTTATAGGGATGTTGATTTGGTTTGTTACCTGTTTTGGCCTGTTGTGATTCGCATGACTTGTATGATATCTAGTTGTATGATGATCTAGGTAGTACATTTGGTTAATGAAGTGTTATATGTAATCAAGTGGTATGTTGATCATGTATGATATGCTGTTGTGTTAGTATTAACGAGTTATCACCTATAATGTCACCAACGGGTCAAACGGGTCAACTGGGTCAAATGTGTCTTGTCTTTCTAAAACCTTGAGTCCTTTGGGTTGTAGAGCACTTAGGGTTTCATATTGATTCTGTGTACAAGTACTTATGTACTCCTGTGTTCTAGGTGACCTTTGAAGGTTGTCTTTCCCCTCTTTCTTTCAAGTTAAGCTCTAAGTTAATTCTTGCGCGCATCAGGTGAGTTCTTGCCCCACTCATTTTACATAATTTCTTTTGGGGGAGATAGCATACTGTTGATCACAAACGCTTTATATATGAGTGTGTATAATATTGATATAGTGCTGTTTACCAGGGAAAGTCCTCACACTTTTGGATTGTTAATATTGACTAGCGGGGAAATTTTGGGTAGTACTACTGGGTCTGACGAGCCCCACCTGTGCGACTCGAGGTCAAACGGGTGCAATTTTGTCCTAACTTATATTCGTCACGACCTGGTAAGTCGTGACGGGAGGCAACAAACGTAACACAGTCAGCTTCGATCGCGAAATCACTATGATTAATATTTTTATGTTAATAGACTAGCTATCTATTGCAATACACTACTTATGCTCTGGAAACTGTTGATTGGTTTATATTTTAACGCAAACTCTTGAACTCACCAACCATGTGTTGACTTGTTTAGTATGTTATTCTCAGGTTAAGGTTGCCAGTTGCCTAGGAGCACGCACGTCAGCATTGTTGAGTTGTCTACATTTGCCTTGTTTACAAATTTGGGATTATTTTCATATTAACAATTGTGTTTGGGGCGCGTATGTTTTGCGCATTCTCTTTACATACTACATGTTTTGGGTTTTCTGGTTTTAAAAACGCTTCCGCAGTATTTTAAACGTTAACTCTGGTCCTGTTTATTTATCATATAGAGTCGTTCTTGGTAACTAATGACTGAGATCCTGGTATGTCACGTGCCTCGCGGTAAAACCCCGCACGCGGATTTTGAGGGTGTGACATTTTCCGCACTCAAAACAACCTTTCGGAGTTTCTTGTGATTGTTGTGGCTTTTTCATCAGTTCACCCCGACAGTCTTTGGTTGCGTGACCAATCTTCCCACAATGTTGGCACTTGAAGTTATCACATCGACCCACATGGTGGTAGTTACACCGGTTGCACTTCGGCTGTCTTCCGCCATACCCACCGGGTCCTTGATTTGAGGGAGTCGCCTGGTTGAAGCTTCGATTGTTATCGAACTTTCGTTGCTGTTGCTGACTTTGCTGCTGTGGTTGAGGTTGAGATTGGCTGCTGGATGACGATCCCTTGTTGCTTGAACCATCCCACTTGCGTTTATGGTCGGGCACGCTTGCCATCGTTCCCTGCTTAGGTAATCGACCTTGCTCGACTGCTTGATCAGTCAGCCTGTGGGCTGTTCGGATAGCTTGTTGTATGGTAGTGGGGTTAGAGGCAGCTACCATACTTTGAATTTCGGGCACTAGTCCACGTATGTAGTGCTCGACTCTCTTGTGCATTTCATTGACCATTCCAGGGCATAGTGTGGCCAACTCATGAGTACGGGTCGTGTAGGCTTCAATTTCTGAGCCTTGCATTTTTAGTTGCCAGAACTCAATCTCCAGTTTCTGCACTTCATTTTGGGGGCAGTATTCTTCGGTCATAATCCCCTTAAACTAATCCCAAGGTAGTTCATTGGCCATGGCTTGACCCAGCATTTGCACCTGGGCATTCCACTAGGAAATTACTACGCCTTCCAATGTCCCGGTGGCATACTTCACTTGATCAGCAGGCGGGCAGTTGCATTTTGCAAAGACAGACTCTGTCTTCTCAAACCACCTTACAAGCCCTACAGCCCCTTCCGTCCCACTGTAGGTATGGGGTTTACAGTCCATGAAGGACTTGTAGGTACATGGTGGTGGTCCTGTTTTGACAATCCTAAACATTAGTCAGATATCCTAGGCAATTAACTAGGATAATTAGTTTAACCTCTTGTTATCATTTACCTGCTGGTTGTCCCGGTTGGGCAGCAGCCACTGCCGCCTGAACATGTTCGTTAATTAATGCCGCCAATTCTGCAGGCGTCATGTTTATGGCTCCGGCTCCACGGCCTCCGGCTCCACGGCCTCCGGCGCCACGTCCACGACCACGCCCACGTCTTCTTCCACGTGCGTCCATATTTCACTTTAAAATTCACAATTACAATAATGAGTAACATCCAACACATTAATCTCATCAGGGTACAGTAAACAAGAAGAAATAATGCCTTCACCACAACCATAACATTTAACAGAAATAATAATCAAAGATAAATAAATTGCAATTGAGTCACAAAATATTCCATCAATGTCAAAATTTAAGTTTGTCAGTTGGGTGGGAAACAACCCTTCCCACATAGGTTTCAAAGAAAAGAAACACTACATAGTCTAAGTCATTTAAAAGTGGAATCAGTCCAGTACGTCAGATCCATCACTGTCCTCATCCATCTCTACTGGTTCTTCTTCGGGGGCTTCCTCGGGTTCCTCTTCTGGGTCTTCCTCATCAGGGTCCACCAAAGGTGCAGGGGCTTCAACAACTTGAAGTGTTGCTAGTTGTGCCTCTAAATCAGCAAACCTATCATCGATCACTATGTTATGGTGATCCTGTGCGTCCATGCGCCCACTAAGTGCTACCACGTTGCCTGCCAGGGTATGATGTCCACCAATGGCCATCGAGAGTCGCTCCTGAAGCGTCTCTACCTGGTAGCGCAACTGACGCATCTCAAATCGTAAGGCAGAGTTCTCATCAGTGAGTCCTCGGATACGCTGTCGCTCTGTGTCCAGTGTGGCTACTAGGGCTGCAAATGCCTGCTCCAGAGGGATGCTCAAGGTAGGAAGTGTAGGCAAAGTAGAGGCGGTCGATGACCTAGTCCTAGGTCGTGTAGGAGCTACTGGTGGTATGCGCTCTCTATAAGCCATACGGTTTATGTAGGTGGGGTAGAAATCCCAGTTCCACAGAGGATCGAGCTCAGGAGGTATGAAAGGCTGATCCCAGTCTATCTTACCAGGAGGATAAGGATGTCGGGGCCAGTTAAATCCCCTATCAGGTACGGGAGACATAGGAGGTGACTCAGATCGTGCAGGTCTCTTGCCTAAATTCCTGGACGACGATGCCATGCTGCGAAGTACGTGTTGCGTATGCCAATGAGTATACAGTAAGGAGAGTAAGCGATAAGTAACTAACAACTGTGCGGTTATAGTCTAGTGTGTGTATGCAACCTAGTTCCCTATAACCAATGGCTCTGATACCAATCCGTCACACCCTCAAAATCTACGTGCGGAGTTTTACAGCGAGGCGTGTGAAGAAACCAGGATCACAGTCAATAGTTACTCAGAACGACACTATATGCGACATTTAAAATAAAACCAACCAAAGTTCAAACTTTAAAACCATGCGGAAGCGTTTTGTAAATAAAACAAACCCAAAATATAAAAATGCATATTTGGCAAAGCATGCGCCAACCCAAAATATTCAAACATGCATAAATAAAAACCAACAACTATGTCTTTAAAATGGAATCTTAGAGTGCATGCTGGACCCGTGTGGTGCTCCTATGGCAAGCAGAGTTAACAACCTGAGAATAGCATACTAAAATGTCAACACAAGGGTTGGTGAGTTCAAGAGTTTGCGTTTAACATAAACAATAACATTTGCATAACATAAGAAGTGCATTGAAATAGATAGCTAGTCTATATTCACAAGTAATAACCATAGTGATTTCGCGATCGAAGCTGACTGTGTTGCGTTTGTTGCCTCCCGTCACGACTTACCAGGTCGTGACGATATTTGTGTCTAGGACAATATTGCACCCGTTTGACCTCGAGTCGCACAGGTGGGGCTCGTCAGACCCAGTAGTACTACCCAAGATTTCCCGCTAGTTACCATTATTAACGATCCGAAAGTGTGAGGACTTTCAAGGTATTAAGCACTATGTTAAAACATACACAACTTATAATAATGAAATAGTGTTTGAGTACAAGTATGCTACCTCCCCCAAGAAGAAGATTTATAAAAATAGAGGGGCATGAACTCACCTGGTGTGTAAAGATAATGACTAAAGAGAACTGGTGATAGATGCAAAGACAACCCTTCAAAGGTTACCTATAATACAAGAGTACATAAGTACGTGCACACAGAATCAACATGAAACCCTAAGTGCTCTACAACCAAGGAACTCAAAGTTTTAGAAGACAAGACACATTTGACCCAGTTGACCCGTCTGACCCGTTGGTGACATTATAGGTGAAATTCCATTCAAACAAACATAACAGCCTATCACACATGATTAACATACAAATTGATTACATATAACACTTCATTAACCACATGTACTAATTAGATCATCATACTGCCAGATATCATACAAGTCATGCAAATCTCAAACTATTATCATGCTCATAACATCTATAACACAAACAATACACCATACAAGGATCAAATCACGCATCACATGCCATGTGAAGCCACCCACGACTTCACACCCTAAACCCTGCCAATCCTACTAAGTAGGGGCCTCAGATTCGTACGTATGTATGATGATCATTAACATACCAATTTCCATAGATCATATCATCCAAAATGTTCATTCCTAATCAACCATCAATCAACAAAAGTCCTAGCTTACCTATATGACTCATACCATGATTTTTCCACAAACATGCCAAAACAGGTAACAAACATTCATATAACCTAAAAAACACATTTAATCACCTTAGAAACCATCCATGAACACACTAGCATGGTCCTAATGTCCCAAACATGCTCAAATCATCCAATTCAAGGATTTGCACAAATAAAGTTTCCCTTTTGGGAAAGTACATCCCAATTTCATCAAACTCACACTACATTCATGAATTTACCATTTGTCTACCAAATTAAGTCCATAACAACATCTAAACATGATCAACAACACCTAATCATCATGATTCATCAACATTCAACACCAAAAGTTACTATTTTTAGCAATGTATGAACTATAACACATCTTCTTGATTTTCAATTGTTCATATCATTAACCTAGCATCTGATCATCATCACAAACACATCCATAACATTCATACATCATCAAATCATCAATTCATGCAAAATAAAGTTACTATTATTAGTAACCTATGAACAACATATCAAAATCATAGCTTTCTTGCATAATCGACGTTAACTAACATGTATTCGACTTAACTAACACAATAACATCAACAATCAACCAACAATCGGCCTCCAATTCATCCAAATCGCACAAAACTCTTGGCTAGAACAAAATACATGAAAGAAACACGAAATTAACCTTAAAATCGAGGAAAGGAACAAGCTTTGATGTTGTTAACTTGTTGTATGCCTTGAAATCGATCCAAATCCGTGAGTTGATGCTTGATCTTGGTCGAATTTGGCAAGGGAGAGGGAGAGGGAGAGGGAATGAAGTCACGGCCGCTCAAGGTGATAAGGGTTAGAGTTTTTGTTTTAATCAATTTAATTTTGCATAATTACCCTTTAAACCCTTGCATTTTGTATTTTATAAAAATTAGGCTTTTAAACACTCTTTTAAAATGTTTTTAAGTAAGACAATAAACATATAAACTAATAATAACAATTATATGTATTATCTTTACAAGCTACAGAATTTACAAACTAAATACACACGTTTCCACGTTACGCGATAAAATTCACAATTATTATTTAAATCACATAAACACATAAGCACCACTTAATAATCAACATAGAAATTACTTATTTAACATTATTAATTATTATTAAGTCACCAACGTTCAACGACAACAAGTGTGTGCTCACGACACGTGTATGCAAGACTTAACGGAGTTTGGTAACGGAAAATTACCGGATGTCATATCAAACAAGAAACACAATGCGTGAACGATGAAAAAGAACTCAAATCAAGGTAACACGATTAAATAAATAAGATTTACTTGTATTTTAATCAAAATGGTGCCACTATAAAATTGGTTCTCCTAGGTTGCTTGACTCTTCTACCACTTTTATGTGTTCTGATACTTGGGGAAGGAGTAGCTATGCTAGGGCTCTAATCAAAATCTCAGCTGACCATAATTTTAAAGATGTCTTATCTATGGCTATTCCTAGGTTGGATGGTGACAGCTATGTTATAGAGAATGCTACTGTGGAATATGAGTGGAAACCCCCAAGGTATGCTCATTGTTGTGTGTTTGGGCATGGTATTGATAATTGCCCTAAACAGGTTGGTTCTACATCTAAATCAGCCCCTAAACTTAAAACTCTTATAGTTGATGGGGACGATATACTGAGGTTCAAGGCAGGAATTTGACTAAGCAAAGTGGATTCAAAATGAAAGATCAGAAACCAAAGTTTGAATATAAGCCGTTGGATTATAAGAAGATGGTGGGCACTAAATCTTCGTCTGCAAATAAGAAAGTTGGTAGTACTTCAAATTCAGATTGGCAACTCCTTTAGTGCTCTTAACACAGATGCAAAGAACAAAGTGGGGCATGATAAGAATGAAGATTTGGAGGATGAAGAGGTTGAGGTAATTTATGATAAAACTAGAGAGATTTCAGGTTCACATGCTAAATTATCTAAAACAGGGGTAAGCACCTCTTCAATAGTGGTCTCCAATGGATACCTACATGTAGAATTCTCACCTGGAGGTCCAAGTTAGGGAACTTCATTTTTGATGATGGTGGCTGAGGACTTTAGTTTTTTCTTTGTACAAAGATCTGTCTATTATATTGGTCATGTATGTTGATTAGTAATAGATTAGGATGAGTGGTTGTTTTTCTTTTTATTGTTTGTCTTGTTTACATATGTGGGGGATGTCCCATATATGAACTAGTGTGGAACTTATCCTCACTACTTGTACTTCATTGGACGGTTGTCTATATATAGAATCATCGGGGTAACCCTTTACCCAAAAATGGTGCCACTATAGATTGGTGCATCAAAGTATATACGAAAGCTTAACTAACTAAATGAGAAATGAACTAGTTATACAAAAACATTAAACAAAAATAGTTCACGCATGGATAGTTTGTTGCTTTACGTAACAACCTCCGATACTATGAAGTTTTGATTCTCAGGCCTTCTAAACACACTCGTGAACCTATCTAATCATATCTGATTATAATACTCATTGGAATCACACAAATCAATCATAAATGTCACATAAGATCTATTTTGTAAATCAAACCAAAACCAAACGTGAAACCATACGATTGAGCACTAAAATCAATACACGCGCGCCCCAAACTCATCCAGAACATTTTACAACAAACTTCAAACACTCTTGCTTCAAAAATCCACCGAATGAATCAAAATGAGAGCTGTGGATTCACGGAATACTTTATTACCATCTAGGCAAGGAAACCAGTTGTAAAGAAACAAGAAACTACTAGTATTCACTCAAAAAGAATCAAGAGTAAAATCACACGGGCGGAATGAAAGAAATCAGATGTCAAACAAGAAAAGCAATGCGTGGTCGATGAAAATGAACTCAAATCAAGGTAACACGATTGAATAAATAAGATTTACTTGTATTTTGATCAAAATGGAGCCACTTTTGATTGGTGCATATTTAATCAAAATGGTGCCACTTTCGATTGGTGCATCAAAGTATTTACGAAAGCATAACTAAATAAATGGGAAATGAACTAGTTATACAAAAACATTAAACAAAAATAGTTTAGGCATGGATAGTTTGTTGCTTTTTGTAACCACCTCCGATACTATGGGGTTTTGATTCTCAGGCTTTCTGAACACACTCGTGAACCAATCTAATCACATCTGATTATAATACACATTGGAATCACCCAAATCAATCATAAATAAAACACAGTATATATTCTATAAATCAAACAAAAACCGAACCTGAAACCATACGAATGAGCACTGAAATCAATACACATGTGCCCCAAACTCATCCAAAACATTTCGCAACCAACTTCAAACACTCTTGCCTTAAAAAACCATTGAATGAATCGAAATGACAACTGTAGATTCATGGAATACTTTATTACAATTTAGGCAAGCAAAACCCAGGTGTAAAGAAACAAGAAACTACTCGTATTCACTCAAAAAGAATCGAGAGTAAAATTACACGGGTGGATTGAAAGTAATCAGACGTCAAACAATAAACGCAATGTGTGATCGCTGAAAGAGAACTCAAATCAAGGTAACACGATTAAATAAATAAGATTTACTTGTATTTTAATCAAAATGGTGCCACTATAGATTAGTGCATCAAAGTATTTAAGAAAGCTTAACTAAATAAATAAGAAATGAACTAGTTATACAAAAACATTTAACAAAAATAGTTCACGAATGGATAGTTTGTTGCTTTACGTAACAACCTACGATACTATGATGTTTTGATTCTCAGGCCTTCTAGACACACTCGTGAACCAATCTAATCGTATTTGATTATAATACTCATTGGAATCACACAAATCAATCAAAAATGTCACGCAATATCTATTTTGTAAATCAAACCAAAACCGGACATGAAACCTTACGATTGAGCACTGAAAACAATACAGACGTGCCCCAAACTCATCTAGAACATTTCACAACCAACTTCAAACACTCTTGCTTCAAAAATCCACCGAATGAATCAAAATGACAACTGTGGATTCACGGAATACTTTATTACCATCTAGGCAAGGAAACCAGGTGTAAAGAAAGAAGAAACTACTTGTATTCACTCAAAAAGAATCGGGAGTAAAATTACAAGGGAGGAATGAAAGAAATCAGATGTCAAACAAGAAACGCAAAGTGTGATCGATGAAAAAGAACTCAAATCAAGGTAACACGATTAAATAAATAAGATTTACATGTATTTTAATCAAAATGGTGCAACTATGGATTGGTGCATCAAAGTATTTACGAAAGCTTAACTAAATAAATGGGAAATGAACTAGTTATACAAAAACATTAAACAAAAATAGTTCAGGCATGGATAGTTTGTTGCTTTTCATAACAACCTCCGAGACTATAGAGTTTTGATTCTCAGGCCTTCTAAACACACTCGTTAACCAATTTAATCACATCGGATTATAATACATATTGATATCATACAAATCAATCATAAATGAAACGTAGTATATATTCTGTAAATCAAACCAAAACCGAACCTGGACCATACGAATGAGCACTGAAATCAATACACACGTGCCCCAAACTCATCTAGAACATTTCACAACCAACTTCAAACACTCTTGCCTTAAAAAACCTCCGAATGAATCGAAATGACAACTGTGGATTCACGGAATACTTTATTATCATCTAGGCAAGGAAACCCAGGTGTAAAGAAACAAGAAACTACTTGTATTCACTCAAAAAGAATTGAGAGTAAAATTAGACGGGAGGATTTAAAGAAATCAGGCGTCAAACAAGAAACGCAATGCGTGATCGATGAAAAAGAACTCAAATCAAGGTAACACGATTAAATAAATAAGATTTACTTGTATTTTAATCAAAATGGTGCCACTATAGACTGGTGCATCAAAGTATATACGAAAGCTTAACTAAATAAATAAGAAATGAACTAGTTATACAAAAACATTAAACAAAAATAGTTCATGAATAGATAATTTGTTGCTTTACGTAACAACCTTCGATACTATGAAGTTTTTATTCTCAGGCCTTCTAAACATACTCGTGAACCAATCTAATCATATCTGATTATAATACTCATTGGAATCACACAAATCAATCATAAATGTTACACAAGATCTATTTTGTAAATCTAACAATAACCGAACATGAAAACATACGATTGAGCACTGAAATCAATACACACGTGCCCCAAACTCATCCAAAACATTTCACAACCAACTTCAAACACTCTTGCTTCAAAAATCCACCGAATGAATCAAAATGAGAACTGTGAATTCACAGAATACTTTATTACTCTCTAGGCAAGGAAACCAGGTGTAAAGAAACAAGAAACTATTCGTATTCACTCAAAAAGAATCGGGAGTAAAATTACACGGGCTGAATGAAAGAAATCAGACGTTAAACAAGAAACGCAATGCGTGATCGATGAAAAAGAACTCAAATCAAGGTAACTCGATTAAATAAATAAGATTTACTTGTATTTTAATCAAAATGGTGCTACTATGTAAGGCCCCGTTCCCGGAAACCCCACAGTTGGTCATTCATAGCACTTTTCATATTAAAACACATTCAGATTCATGAAAGAGAACTTTGTAGAGGAGTAATTTAATAAAAACCATAGCATTCATTAACCATTAATTTTGCCAAGAAATACATTGTTGTTGCTAGTTACAAAAAAGAACATCTAGTTGCATTTCAAAACAAAAATAACTTTTCAGCGTGACATGGATGCCAGTCTTTATTTGCCAGGTAGCTTCAACCTCATACCATCCCCAACAACACCATTACCTGCCAACTGATATGCATATAAAATTCAGCGTTGCTGAGTGAGTTCTAGTTTAATAATATAGAAAATATACTTTTGTAAACTTCACTTGGAGATCATTCATCATTATACATAATCAATCTTTAAGAGATTCTTTATCTTTCTTTTTTTCATTATCTTTCTCTTTCCTTAACTAGGATTGCACAAAAGAAAAAGCCTACATTGTTGGTTGGCAACAGATGCCGGCAAACGTTTATCATGGTAGCTAACCCATCGATAGTTGACCCACGCTGCTAAGCACGAAGCCTGCTCATGAATACGGGTCCCATTTATCATACTTTGGTCAATCACAAGGATTAGACCCCAGATGTGCATCCTCATGGGCTAAAACAACCGTACATCGGTTGAGCTAACGACAACAAGGTCGTGCACCTCTATTAATTATGCTTGCAAAGATTTTCATTCATCATAAGGGCCGGGGTAACATTCATTAAGTTCCACTATCCTCTGTTATTTGTTTGGGTCCACGTGGTTATGAATAATACTTTTAAAATATTCATTGTTTTAATAATCACATACCATGAAGTATAATAATAACTATCCATAACAAGCAGCCCATAAGAAGAGAATCAAACATTAGAAACATTAAACAAGCATAATCTTTCCTTATTCATCAGTACTTAACACTTAAATTCTATTCCTAAAATTTCAAAATAATTCTAAGTCTTCAAAGAAATGTGGATGTACAAATGCGGATGAGCATAAACAAATGCGGATAAACTATAGCAAATGCAGATGAAAGTCAGAAAATATTCTAAGTTTCCCAAGAAGTGTTGTTAGAACAAATGCGGATGAGCATAAACAAATGCGGATGAACTGTAGCAAATGCGGATGAAACTGTAGCAAATGAGGATGAACACTTCAGCAAATGCGGATAAACACTTAGCAAATACGGATGAACAAGTCCAGTACCTGTGATGCAACTTATGAAATTTTCCAGCCCCAAATATCATCTCAACATGAACTTAGCTTAGATATATCAGTCTAACACTTAGAACATCTTAAACATTATACAATCATCATGAAAATCACATAACATAACTATATCATCATAAACAACCGTACCATACATGGAAAATCATAAATTGCTTCAAAAACATCAGTTAAATATGCATACCAGCCCCAAATAAGTAGAGAACATTTAAAAGAGGGGATCTAGAACTCTCCTCTAACTGCTTTCGAGTAAAAGTCCTCCAAACCCAAGAGCAACCTGGAGTTCTAACACCTTAACACTTGAAAACACAAAACCAAACACATAGAAACACTTAAGAATTGGTCTAGAAGCTGACACTCAACTGAAACCGAGAAGAACACCATAGAATCTTACTTTTTGAAGACTTTCTCTCTCTAAAACCGGGTTAAACTTTTTCTTCTTGCTTCAGCCGAGATTTCTTGCATGAGAGAGAGGAGTATGGGCGGCCTTAACATCTTTTTGAACCCATTATGGGCAAGTTTGGCCCTTGCCTGCTTTTTAACCCCTTGTTTTACAATAATTCTCTTTTTCTCCCTTGTTTTCTTTTCTTTTCTTCATGCTGAATTTTCCGGGTGTTTGTAAGGCCCGGTTCCCTGGAGACCCCACAGTTGGTCTTTCATAGCATCATTCATTATTAAAAACACCTTAAATCACATTATTATAAGAAAACAATCGCAGCGGAATAATTTAACCGAAAACCATTTCTTACATTAATGATTACTTTTGCCAAATAATACAGCGTTGTTTAATATTTAGTTGGATTACAAGACAAAAATGTCATAACTGCATAGATGGTTGCTAGTCTCAATTCACCAAGTAGCTTTAGCCCTGTGCCATCCTCAGCAACAACCTTACCTGCCAACTGATATCATATAAAAAGTCAGCATTGCTGAGCGAGTTATAGTTTAATAATATAGAAAAATACACTTTTGTAAACTTCACTTGGTGATCATTCATCAATATACATAATCAATCATTAAGAGATTCATTATCTTTCTTTCTTTCATTAACTAGGATTGCACAAAGCAAGAGCCTACATTGTGGGTTGGCAATAGATTCGGAACCCCTGTCGGCAAATGTTTATCATGGTAGCTAACCCATCGACAGTTGACCCAAACTGCTAAGCACGAAGCTTGCTCATGAATATGGGTCCCATTCATCATACTTTGGTCAATCACAAGGATTAGACCCCAGATGTGCATCCTCATGGGCTATACAGCCATACATCAGTTGAGCTAACGACAACAAGGTCGTGCACCTCTATTCATTGTGCTTGCAAGGCTTTTTATTCATCATAAGGGCCTGGGGGTAACATTCATTAGGTTACACAGTCCTTCTTTTATTCCTTTGTATACACTTATTATGAATAATACTTTTATAATTTTCATTACCTTAAATTTACATATCATGAAACAATAATAATTATTCATAGTAAGCAGCCCAAAGAAGGTAAATAAAACATTAGAAACATAGAACAAGCATAAACTCCCATTAAACATAAGTTCTTAACACTTAAACTCTATTCCCAAAATTTTAGAAAATCCTAAGTGTTCATAGCGCATGAGTGGCGTATGCAGCGGATGTCTTAAAGTACTAAGTATCCACAGTGGACAGCCTAAGTCTACAGCAGACAGCCAAGGTCCACAACGGATAAGTAAAACACTAAGTGTGTTCACAACGGATGAACATAGTCCAATGCGGATGGCCATAGTCCAATGCGGGTAAATGACATCCACAGCAGATAACTAAAAGTGTACAACGGATGAATAAAGTCCACAACGGACGTCACAGTGGACGGCAAATCTTTCTAAGTGTTCTCAGCAGACAGTGTCCACAGCAGATAACCAACATCCACATCACACATAAACATATAACACTTGAAGCAGCATCTTTTATGGGCAGTCTTTTTTTTTTGAAACAAATAAATGGTTTTGTTTATTAAAACACTAGTAATATCCACATCAGCCCCAAACATATATAAAACAAGTAAAAGAGGGGATCTAGAACTCACCTCTTAGCAACTTTCGAGTGAAACACCACAAACCCGATAGCTAACAAGTATAACTAGCACCTAAACACATAAAACAAACAACCAACACAAGAAAACACATAAAAATATGTTCATAAGCTCAAACCCTGCAGAAAATCAAGAAAAAAACTTCTCGAAATCTCACCTTTTCGAAGAACTTGAGCTTTCCCTCTCTAAAACCAGATGGGGTTTTCTTTTCCAAGTCTTTAGCCGAATTATGCATGAGAGAGAGGGTTATGGGTGGCCTTACCACCTATTAACAACCATTATGGGAAACTTTGTCTCTTGCACACTTCCCTTGCTTTTGGACTATTTATCTTTTCTTCTTTACTTTTCTTTTCTTTAAATTTTTTGGGTATTACAAGTCTACTCACCTTATATAGGTCTCGTCCCTGAAACCTGTCACTCTGTAAAGAGATCTGGGTAGTGCCGCCTCATTTCTTCCTCCGATTCCCAAGTGGCTTCCGATCCCTTATGATGTTTCCATTGCACTTTTACTTGGCCAATCACTTTATTCCTTAATCGTTTCTCTTTCCGATCCAATATAGCCATTGGTTGTTCCACATAATTCAACCTTTCATCAACCTCAATGTCTGTAAGAGGAACAACAACATCACCTTCTGCCAAACACTTTCTTAAGTGAGATACATGGAACATAGAATGAATTCCATGCAGCTCATCAGAAAGTTCCAGCCTGTATGCCACTTTACCAACTCTGGCAATGATTTTGAATGGCCCAATATACCTAGGGCTCAACTTTCCTCACTTACGGAACCTGATAATCCCTTTCCAAGGAGATACCTTTAACATCACCTTATCTCCCACTTGGAATTCAATTGGCCTCCTTCTTTTATCAGCGTAGGACTTTTGCCGGTCCTTTGCTGCCTTCATGAAGGCCTTGATCTTTTCTAACTTCTTCCACGTGGCTTTAATGATCTCAATCCCAACTCTTTATGCCCGATGTCACCCCAACACACCAGGGTTCTGCATCTTCTCCCATACAACATTTCGAATGGTGGCATGCCTATACTAGCATGGTAACTATTGTTGTAGGAGAACTCTACCAACGGTAGGTGTTCATCCCAACATCCACCAAAGTCAATAATGCATGCCCGGAGCATATCCTCCAAGGTCTGAATGGTCCGTTCTGATTAACCATCCGTCTGAGGGTGATAAGCTGTGCTAATGTGTAACCTCGTCCCTATGGCATCATGAAATTTCTTCCAGAACTTGGACGTGAACCGGTGTCCCTATAGAAACAATAGACACCGGCACGCCATGACAAGTTACGATCTCCTTGATGAACAGCTCCTACAACATTTCCTACGAGTAAGTCTCTCGAATTGGCAAAAAGTGTGCACTCTTAGTCAGACAGTCTACGATCACACAAATGGTATTACATCCTCTCGCAGTGGGAGGCAACTTTGTGATGAAGTCCATGGTGATGTGTTCCCATTTCCATTCAGGTATATCCAAGGGTTGGATCTTCCTATATGGTTCCTGATGTTTAGCCTTCACTTGTAAATAGGTCAGGCACTTACTCACGTACTCCACCACGTCACGCTTCATCCTTGGCCACCAATAATCCTTCTTCAGATCATGATACATTTTTATAGCACCAGGATGGATGGAATACCGTGTTTTGTGAGCCTCATCCATGATCCTTCCCCTCAGCTCCCCATAACGAGGAATCCACATCCGCCCAAAACAGGTTTTAACGCCAAGGGTGTTCTCCCCTAAATTCATCGCCTGCCCCTTCATTGGTTCAGATTTGATCCTATCATCCTTTAATGCCTCATCTTGGAATTCCCTGATTTGACCCATAACATCCAGCGTCACAACCAGCTGGCAAGCCTTCACTCGAATCGGTTCCGGCCTCTTCTTTGGACTGAGGGCATCGGCTACCACATTCGCCTTACCTGGATGATAGTGGATTTCACAGTCGTAATCCGTGATCAGTGAAGATGGTGTACTTCGTCCCGTACAGGTAGTGCATCCAAATCTTCAATGCAAAGACCATAACCGCCAACTCCAAGTCATGAGTAGGGTCGTTAGCCTTATGAATCTTCAACTGTCAGGGCGCATAGGCTATAATCCTTCCCTGTTGCATCAGCATATAACCTAATCTTGAATAAGAAGCATCTGAAAAGACCACCAAGTCTTCATTCCCTTTGGGTAATGTCAAGACAGGAGCTTGATTCAATCTTGTCTTTAATTCTTCGAAAGCATTCTCCTGCTCTTGACCCCATACGAACTTCACATCCTTGCGGGTCAAATTTGGTCAATGGTGAAGCTATCTTGGAGAAGTCTTGGATGAACCTTCTATAGTAGCCCACCAAACCCAAGAAACTACGGATCTTGAATGGCGTCTTCGGAGTCTTCCACTGCATAACCGCCTCCACCTTTGCCGGGTCCACCATAATCCCTTCAAAATTAACCACATGACCTAAAAATTAAACTTCTCGCAACCAGAACACGCATTTGGAGAACTTAGCATACAACTTCTCTCTTCTAAGCGTCTCCAATACCTTGCGAATGTGACCGGTATGCTCTTCTTCACTCTTCGAATAAATCAGGATATCATCGATAACACAATCACTAATTTATCCAACATCGGCCGAGACACCCGATTCATCAAATCCATAAAAACAGCTAGCGCGTTGGTTAAACCGAAAGACATAACGAGGAATTCGTAATGCCCGTATCATGTTCGAAACGCGGTCTTCGGGATATCATGTTCTTTAACTTTTAGCTGATGATAACCAAATCGAAGGTCTATTCTTGAGAACCAGCTGGCGCCTTGGAGCTGATCAAAAAGTCATCAATCCTTGGTAGTGGGTACCTGTTCTTCACCGTTAACTTGTTCAACTCACGGTAGTCTATGGACATCCTCATGCTACCGTCCTTCTTCTTTACAAACAAGACAGGAGCACCCCAGGGAGAGATACTCGGTTGGATGAACCCCTTATCTAACAACTCTTGTAACTGGGTCATCAATTCCTTCATCTCAGAGGGAGTGAGACAATATGGCGCCTTTGCAACCGGTTGGGCACCAGGTATTAGATCAACCTGGAACTCGATCTCGCGGTCAGGTGGTACCCCTGATAGGTCATCAGGAAACACATCAGGGAAATCGTATACTACCGGCACGCCTGACAGTTGAGGCATGGTAGCATCCACATCCTTCACATAGGCCAGGTAAGCAGCACACCCTCGTCTCATAAACTTCTATGTCGTGATCATCGAGATTACTGGCGGTGTAATGCACTCCTTGTCTCCATGTACCGTAACCAAACTGCCATCGGGCGCAGTCAGACAAATCATCTTCTTTCGGCACATGATGCAAAATTTGCTGAAAAGTCGGATGATGCTATCTTCGTTGGATATTCCTCTACCTCTATTGCTTATAGAGTGTACAACAACTTGAGGAATCATCCAACATTATTGTTAATGAGCACACTCCTTGTGTTAGAGGGAATGGACCTGGATACATTTTTGATTTAGAATTGTTTCCAAACTATTCTAAACTATATTGTGAGAATGTTTTAGCTGGAACAGGAAGTCAAATTGACCCATATGAAGATCAATTGTTTGAGCTACCCAGATCTATTTCCAGTTCTCCAAGAAGAAATGAAGAACAAGCTCCTACTGCTGAAAGTCCTGAAAGCATAAGTATCTCAAGAAACAAAGGAGCTTCAACAAATTGTCAACTCACTGAGCCTTATAATCCAGAAGTTGACAATTCAAGCACTCAATACCAGGCTGATGAAGACAGTGACATGGAGGTATAGGCAACTGTTGATGCTGCTTCATAGCATACTGACATTGATGATGTCACTCATTCATTTAATCAGTCCTCATTAAATGAATATGGGACATCAGCTGGAGAAGGTGTTTGAAGTTTTGAGCAAAACTTCTCAAACCTAGACCTATCTTTGAAATTAGATGTGATTCCTAGGCTCAGGATACATAACACTTATCCAGCTAAAAACATCATTGGGGATGTATTAGAAGGTGTGAGAACAAGAAGTCAGACCCACAATGGGAATGTATGCTTGTGCTGATGCTTTCTCTCTAAAATGGAACCAAAGAAGGTGGAAGAAGCCCTCAAGGACAACAACTGGATTGAAGCTATGCAAGAGGAATTGCTTTAATTCAAGAGGCAAAAGGTATGGAACCTATGTCCTTTGCCACCTGGTCAAGTCCCTATTGGAACCAAGTGGGTGTTCAGAAACAAAAGAGATGATAGAGGGTTGATCATCAAGAACAAAGCATGACTTGTTGTTCAAGGATACACACAGGAAGAAGGCATAGATTACACTGATGTCTTTGCACCTGTTGCAAGACTTGAAGCTGTGCGAATCTTCCTTGCTTTTGTAGTATCCAAGAACTTCATAGTCTATCAACTTGATGTCAAATGTGCATTTTTGTATGGAAATATAGACAGAGAAGTCTATGTGTGTCAGCCACCTGGATTTGAAGACCCACAGCATCCCAACTATGTGTACAAACTGGATAAAGCTCTTTATGGGCTGCATCAAGCACCTAGGCTGTGGTATGAGACTTTGTCTTAGTTTCTCCTCAAAACTGGCTACACCAGAGGCACCATAGACAAGACATTGTTCTTAAAGAAATCTGGGAAGGACATGCTGCTTGTTCAAGTCTATGTCGATGACATCATATTTGGTTTCTCAAATGACCAAATGTGCAAAGACTTTGAAAGCATCATGAGAAAGAAATTTGAGATGAGCTCCATGGAAAAGATGGATTTCTTTCTTGGGATTCAAGTGAAATAGATGGAAGAACGATTCTTTATCAATCAGTCTAAGTATGTCAAGGACATCTTAGAAAGATTTCAGATGAAAGATTGTAAGATAGCCAAGACACCTATACGTAGAAATCACAATTTATGTCCTGATTTTGAGGGGGAGGATACTGATCAGCATCAGTACCTGGAAATTATTGGATCTCTGATGTACCTCACAGCTAGTAGACTTCATATCATGTTTGCAACTTGCATCTGTGCGAGATATCAGGCTGCTCCCAAGGTGTCTCACCTAGTTGCGTCAAAAGGATTCTTAGATACCTTAAAGGAGCTCCTAAATTGGGTCTGTGGTATCCTAAGAACAAGGATTTCAATCTTTATGGGTACTCCGATAGTGATTATGGTGGCTATAACATTAACAAGAAATCCATATCAGGAGGATGTCAATTTCTTGGTTGAAGGATTATTTCCTGGCAATGCAAGAAGCAATCATGTGTCTCTACATCAACTGCTGAAGCTGAATACATTGCTACTGTGAGCTGTTGTGCTCAACTGCTATGGATTCAAAATCAAATGTTAGACTATGGATTCAACTTCATGAATACTCCTATCCACATAGACAACACGAGTGTTATTTCCATTACAGAGAATCCAGTCAAGCACTCCAAGACAAAGCACATTGACATCAGGTATCATTCATTCAAGATATTCATGAGACACTTGATTAAACTAGTAAAAGTTAATTCAAATAAACAATATGCTGACTTGTTCACCAAAGCCTTTGATGAACAAAGATTTAAATACTTAATCACAGCTATTGGGATGATTAACATTGACTAGTTTATTTCTTTTGAAAACCTTTTAAATATGTCTTGTTTATGTTGTCTAATTACAATCTAAGCCCTGTTACGAAAGTTTTTCTTCTAAATGGAAATTCTTCCGAAAAGAAATTTACTCTCAGAAGAGATCTTTATATCTTCCGAAGGTAACTTCCTTCACTTTAGTATTCTCTTCCAAAGAAGTTTTACCCTCGGAAGCAAATTTGATCATAGATCAAATTTACTTTCGAAGGCTATTAACTTACTCTCGGAAGAAGTCTTTTCTCTTGAAAGCAACTTTTCCTTCGAAAGAAAACATTTACTGTGTAACAGAAACCTTTGGGCCCCACTGTGTAAAGATTAAGATCTTTTTGGAATATTTTAAAATATCTACCTTGCTGTCGTACTCAAGTACACTCTCAAACTGTCTTTTCACCTTATCAGCATGGTCTTTTACCCCCTATTTAAAACTTCTAACTCTCTTTCTTTACCCATTTTACCACCATTAAAACCTAATACTCCCATTATCGTCTTCACTCTCTCTCAAAATTCCTTCAATCCAACCAAACTTTCTTACAATGGCTCTCAATCCTCAACATAACCAAGTTGCCATCCTTGACTCTTCTAAGGATGCTGACTTTGCCCCCATCATCAATTTTCTGTTTCACTCCACATACTTTACTGCCCTCACCGTAAACCCCACCATATACTCTAATCACATGACCGAATTTTGGGCAAACGATCGTTGTGAAACTTTGAATGATGAGAGGGTCATCAGGTCGAGAATCAGCCGACAAGAGATCATTATTCTGAATCTTCCATCAGGGAGCATCTGGAGCTTCATGAAGAAGGCACCCCAACAAAATTCCCCAAATTTGAAAAGCTAACAAACACATATACTCAGATGGGATATGGTGGTGATGTGCATAAGTCCACTGTCTACAAGTTTAATTTCTCTTACAACTGGAAATTCTTGTTGCACATCGTTCTACACTACCTATCCAACAAATCAGGGATATGATCTAGGATGCCTAGTCCATGGATAGTAAAAGGCCTCCACTTCAACTGTTCAAGGTTTGTGCTGAACAATTTGCGGGAAAATCTTACTCGGGATTCATTTTTCATGTATCCCTGGTTCATTCAGCATATCATAAACTGTGAGCTAGACCAGAGTAGGCTACAAGGTGAAGAAACTCTCATGGTCCCACACATAAGGCCGGGCATCTTCAAGACCTTGAAGAAGGTGCCTACCAATTTCACGAGGAGATTCACTGATCTTCTCCCAGGTATGCTTGAGCCAACGGCTCCTGGTGACATCCCTGCAAGCCTAGCAGGCGATGAACCCACACCAGACCTCCCCGCTCAAATGCCAACTCCTTCTTCCCACCCAATTAAATTTACATACACCAGACGCCCCAAGTGAACCTCTGATCAATCTACTCTAATTGATCAGGTCCCCATTGTTCACACCAAAAAGGCTCGAGTGGAACTCAGGGCTCCCACTCAGCCAGAGGTCACACCATCCTCCACCATTGACCTCAATATCAGTGTTGAGTCTCCTCAGTCTCAACCTAATGAGCCCAAAACCAAAGCCATTAGCTCTCAGGGTGAGTCCCAACATTCCCCCGAGCAACCAAAAAGGGACAGTCACATCATTGGCACATTTGCTATTACAGAAGAGCCATTAAGTGCTGATGAGGATATTATTTTCTGTCAGGGCCATGATGTTGATCTACAATACCTCTCTCAAGATCAACTGAGCCCCAAGGAACCTCTAATATCTAGCCAACATATGTTCAGCCAAACTGAGGTGAGTCCAACTGGTATGGAGGTGACTCATGTAGGCTCAGCCACCACTACTAAGAGTGTCTCACTGGCCTCTCAGGAAAGTGGTGACATCAGTGAGACTGAGTCTACGGCAACCTTGCCAATTGATGTTTCTGAAAAGGACATCAGTAGGGAAGGTTATCAAAGGCGCCGAGAAACCATAACTGGTGGTGATGATGAACATTCCAGGCATGTTATCTCATCTCCCTATGATTCTTCAAAAGAAGATGAGGGTAGACTGCAACTCATTATCAAAGACCTGATTTCTAAAGTCTCAAACCTTGAATCAAAGGTTAAAGACTTTAAAGGACATGTCTGCCACTCAGCAACTTGAGATTGAATATCTCAAGGCTAAACTAGCTGAGACACAGATTGAGAAGTCTGTCAGGCACGTACCTATTCAGGTTTCTTTAAGTTCTTCCTCCAGCTAATCTACTTCTGAAGATGATGCTACCAAAAGGAGGAGAATGTATAGAAACAACATCATGTGGAACCACTTACCTCATAGCAACAACCTCTCCTGATGCCTTATCTATCCTTTACCCCCAACAGCATCACCCTACAACAGTCTTCCCTCAACTAGCTCCCATTACCTTTCAAGTGGACCAAAGGATGCTCATAGATCTCAATAGGTTTCTAACCAAATTTTTGTTGAGCTCCTCCATTGAACAGCCCTCCCCTGATCTAGTTATCGCCTACTTTGGATCTGAAGAGCTTCAAAGGCTGAATGCACCACCTACCTCCAAAAAGGAAGTTTATCAACCTAAGGTCTCTACTGAACCAAAGATTAACTTTGAAGGGGATGTACAGACTGATGGCCCAGCAATTGATTTAGATGGGACAGGTGATACAGTTCCAGTTAATTACAAGGCAGAAATCTAAGCTACCGAAGGAATAATTGGACTGTCTTCATTTTCCAGTGATCTGTTCATCATAAAGGCAATCCTTGAACTAGCCTCTAAGATTAACAGTAAGGACTTCCTTACAACCCCTCTCTTACAAGAACCACCACTTCAAACACCCTCACTCTAACCTGAATCTTCTAAACCTGAGTTCCCAAAGGCTGAATCTTCCTCTGATCCTAAGGGGAAGAGAAAGCTTATTGCTGAGGAGCTACTAGAAGAGGAAAGATTGGAGAAGCTAAAGAAGAAGGTAGACTTGATACTGGAAAGTTGTTGGCAGCTAGTAGCAAAGTAGCAACAGCCGCCCAAGCAAGTCTCAATAATAAAAGGAGGGTAGAAATCATTGACAGGCTCACAGCCTGGGAGTAGCTAATGAAGAAACTCTTTTACTCCCAACTGATGAGCTTGTGAAACTAGAAAAGGCAACCTTGCTGAACAAAGAAAAGGAAGAAGCAGTAAGGTTGGCCAAAAAGGAAGAAAGAAGAAAGAAGAAGGAAGAAGCCATGGAAAGGGAGAGGATGGAGAGAATAGCCTTTCTCTGCAATAGAGGCTATTCTCAAGAGGAGCTGGCACCTCACAAAAATGACATGATCTTGTTTCTTTTTCATATAGAACAAGATCTAATCAACAAGGAGATGAAGAAGGCTGCTAGGGAGAAGTTGAGAGAGAAGAGAAAGAAAGAAGAAGAGGGAGAACTTGCGGCTGCCAAAAAAGAGGGAGACAAGGATTGAATAAAATCCTATCTCCGAGCTCACGGCTTCTTCGGTAGGCAAGTGGGTCCCATGTCGATCAAGACCTTACAGCGACATGTCAGCGACATCAAAGCTGACATTCGCTTAGGAAGAAGGCAGGAGGTTGCTCAAACTCCTAGTGTTCAGAGGATAGCACCCAAAACAACACCCAAACCACTACCTAAAACACAACCTACACCGTCTCCCTTCCCCATCAAAACAGAACCTTTCACCGCTGAACCTTCTCCATCAACCTTACCTATACCATCACCCACTGCTTCCTACCAACCACCACCACCACCACCTATCCTATGACCCAAAACACAACCAAGAACCCACTCAAAAACCAAACATCCTCTGATCCATCAAAACCCCTGACCTTGGAAGAATTCAAGGAGATAAAGAAGAAGCTCACAAATTGCACAACACTGAGTGACATCTCTTGTGAGGAAGAGTCCATCCAGCTAACTTTCATTGATGGTTCTTCTAATTCCCTCACAAGATATGCATTCCTTGATCTTCCTAGAGGAACACTAGACCAAGCTCTTCAACTTCTTGCAACAAATTCTGATACTCTTAATGAAGTAAAGAAGAAGTTAAGAAGAATGTTGGTGACTCTGCTGGACACTAGGAAAGGGGACAAACTACCAACAAAACCCCTCTATCCTAGAAAGCAAATTGTCCAGTGGAGGTTTGATGAAGATTCCTATAGCTTTGTTGTGGAAAGGGAGAATGGTGAAGTTACCAGCGCTGACACTTCATCTCTGCTACATTCCAGCAGATTTGACATTGCTGAGTTAGCAGAGAAGCCATTCTCCAATGCCTCTGACTCTGTGATAGCTGCTCACATTAAAAATCATTTAAGCAGCCTTCATCTAGCCAAGCTCACAAAGAAGGAAAAGATTGAAGAAGAGTTGAAAAGGAGAGCATAGGATGCTGAAGAAGGCACAACCACAAAAGGAAAGACCTTTCTACAGATGGTTGGAGGCTCCACTTTAGATCCTATAGTTAGATGGGAATATGGCTACCTTTCCCATCAACTAACTCTCTTCAGAGGGATGCAACAAAAAATACATGTCATTCAGAGCAATCGACTAGATTTATTATCTATGAATGACCTGTGCAAACTCCACACCACCATATCAGGGAAAAACAAAGAGACAGATAGATATCTACTTTCCCTGGTGTTGAAGGCCTTGAAGAGCAAGAGGAAGTGAAGTTTAGCTAGCATCAGCCTAGGGGGAGTTTGTTGGATCATATGAGGCTGGTGCAACCAAAACAACACTTAGAAAAATTTTGTGTACAAGTTGAAGAAGTCTTCTGAAGACAAAACTTCTTCCGTAGCTATGTTAAAGATTTTCCAAAGCATTATGTCTGAAGTGCTTCTGGAGGAAAACTAAGTCTTCTAAGACTAAGTAGTTTTCCTTCCGAAGTATATGAAGAACTTCCGAAGGATAGAACAAAGTCTTCTGAAGACCAAGTAGTTCTCCTTCCGAAGTATTCACTCTTAGAGATCCAAGATAAAGTCTTCCGAAGAATAAAGTCATAAAGACCTGTAGAAGATTCGGAAGAAGTTGTTTCTTTCGAAGTATAAATGGCCTCGGAAGAACTTATTCTTTCGAAGCCATTTAGCTTTGGAAGAATCAACTATGAACTAGTGGACAAAAGTATGGTCTGTCTGACAGACTCTGATACACCGCATGGTGCTTTTCCTAACCCATGTAGTTGACCATACTTTAAGCCACTGTTCACCTTTTCAACTTAGTACAGATACCATCCTTAGTTGGTGCCAAAATGTAAGTCATGGACCTGCCATGACTACCTTATCTAGGATATTATTTTATCTTAGATACTTTACTTCTAGCAATGCAGTATTTGTCTAGTAGTAGATTCCAGCTGGGTTTCCCAAGTATAACCAGCTGTAGATAGTAGTATATATAGTTTCTCATTATAACTTATGTAGAATGAGCTTAAGAGTCTTGTAATACTAAGTTGAGAAGTAATATATACAAGTATCTTGAAAACCATTCTCTTATTCATTAACTTCATATATTATTATCAACTTTAGTTTGAGATTCTGTGTTTCATCGATCTAGTGAGACTTAGTGAGTTCTATGTTTAGAGTCAAAACTGATCCTGCATAACTTCTTCCTAGTCTTCTGCAAGTCTTTGTGACTTCATTCTTCAGAAGACTTTGTCTTGGATCTTCTAAGTGTGAATGCTTCAGAAAGAAGAATTACTTGGTCTTCATATACTTCCGAAGACTTGGTTCTACCTTCGAAAGTTCTTCATATGCTTCGGAAGTAAAACTACTTAGTCTCGGAAGACTTAGTTTTTCCTTCGAAAGTTCTTCATACTTAAGTTTTGAAAGATCTTCAACTTGTCTTCGAAAGAGAAGCTTTAGCTTCAGAAGACTTCTTCAATTGTACTTCAAAATATTCTAAGTGTTGTTTTGGTTGCACCAGCCACATATGATCCAACAAACTCCCTCTAGGCTGATGCTACCAAAATATCACTTCCTTCTACTCCTTAAGGTCTTCAACACTAAGGAAAGAAGATATTTATTTGTTTTCTTGTTCTTCCTTGATGTGGTGGTGAAGAGCTGGTACAAGTCATTCATAGACAATAGATCGAGTCTATTGTTTTGAATGACATGCACCCTTTGTTGCGTCCCTCTAAAGAGAGTTAGTTGATAGGAATTGTAGTCATACTCCCATCTAACTACATGATTAGAAGTTGAGCCTTCAACCATCTGAAGGAATGGTTTTCCTTTTGTAGTTGTGCCTTCTTCCTTATCCTTTGCTCTCCTTTTCAACTCTTCTTCAGTCTTGGCCTTCTTTGTAAGCTCAGCCAGATAAAGACTACTCAGATGATTTTTTATGTGAGCAGCAACCTGAGAGTTGGAGGGATTGGAGAATGGTTTCTCTACTAACTCAACAATGTCAAATCTGCTGGAGTGTAGCAGAGATGAGGTATCAACCCTGTTTACCTCACCATTCTCTCTTTCCAGAACAAAGCTATGGGAAGGTTCATCGAACCTCTACTAGAATATTTGTTTTCTAGGATAGAAGGGTTTGGCTAAAAGCTTGTCCCCCTTCATAGTGTCTAGTAGAGCCACCAGCCTCCTTCTTAACTTCTTCTCTTCTTTCGTAAGAATATCTGAGTTGGTTGTAAGAAGTTGGAGTGCTTGGTCTAGCGCTCCCCTAGGTAGATCAAGGAATGCATCTATTGTGAGGGAACTGGAAGAGCCATTAGTGTATTTCAGCTTAATTGACTCTTCCTCACAAGAGATGTCGCTCAATGTTATGCAGTTGATGAGCTTCCTCTTGATCTCCTTGAATTCTTCCAAGGTCAGGTGCTTAGAAGGTTTAGAAAATGGTATGGTTAAAGATTGGGTTTTGGGTTTAAGGTTAGGTGGTGGTGGTGGTTGTTGGGAAGCAGTGGGTGAGGGTATGGGTAAGGCTGATGGTGTGGGTTCAGGGGTGTAAGGGTCAGTGGTTGGTTTGGATTTGATGGGGAAGGAAAGAAGTATGGGTGTATGTTGTGTTGGTTTGGGTGTTGGTGTTGGTTTGGATGCTATCTTCTGAACATTTGATAATTGACTTACCTCCTACCTTCTTCCTAAGAAAATGTTAGCCTTGATGTCACTGACATGTCGATGTAGGGTCTTCTCAGATGTAGGACCCACTTGCCTGCCGGTGAAGCCATGGGCTTTGAGATAGGCTTTCATCCATTCCTTATCTCCCACCTTCTTGGCGGCGGCAAGTTGTGCCTCTTCCTCCTTTTTTCTCTCCCTTAGCTTTTCCCTGGCAGTCCTCTTCCTCTCTTTGTTGATTTGATCTTGCTCTTTATGGAAAAGAAACAAGATCATGTCATAATCATGAGGTGCCAGCTCCTCGTAAGAATAACCTCTTGAGCAGAGAAAGGCTATTCTCTCCTTCTTTTCCCTTTCCGTAGCCTCCTCCTTCCTCTTCCTCTTCTCCTCATCTTCGGCCAACCTACTACTTCCTCCTTTTCTTTTTGTAGCAAGTTTGCCTTCTCTAGCTTTACAAGCTCATCAAGTGGGAGTAGAAGGATGTCTTCATTGACTACACGTAGGCTGATGAGCCTGTTGATAACCTTCACTCTCCTCTTGTTGTTGATACTTTCTTGAGCGGCTACTGTTGCTTTGCTACTTGCAGCCAACAGCTTTCTAGTATTAATTCTTCCCTTCTTCTTAATCATTTCCAACCTTTCCTCCTCTAGAAGCTCCTCAACAGTGAGCTTCTTCTTCCCCTTAGGATCAGAGGAAGATTCAGCCTTTGGAGACTCATGTTTAGAAGATTCAGGTTGGGGAGAGTGGGGTTGGACTTGTGGTGTTTGGGAGAGAGGGGTTGTAATGAGGTCCTTACTGTTTACCTCAGAGGCTAGGTCAAGAATAGCCTCTGTGATGAATAGATCATTGGACGAGGAAGACAATTCAATTATTCCTTTCGCAGCATGTATTTGTGCTATAGAAGTAATTAGAACTGCACTACATGTCCCTTCCAAATTGGTTGCTGGGCCATGAGTCTGTGTATCCCCTTCGAGGTTAATCTCGGGTTCAACGGAGACCTTAGGTTGACCAACTTCCTTTTCAGAGGTAGGTGGTGCACTCAGTCTTTGAAGCTCCTCAGCTCCAAAGTAGGCAACGGCTACATTAGGGGAAGGTTGTTCAATGGATGAGCTTATCAAAAATGTGGTTAAAAACCTGTTGAGGTCTATAAGCATTTTTGGATCCACTTGAATAGTAATGGGAGCTGGTTGAGGGAAGGTAGTTGCCAGATGTTGCTGTGTGGGGTACAAAGAAGATATGGCATCAAAGGAAGTTGTTGTGATGACAAGGCAGGGTTCCTCATGTCTTTGTTTTTGTACATTCTCCCCCTTTTTGGTAGCATCATCTTGAGAAGTAGATGAGCTAGAGGAAGAACTTAAAGAAACCTGAGTATGTACATGCCTAACAGACTTCTCAATCTGTTTCTCAGCTAGTTGTGCCTTGAGATTTTCAATCTTAAGTTGCTGAGTGGCAGACCTGTCCTCTAAAGTGTTAACCTTTGATTCGAGGTTTGAGACTTTGGAGATCAGGTGTCTGATAATGAGTTTCAGGCTACCCTCATCTTCTTTCGAAGAATCATTGGGAGTTGAGATAACATACCTGGTATGTTCATCATCACCACCAGTAGTGGTTTCTCGACGCACTAGATACCCTTGCTTGCTGATGTCTCTTTTAGAGTCATCAAGAGGCAAGGTTGCCGTAGACTCAGTCCTACTTATGTTACCAATGTCCTGAGAGGTTATTGAAACACTCTCAGTAGTGGCAGTTGAGCCTACAAGAGTCACTTCCACACTAGTTTGACTCACCTTAGTTAGTTATAGCTGATGTGGGATAGACTGAGGTTCCCTGGGGCTTAGTTGAGACTCACCTTGAGGGCTAAAGGTTTGGGTTGGGGGCTCATCAGCTTGAGACTAAGGAGACTCAGCATTGACATTGAGGTCAATGGTGGAGGATGGTGGGACCTCTGGCTGAGTTGGAGCCCTGAGTTCCACTCGAGCCTTTTTGGATAGAATAGAGGGGACCTGACCAATCAGAGTAGATTTATCAGGGATTTGTTTGGGGCATCTATTGTATGTAATCTTGATTGGGTGGGAAGAAGTGATTGGCATTTGAGTGGTGGTGTTTGGTGTTGGTTCATCACCTGTTGGACTTGCAGGGATGTCACCAGGAGCCTTTGGCTCGAGCATACCTAGAAGAAGATCGATGAATCTTCCAGAGAAGTTGGTGGACACCTTCTTCAAGGCCTTAAAGATGCAGACTGCATGTGATGGACCAGTAGAACATCTTCATATTGTAATCTAACCTGGCCCGGCTCATAGTTGATTATGTGCTGAATGAACTGATGATACATGTAGAATGGATCCCGGGTTAGATTGCCTCTTAATTTGTTCAGCACAACGCAGGCCCTTTACCAACCCATGGACAAGGCAGCCCAAATCATATGGGATTTGATCCCATACTTCGGATTTATTGGATAGGCACTGCAGGATAATGTGCAACAAGAGCTTCCAATTGTAGGAGAAGTTAAACTTGTAGACTGTAGACTTGTGCACATCACCGCCATATCCCATCTGAGTGTAAGTGTCTTCCAACTCAGATTTGTGGAACTCAATAGGAGCACCCTCATCATGAAGCTCCAGATGCTCCCTGATGGTTGATTCAGCAATGGTGATCTCTTGTTCGCAGATAGGGGCAAAGTCGGCATCCTTTGAAGAATCAAGGATGGCAACCTGATTATGTTAGGGATTTAGGGCCATTGTTAAGAGGTAAGGTAGGATTGAAGAAATTTGAGAGTGAGTGAAGAAGATGGTGGTAATTTGGGGCTTTAGCTGTGGTAAAGAAAGTAAAGAGAGAGAGTCGGAAATTTTAAATGGGGGTTAAAAAGCATATCGATAAGGTGAAAGGACAGTGTAGGTTTCGATTTGACAGAGGCGGTAAGACAATCATCAATAAAATCTTATTACAATCACCCAAAGATCTTATGTTCTTCCGAAAGTAATTTCCGTTCCGAGAGAAAACACTTGTGTTTATCAGTATTTCTTCCGAATTCCTTTTTACTTTCGAAAGTAAACCATGTCTCAGTGACAAGTTTGCTTCCGAGAGTACAGTCGTCTTCCGAGAATAGAAGTTAGTAAGCTTCCGAAGTAAATTTGATCTATGATCAATTGTTCTTCCGAGGCTAAAAACTCTTCGAAAGATAATATTTAGGCGAAGGAATTTGCCTTCAGAAGAAGAATAAAGATTTCTTCCAAGGGTAAATATCTCTTCAGAAGTATTTACACTTATACTTTTGAAGAACGCCTTTTTGTAACAGGGCTTAGATTGTAGTTAGACAGCATAAACAAGACATATTTTAAAAAAAAAATTCAAAAAAAAAGAACTAGTTAATGTTAATCATCCCAATAGTTGTAATTAAATATATAAATCTTTGTTCATCAAAGGCTTTTGTGAATCCAAGGATCGTTTAGAAATTATCAGAATTGATTTGAACAAGTATTGATCGTGGAATTATCAATACTTGGTGTTTAATCTATTAATAATATGAAAATCAACCAATCAAACAGATAAAATAAGAATAATCAAACCGAGAGAAATCAATAATGTTGATCGTAATGCTTTCTTGTTGCTATTGATATTGTTGATCTTGAATACAATACTGATGATTCTAATGAATCTCAACTGTTGTTATATGATTTATTGATTACATCTGTTGATGATCTCGTATCTATTTATAGAGATCTAATGCTATTATATTGCTAGCCATTTTTTTGCTATAATTAAGCTAATCATCATTATCTAAATCTTCGCCATATTTATCGTCTTAGGAATTCATGATTTACAATCATTCTACTGATGATAAAATTTGTTGATGTGACGTAGAATATCCGTTTAAATAAAACGTCTTCAATCGTCATTAATGTTGTTGATGTTTTGCCACGTTGACTTATTGACTTGATGTTGACTTCCGAGTTAATTGGCCTTTCGCAGGAATTTACTCATCCGCAAGTAGTCTGTCTTCCGCAGCAAATGTTGCACTGTACTTGTTCTTATGCGTCCACAGGAGTTCTTGTCTTCCGCAGCAATCCCTCCTTTAGTAGTTCTTGTTCAGCAGGTTGTTCTTCCGTAGAAGATCTACGGATGTACACCAGTTATGTTCCCGAGAACATCTACGGAAGAACACTTTATTCATCCGCAGTTGTTCCAACACTTGGTCAATTTTCCAAATTGACAGTGTTTATGTTTCCTGCACATTCACACATACATTCTGAAATATATTATGTCATCGATGAATATATTATGAAGTTCAAATTAAATGTTCTTTAATTCATAAACATAGTTATAGTCAAATATATTCATATTATATCATCAAGAACAATAATTACAATTATGATTACAGGAGTGATCTTATCATCTAAATCTATACATGAGTTCTATCCCTAACAGTACTCCCCCTTAGGTTTAGACTCTAGTAATCATTGGTTTAGCACTCTAAGTTCATTCACTCTTGCCAAAATTCTTGATTTGAAGTAGTCAGCAGCAACTTTTTGATCTTCATATTTAAAACTGATCTGCCTTCGGCTCATTCTCTTCAAAGTTTTGTATTTCAAGCCCAGGATATCTTCTTCAGTGGTGAGTGTTGCAACAACACTATTATTGCACACCACTTCCAACTCATCCTATTCTGAAATTCTTAGTTCAGTGATTTGCTTGATTTCTGATCCTATTAGCTGGCCTGCTTCATACTTCCTTCGTTTACTTGCATTGGCATGCAATTTGTCTATGATTTGAATTAGATGAACGTATAAGCATAAGTCATTTTATGCAGTTTGATCTTGCAGCCTTGGGAAGTGCTTGTCATGGAGGTATGATGTATAACTTGGGTGTAGGAGTTTGATTTCCACAGGGTCAAATAATCTGATACTTTATCACCTTTTCCATGGATCATTCCTCTGTAGCACCAATTCTTTTGTTTTCTCAACATACCCCCATTCTGTGATTAGGCATGTAAACTAATTTCCTTCAATCACTTTGACTGATGCATTAGCTGAGTCTTCAGCACCAATCCTTTTCAAAAATTCTTTATCAACCAATTGAGACTTGGGCTGAGACTTCCTTAATTTTCTCTTTGTATGCTCTGCATCCGTCAGTCTAGCTTCCCTGAGAACATCTCCCTTAAACTTGTGACTTAGTTTGGTCACAAGTCTGGAGAAGTCTCTTCCTCTTGGACTTATGGGATAATTGGTGATGGGAATGGTTTGTAAAGTATGAAGGTCATCATCTGGCAGGGCTAGTAGAGTTTCTACTTTGTGAAAGTATTGCACCATGCCAGATGTCCTCTTGATGAGTGTGCAATCCCATTGCCCATCATATTTCCATCCTATGTTCTCTTGTTCTCCAGCTGCTCTTGGAAGTGTCATTTGATCAAATAGCTGAATTAGACTTGTTTTCTTCTTAGTTATTTCCCTCACAGCAGTTCCCAGAGGCCACACCTTATGAGGAATCACACCCCTAGGCTCAATTATCATTTGTTCTGTGCCTTGGTGGATGTCTTTGACTTGAATTATAGTTGGATTAGGAGGAGATGTTGTTTGTTTATAAGCAAGATTAGGGCTCCGGATCTAAATTTAACACCAGTTTCTATCTCTACCTTCATCACATAATCCATCATTGCCCTTAATTCTCCAACAGTTCTTCCTTTAAGCTCATGTTGGCTATGATTGTGACTTTGCAACCAACAGATCATGTTGTACCTGGTCAGCTTAGATGTATCACAATGACTCAATTCTTTTCTTGTTTTCTCCATTTCCTTGAATTTTGAGAATGATTCATAATTGCACATTGGGATCATCATTCTCACTGCATCAAATTCTTGATTGTCTACATCAGCTCAGACATATTCATCCTTTCTACCATGTCATATGGAAAACCATTATTAATTTGGTCCATGAACATGGTAGATTGGGGTCTTTCCTCTAGGATGTCTCTGGTTGATAGCAGATTTTGTTTGCTCTCATCAAATTCAAGGTCACTTTCTTTTACTTGTTTCAATGGAGTTTGATACTCAGGAGAATCTATTTTGATCTTCTTTGATGATTCTCCAGTCGCATCAGCTAACTTCCCCAAATACTTCCTTTTTTTGTTGTAGGTGATTATTGTTGTTTCACCTTTAGTCTGTTTAGCCTCAGTCAATTTCTTCTTTAAACTTTCAGATTCATTCCTTTTCTTTGTCTTCTTTTTGCTCATCAGTTTTTGCTTCTTTAATTCCTTATCAATTTTATCTGCTGATGAGTCTTTTCCTCTTCCAGATATGATATCAAAAGGTTCTTGTGTTGTATCTTTTGTGACCTTTTTCTTGGTTTGTTCTGCTTTCTTCCACAGATGATCTGCGGAAGTTATGTTCTTATCTCCTGATCCTCTTTTTGCTGACTTTTCTTTATATAATTTATTGAATGCATGTATGCCTTCATTTAATTGCTCAATTCTTATGTGGATTGTCTTTAGCAGATTTCTTTGTTTTGGTGGATAGGGTAGTTTAAGTTCATTTAGTACCTTTGGAATTGAGTATTCTTTTAACACAGTTTTATCCTTACCCAACCCAGCATTATTAGTCTCAGCCTCTTCATCTAAGTCATCACAGTTGTCATAATCAAATTCTGACAGCTCGAAGTCTAATGAACTAGATTCAGATGACTCTGTATTATTAAGTTTATTTGATGACTCAGGTATGAAGTGATTAGATAAACTGTTGGTCATTGACTCAGGTAAAGGAATATAATTGTTGGTAACTGGTGCTGCAACTGCATGAAATCCCAATCCTGACTTGTTCTTAGACTCAATATGAGAGTTTAACAGTTTCTCATACTGTTGTGATGACAATTGGAATTTTTGTAGTTTCACCTGCATGTTCTGACATAGATTTGGTTAAAGATGTAGTTAGATGCTCAACTTGTGCTTTTAGATTGTAATTTTCAGATACAAGTTTATCTAAATCCTTTTGTAAAGAATTAATTTTGACTTGATAAAGTTTGTGTTCTCTAACATGAGATTCATTTAAGAGTAAGGTTTCTTTTACTTTATCAGCCAATTGTTGAGCATGTGTTCTATATCTTTCTACTTCATCTATTCAAGAAGGGGAACACAACCTTTCTCTTACCTCAGTGGCCATTAGAGGGACTTTATTTTCCATATTGGCTATCAAAGCTTGGTTTTTAGCAAGTACTTCCTTCTCATACACGCTCCAATCACAAGTACCATCCTTCAAAATAATTAAACCAGTTTCTTTAGTGTTAGAGATACCTGTTGTATTGTTTGGTGGGGATGCATTGGTTAATAGTGGTTGTGTGATACTCCTTTGACTAGGCTGTCTTGAGTCAGTTGACTGCTGTTGGCTATTATTGCACTCCATTAAAAAGTGTCCAAACAGATGGCACTTAAAGCATCTCACTTTGGACTTATCTACACCAATTTTTGTTGTTCGTCCTCCAACAGACAATCCTTTGTTTCTTTTCATGTACATCTTGGCTTTATAGGCAATCATTGCCATTTGCCATTGCAGATCCATCTCTTCCACTTCATCAGGATGAAGTTCTTCTAGATCTTGTTGACAAAAGTGAGCAGGAGTCAAGGTGCTTCCTAGATAAGCCTAAAAGCTTGAGCTAAAAGCTGCAAAGGTAGCTTTTTGTTCTTCAGTCTCTAGAACCATAGTAATTGGTTCTGTTTGATGGTTATTCTTCTTGCTTTTGGATTCACCAGCCTTTCCTTTTGTCTGTTTAAGCTGATTGCTTGGAGTTCTTGATTTTGAAGACTTTGCTGCGTAGAAACTTGTTTCTCCTGTTCACCTTCATCACTGGAGTTGTCTTCATCTTCATTACAGATGAATGCACTGCCAGTATTCTTCATTTCTTTGAATTGATAAGCTGCTATAGGTGCTTTCATACTTTTGTTTCTTGTCTTTTCATCCAGCTCCAATGCTTCTACTTTTGCCACTAGAGTGTCTAGACCTATTGTTATTAGATCAATAGTATTTTTAAACATGGACACAGTCTGTGTCCAGTTTTCAGGCAAAGAATAAAGCATCTTTTTATTCAATTCTTCATTGCTGTACTTAAGTTCAAGGATGTTCATCTCTGTAACAATTTGCATGAATCTATGCAATTGTTGAGGGACTGACTCACCCGGAATATGATGGAATGTTTCATATTGTGCACGGAGAGTATCCTTCTTTATGATTCTAATCTCGTCACTACCTTCACACAGAGTGTGTAGGATTTTCCATAATGAGTTAGCTATTTTGTATGATTCATACCTGATCAAGAGTTCTTCAGGCAAAGCCATAGTAAGCATACTATAAGCTTTGATATCAATCTTGACTCTCTTGGCATCATCAGGTGATAGATTCTTTAAACTGATGGGTTGATTATTATCCTTATAATCCGCTCCTAAGGAAGGTGGGATATAAGGGCCTTCGGTAATCGAAGCCCATAAGTCAGAATCTGTGTAATTAACATGATTCCTGAATCGGATTTTCCAGGTTATTAAATCAGATTTGTTTTCCAGTTTAGGAGGTTGATAAGCATCAACAACTGAATTACTCATGATAATTAATTTTATTTAGAAAGCAATAATTTTTTTTTAGCAGAAATCGATTAAACAAATCAAAGCTGATAGATCAATTGATCTGGATCAATGAGCACCTAGCTCTGATACCACCTGTGAATCCAAGGATCATTCAGGAATTATCAGAATTGATTTAAACAAGTATTGATCGTGGAATTATCAATAGTTGGTGTTTAATCTATTAATAATATGAAAATCAACCAATCAAACAGTAAAATAAGAATAATCAAACCGAGAGAAATCAATAATGTTGATCGTAATGCTTTCTTGTTTCTATTGATATTACTAATCCTGAATACAATACTAATGATTCTAATGAATCTCAACTGTTGTTATATGATTTATTGATTACATCTGTTGATGATCTCGTATCTATTTATAGAGATCTAATGTTGTTATATTGCTAGCCATTTTGTTGCTATAATTAAGCTAATCATCATTATCTGAATCTTCGCCATGTTTATCGGCTTAGGAATTCGTGATTTACAATGATTCTACTGATGATAAAATTTGTTGATGTGACGTGGAATATCCGTTTAAATAAAACGTCTTCAATCATCATTAATGTTGTTGATGTTTTGCCACGTTGACTTGTTGACTTGATGTTGACCTCCGAGTTAATTGGCCTTCCGTAGGAATTTACTCTTCCACAGGTAGTCTGTCTTCTGTAGCAAATGTTGCACTGTACTTGTTCTTGTGCTTTCGCAGGAGTTCTTGTCTTCCGCAGCAATCCCTCCTTCAGTAGTTCTTGTTCAACTAGTTGTTCTTCCGTAGAAGATCTACGTATGTACACCAGTTATGTTCCCGAGAACATCTACGGAAGAACACTTTATTCATCCGCAGTTGTTCCAACACTTGGTCAATTTTCCAAATTGACAGTGTTTAATATTTCCTGCACATTCACACATACATTCTGAAATATATTATATCATCGATGAATATATTATGAAGTGCAAATTAAATGTTCTTTAATTCATAAACATAATTATAATCAAATATATTCATATTATATCATCAAGAACAATAATTACAATTATGATTACAAGAGTAATCTTATCATCTAAACCTATACATGAGTTCTATCCCTAACTGCTTTAGTGAACAAGTCAGCATATTGTTCTTTTGATTTCACTTTGACTAGCTTTATTAGATTTTTCTCATGAATATCTCTAATGAAATGACACCTGATGTCGATATGCTTTGTCTTGGAGTGCTTGACCAGATTTTCTATTATAGAAATGGAACTCTTATTGTCTATGTGGATAGGAGTCTGCATGAACTTGAAACCATAGTCCAGCATCTGATTCTAAATCCATAGCAGTTGAGCACAGTAGCTCGCAGTAGCAATGTATTCAGCTTCAGCAGTTGATGTAGAGACACATGATTGCTTCTTGCATTGCCAGGAGATAATCCTTCCACCAAGAAATTGACATCCTCCGGATGTGGATTTCTTGTTGATGTTGCAGCCACCATAGTCACTGTCAGTGTACCTATAAGATTGAAGTCCTTATTCTTAGGATACCAGAGACCTAATTTAGGAGCTCCTTTAAGGTATCTAAGAATTCTCTTGGTAGTAATTAGGTGAGACACCTTGGGAGCAGCCTGATATCTTGCACATATGCAGGTGCAAACATGATATCAGGTCCACTTGTAGTGAGATACATCAGAGATCCAATAATCGCCCTGTACTGATGCTGATCAGTATACTCCCCCTCAGAATCAGGACAAAGATTGTGATTTCTAGGTATGGGTGTCTTGGCTAGCTTACAATCTTTCATCTCAAATCTTTCTATGATGTCCTTGACATACATAGATTGATTGATGAAGAACCCTTCTTCCATCTGCTTTACTTGAATTCCAAGGAAGAAATCCATCTTTCCCATTGAACTCATCTCAAACTTCTTCCTCATGATGCTTTCAAAGTCTTTGCATATTTTGTCATTTGAAGAACCAAATATGATGTCATCAACATAGACTTGAACAAGTAGCATGTCCTTCTTGGACTTCTTTATGAACAATGTCTTGTCTATGGTGCCTCTGGTGTAGCCATTCCTAAGAAGAAACTGAGACAGGGTCTCATACCACAACCTAGGTGCTTGATGCAACCAATAGAGAGCTTTATCCAGTTTGCACACATAGTTGGGGTGCTGTGGGTCTTCAAATCCAGGTGGCTGACACACATAGACTTCTCTATCAATATCACCATATAAAAATGCACATTTGACATCAAGTTGATAGGCAGTGAAGTTCTTGGATGCTACAAAAGCAAGGAAGATTCTCACAGCCTCAAGTCTTACAACAGGTGCAAAGACATTAGTGGAACCTAATCCTTACTCTTGTGTGTATCCTTGAACAACAAGTCTTGCCTTGTTCTTGATAATCAAACCTCTATCATCTCTCTTATTTCTGAACACCTACTTGGTGCCAATAGGGACTTGGCCAGGTGGCAATAGACACAAGTTCCATACCTTTTGCCTCTTGAACAGCAACTCCTCTTGCATAGCTTTAATCCAATTGTTATCCTTGAGGGCTTCTTCTACCTTCTTTTGTTCCGTTTGAGAGAGGAAGCATGAGTACAAGCAGATATTCCCATTGTGGGTCTGACTCCTTGTTCTTACACTTTCTGAGACATCCTTAATGGTGTTCTCAGCTGGGTGAGTATTGTGTATCCTTAGCGTAGGGATCACATCTAGTTGCATAGATAGATCTAAGTTTGAGAAGTTTTGCTCAGGGTTTTGAACACCATGACCAGCTGATGTCTCACACTCATTCAATGAGGACTGATTGAATGAATGTGTGACAGCATCAATGATATTCTGCTAAGAAGTAGTATCAATAGTTTCCTGTTCCTCCAGATTACTACCTTCATCAGCTTGGTGTTAAATGCTGGAGTTGTCAGCTGATGAGTTTTGAGGCTTATTTGGCTGACAACTTGTTGAAGCTCCATGATTTCCTGAGATGTTCAAGCTTTTAGGGCTTCCAGTAATGGGATCTTGTTCTTCAATTCCTCTTAGAGAACTGGGAATATGTCTGGGTAACTCAAACATTTGATCTTCATAGATGTCACTTTGAGTTCCTACTCCAGCTGAAACATTCTCATAAGATGGTTTAGAATATTTTGGAAACAATTCTAGATTGAAGATATGATCAGGCCCACTCCCTCTAACACAAGGAGTGTACTCATTAACAACAATGTTGGATGATCCCTCAAATTGTTGATTTTTAATATTATATACTCTATAAGCAATAGAGGTTGAGGAATATCCAACAAAGATAGCATCATCCGACTTTTCAGCAAATTTTGCCAAATTGTCTTTTGTGTTGAGTATGGTATATCTGCTGCCAAAGGACCTAAGAAAGCCAATGAATAGTGGCCTCTTATTCCATAACTCATAAGGGGTCTTTCCATGGGGCTTAACAATGAGAACCTTGTTCTGCACATAGCATGCAATGCTAACTGCCTCTTCCCAGAAAGTTAGAGGCAGTTTTGAATCAGCAAACATAGTTCTTGCAGCTACAACAAGTGTCATGTTCCTCCTCTCAGCAACACCATTTTATTGAGGAGTTCTAGGAGTACTGTATTATCTGGCGATCCCTTTTGAGTTGCAGAATGAGTCAAGAACTTGATTCTTAAACTCAGTCCCTTGATCATGGTTTTAAAATTAACATGGCACATTCTTTTATGCCAAAGAGTTGACTCATCTCGATTAGCTTTGGAAAGAAAGCATGATACTTCACCCAGTGGAGAAGCATTGTTCATATTAAGCTTGTACATATCCCCTCTCCTAGGAGATCTAAGAAGCACCAATTCCTGAGGAATTGTCATCCAGGTATGAGGATAATGCACTCATGTTCTATGAAAAGCATTTGGTGCTTTTGATCGTAGAATTGAGAAACACTTAAGAGATTGTGTTCAAGCTGTTTGTCAAAGTTTACTTTCTCAATGTTTATTTTAACATTGGATACACTACCTCTACCAGAAATGTATCCTCCGGCTTCACCTCCAAACTGAACAGGACCTCCATCAAAATGTTCAAATTGTTATAGGAGAGATATGTTCCCTGTCATGTGCCTGGAGCATCCACTATCCATAATCTAGACATTTCCATTCTTATCATATGGATGTCCCTACACATAAGGTGAAATGATTAGTTATTGTTGGAAACCCAAGCCTTGTTGGTCTTGGGTTCTTCCAATGCAGATGATATAACTGAACCAAATTGTATGCATGGGGGCTCAATTATAGTTTATGAAGAAGAGGTTTGGGCTGCAGCATCTTTTCTGGTCATCCATTCCATCCTATGGTTGATCTGTGTTGATGAGCCTGAGAGGAGGCTTGTGCAACATGACTTGCTGCTGAAGCTTCTTTCTTTTCAAAAGTAGCCTTCACCACATTTTCTTCTAAAGCAGCCTTCTTCTTGGATGGTTTCAAGGAAATGTTTTTGTTTCTTTTTTTGTTCTTTGGCTTGTCTTTCGAAGCTTTTTTCCTTTCGGAAGAATGTGTTTCTTCTGAAAGCAACTTGGCTTCGGAAACAAGCTTTCCTTTCCTTAACATTTGGACCATATGGTAAGGTCCAAATGTGAAACCATCCTTAACTCCTTCTTTCTTAACTTTGGTTGCATAATGTTTGCTTGCCGGATTGTAGTTACAATCTTTAGCCATGTGGTTATGTAGGGCACAGATTATGGACTTAATGTTAATCTTGGTGGGACATGTGGGCTGTTGGTTCTTGCACTTCTTCTCTTCTTCAACAGTCTTTCTCTTTAGTTTCTAATCCTTTAGCTGGATAGGAGTACTACTACTCTCCTTTCCTGAATCAGAACTTCCAACCACTTGGAATCTAGCTGAGATGAATACACCCTTTTGCCTTGGGTCTGTCTTCATCTTAGTCTCAGCCACCTTTTTGGCAGTTTTTCTTGCTGCCCTGATATGGTTCTTTCCAGCTTTGGTGGTCAAGGGTTTATGAATAATGGGGATGAGGTTTTCTATCTTATCCTTCTTTGTGGTGTTTTCCATTATTGCATCATTCTTTTACTCACTAGGTAATGGGTCAGCAATTGGAACCCACTTTTGTTTTGATAGCATACCTTGGAGTGGGAGGATGATGCTATAATGGTTTTGAAGTTATGCTCTTGAATTGCATACTTTTTTGCTTTAGCCTCAGCTATGACTAGCTGGGCTTGTCCTTCAGTCAACTTGGATATTAGATCTTTTATTTGAGTCCTATAGTTTGTATGTTCATGTTTTAAAGAGGACATAGTTTTCTCTAACTCTTCTATTTTGAGCTTATAGTCAGATTCTGCTATCTTAATATCAGATCTAATTTCCATTTTGTAGCCCTAATACAATTTAACCTTCGCAATACAGGCTGGAGTACAGAGATGTTCATATACCTTGCTGTCTTCAGCTCCAACCATGAGAGCTTGAGAAAGAGTAACATCTTGCACCATAAAGCTCCAGTCAACCTCTTGAGCAACAGCAGCAGTTTATGGCTCAATGGGTTGGTTGCAGCCTTTGAGGTAGCAGGATGTTGGGAGGCTTGAGCTGCTCCAGGAATAGATCTTGGAGCTTTACATTCCCTTGCAAAGTGACCAAGCTGGTTACAGTTGTTGCATTTAGCCTTGCTCTTGTCAAACATGAATTTGCTATTGGTTGGGTTCTAAGGAAACTGCCTTCTGGTTCTTTTAAAGAATTTTTTTGCTCTGTAGGTTAAAAGAGTCATTTGCTGGACAATGTCCATATATTCAACATCATCTGGGCTGAAACACTCTATATCATCAAAACAGTATTGAAAATCTCCAGAGTGCTCACTCCCTGAAACAAAATCACAACTCTCCTGGAAGGGAGTGTGTTAAGCCTGTTGAGACCTGGGTGTCTTAGGGAAAGTGATGTATGGCCCAGAAGAGGATGATAGATGTTGGGGGTAGTTCATGTACAACTGAGGCTGGGGAGTTCTTGATCCTTCAGCAACATGTTGAGCATTGTTGACTGTAGGATTTGAGGGTCTGTTCATCTGTTGGCTCTTCTGAGTCTCCATCTCCATACAGTATCCATCAAGGATTCCCAGTTCAGTCATAGTGAGAGTGTTGAGATTTTCAATAAGGAAGTGCACTCATGAATTTTCTGACTATGTCTCTTTTCTCAAGAGTAACTTCCATAGTCTGAAGAGAGGTGATCAAGTCTATATACCTAAAGTATTGTTGGCTCAAGGTCTCACTAACAACATAAGTCAAGTGCTCAAACTTCTACGTCAACATATCCTTCTTGTTTTCCTTTGATTCGGTGGAACTAGAGTACATCAGTTTCAAATAATCAAAGAGTTTTTTGGTGGTCTCGCATTGCTTAGGGCATGCCATTATGAAGTTTGGTATGGCAGTAAGTAGCATATTCATCTCTTTGTATTTGATGTCCATCCTCTTGAAGTCTTCATCAAAGTAGTCTTCAACAGCTTTCTCAATCACGGCGCCATTACCAGCCAGCTTCGCCACCTTTGGCTTGTAAGGACCATGAGTGACAGATCTCCACATGTAACTATCTTGATACTTGATAAAACCTTAAATACATTTGCACCAGGTTCCAAAATCATTAGGGGTGATGATAGGAGCCTTGGTCATGGTTCCCATCTCAGACTTAGAAAACTTTTGGTTAAGAGCCATTTGAGTGAAGTGAGTAAATGTGAAGAAACGAGGGTGATTTGGGATGGTTAGATCTCACAATCAAGAGCCTAAAAAGCTTTGATACCAATTCCAGGATCGATGTTGGTCTCTCAACACAAGTTTTGTATCTCACAAACTTACTAATTCTCACTCGGTTGATGAAGAGGAATCTCTAACTAAGTTGACAATAATATAATAAGTTAATGAACACAAGAATGGTTTTCAAGATACTTGTATATATTTTTCTTAATCAGTATTACAAGACTCTTAAAAGCATGGGTACTTAAGTTACAATGAGAAACTATATATACTACTATCTATAGTCGGTTATACTTGGAAAACCAGCTACAATTTATCACTAAGCAAATACTACATTGCTAGAAGTAAAGTGTCTAAGATAAAATAATATCCTAGATTAGGTAGTCATGACAGGTCCATGACTTACCTTTTGTCACCAACTAAGTATGGTAACTGTACTAACTGAAAAAAGGTAAACAGTGGATTAAAGTATGGTCAACTACATGGGACTGGGAAAACGCCATGCAGTGTATCAGAGTTGTCAACAGATGTCAGACAGCCCATACTTATGTCTACTGGTTCATAGTTGATTTTTCCGAAGGCAAAATGGTTTCGGAAGAATAAGTTCTTTCGAGGCCATTTATACTTTGGAGGAATCAACTTCTTCCTAGTCTTCTGTAAGTCTTTGCAACTTCATTCTTCGGAAGACTTTATCTTGGATCTTCTAAGTGTGAATGCTTCGGAAGGAGAATTACTTGGTCTTCATATACTTCTGAAGACTTGGTTCTATCTTTGAAAGTTCTTCACATATTTCGGAAGTAAAACTACTTAGTCTCGGAAGACTTAGTTTTTCCTTTGGAAGTTCTTCATACTTAAGCTTTGGAAGATCTTCAACTTGTCTTTGAAAGAGCAGCTTTAGTTTTGGAAGACTTTTTCAATTGTACATCAAAAATATTCTAAGTGTTGTTTTGGTTGCACCATCCTCATATGATCCAACAGAAAGATCAAGCATGTCTTGGCAGAAATACACATCTTGACCTCCTTGATCTCGGATGACATACCACCTATCTAGATTACAAGCAAAAGTCCAGGACAAGGTGGGTCTTCTAGTTACAAGAGGCTCGTCTTTGAGTTGGAGTTGGTTGAGCAGCCTCTTCTTTCACTACCTTGGGATGCTCTGACTCATCTTGAGGTGTAGAGGTGGATGCCTTGGTCTTCTTCTTGGAAACACTCTTCATGGCCATCTTTTTCCTCTTCTTTGAAGTCATTAACTGAGAAGACTGGTCTTCAGCACCAGGTTGTTCTATTGTGTCTCTCTCAGTTGGGTTCTCTTCTCTCATAGGTTCAGAAGGAAAGTGAAGAGAACCTTGCTATGGATCAGAAGATGAAGTTGTGTTGTCTCAGAGAATTCATCCTTGACAACCTCAGGTTGAGCTGGGCTTGGTGGAGAATGCAAGTCAATAAGCTCTCCCTTTTTAATCTTCTGCTTGATCACCCTAATGTGGTTATCCATAATGGATAGAGACATTGGACCAAGCCTCCTTCTGGGGAATCCATACAGCTTCAAGAAGCTCATCATCCTTTGTCTGTTAGCAAACTTCTTTTGGATCTTGGATGATGGCTCTTGACTTTGTTGAACTGGGAAGAGGGTAGGAGCATGCTTGTAGAGCCTTTTCTGTCTCATTTCTTCCTTGTTCTTGAGGAGCAATGCTGCATCCTCTACCTCCTTCCTCTCTTTGGACAATTCCTTATCAGCCAGTTCATTCAGTTCTTCTAAGGGGAGAGAGAGTAGTTCATCCATATTGTAGTTTCTGGTCCCCAAGTAGTTTATCCTGGCTGCCCTCAACTCATCATCCTGAGTATTTGGCCTAGGGGTAGCCCTGATGGCAGCTTCCATGAAGCCTGGAGACTCTCTTGAACTTTCTCCCCTTAGCTTCCTCTTTCTCTCTCTTTCCTCCTCCTCAATCTCCTCAAAAGTCAGTTTCCTTTTCCCTTTGTCACTCATAGGCCTTGATGACTCAGGGTGGAGAGAGCTTTGGCCTTTATTGCTTGACTCAGTAGTTAAGCTATGGCTAGAGAGAGGTTGTGAAGCACCTTCACCAGCTGGTGCCTCACTGAGGGTAATGGGTGCTGAAGAAATTCCTATCTTAAGGTTTACAGGTTCAATTTCTGGGCCTTCGGTCAAGGCTTCCCCTTTAAAGCTAATCTTAGGGTCCACCTTAACATCTAGTTGACCAAAAGCCTTACCTGCTAACCTCTGTCTGTATAGTCTTGACCTCAGCTTGTATTCTTCAAACACCCTTTCTTGAATCCTATCTACTAATCTTGCAGCTTGTCTATTTTGACGTGGGTTGTCAAGTGGAAGATCAATCAGATAGATGCTCTCATAGAAGCTCAGGTTGAAAAAGTTGAAAATTTCCTATTGATCCTAAGATCTAGAGATGACTAGAGCTCTTCTATCAGTGTCATACCTCCATCCCGTGATTGGATTCTCAGAGTGATGAGATAGGGTATGCATAGCTCCAGGAATACCTTCCTCAAACAAACATTGTATAAGTGAGTCCACATCCATGTAGACTTGGACAAGTAAGTCCACATCCATGTAGACTTTGAGGAAGTTGCTGAGTATGGACCATTGCAAATGAGGGTGGTGAATCCTCCAAGTTCATACTCTGTGAAGAACTCCCAGGTTCTGTGATTGTTTGGACTTTCTCCCCCTTTTTGGTAACATCACCTTCTTCCATAAATGAGCTTGGGGTTGGGTCTGTCAAATCCATAGGTTCTTATGGACCTGGTTGAGTTCTTCGGAGTGGTCTCTCAGCTAACTTGCCCTTGATATCGGTGATCTCAAGTTGCTGATCAGTGACCCTTCTTTGTAAGACAGTCACCTGAGATTCCAGGTGACTTATCTTTAAGACTAAATAGGTGCATGTTTTTGTTAGTTTTTGCACCTTTAGTTTCAAACTCCCCTCATCTTTATCAGAAGAATCATGGGGGGATGATAAAATAGGACCAAGGTCTTCTTCCTCATCACCAGCATTTTGTTCTTGGCTGCTGGATTTCCCCTGCATCATGACAACTTCAAGAGAAGTGTCAAGAGGCTGGGTTGCCATGGTTGAGGTCTTAATGATGTAATCACTTACTGAAGTGAGAGCCTCTTCCATATGGTGCTCCTAAACAAGTCCAGGGAGATCCACCTCAGTAGTAGGTGGATGATGTAGGCTAGACATGGGAGAAACAGGAGTACTGATCTCTCCTTGAGCAGAGGTGGAGTAGAGAGACTCACGATACTCACTGGAGCCAATTTCTTTATCATCATAGAATTCAAGGTTTGGGATTGGTTGGTTTAGATCAAGAGGTTGGCGATGGTAACTATCCCCTGAAGGTTGTTCACTAGAGTTTTGAGACTCTGAGTGAAGGCTTAAGGATGTGGGAGTTGTGAGCTCATCAGGTTGAGCATGAGGAACCTCAGCACTTATCATTGGTGAGATGGGAGTGGTTTGGTCCTCAGGAGAAGTGGGAGCTCCAGTGTCCACTTCCTCCTCTATGGGTGATGATATAGGGACCTGCACAAACTGAGTAGCATGTGCAGGGGTTCGTTTGGATTTTCTTTGGTAGGTGATGGTTATTTTTGGTTGTATTGGTGGTTGGGAAGTAGAAGGTGTGGGTTCAACACTAGCTGGTGTTACTAGGTTGTCACCTTAAGAAATGAGCTCTAACATTTTTAGGACAAGGGCTGTTTCTACCCCTGAGAAGCCAACAGTTTGCTTCCTCATAGTCTTGAAGATGCCGGGCTCTATCTATCCCAAGTGGAAAACCCAAGCCTTGGTCTTGGGCTTATCAAAGTGATTTGAAGACAATGTAACAGGCCTGATCCTATGTTCAAGCTTTGAGGATCATTAGCTGTTGTTGATGAAGAACTTTTAGTCACTTGGTCTTTCTTCATCTTCCACACCATCTTTAAAAGACTGGACTTGACCTTCAACACCTCAGAAATTTTTACAAACTTTGGAAGTTTTGGAGACTGGACCTTCGAAAGATCTTGCTCAGCAGGCTTCAGTACTTTGGAAGCATTCATTTCTTTCGAGACCAAATTTCTTCCGAAGGCAAGTTTTTTCACTTGTCTTCTTTTTCACCTTGGAGCTTCCAAAAGGAAAAGATTTTCCTTCCGAAGCTATTTCTTCTCAGAAGTTTTCTCTTTAATCATGTGAATAGTACTTTTAGGATTGTAGATGCAATCCTTAGCAAGATAAGTACCACCATACATGATACAATCCATTTGCTTCCTTCTGAGAGTCTTCCTTTGAGAGAAAGACTGATCTTGATCACTTTCCACCTCCATCTTCATCTTCACAGATGATGTAGCAAGCTTCTTAGGGTGAGGCTTGCCCTTGGAACTGGATGGTTCAGGCAGTGTAGCAGTGATACACAGCTGATCAACCTTCTTCTCTTTGCTGGGATGAGTTGGACATGAACTAGAACTCCTGGTACTAGAGTTCATAGTTGAGTCTACAGCCTTCACCACTTCAAATCCTACAGAGATAAACACTTGTTTCTGCTTAGATTTGAAAGTGGTCTTGATTGATCAGGTTCTTCCTCTTAGACTTGGTCATCCCAGATTCTTTTCTCTCCTCAGGAGAATAGTGACCCTTTTTAGGATGATCTTCTTCACTCTTCTCAGAATCATCCTTCACTATCTCCTCTTCATCCTCTTCAACTATGGGGTCTATGAGGGGAAGCTCATCTTCACAAGTTCCACACCTTGGAGGTCTTACTAACAATAGAGTGTGTGAAGGAGCTATCTCAGTAGATCCGAGTCCCTGCTCATTCTGATAACAAACTTTTGCATGCAAGGATGAGGATATCATGTTCTTGAAGGTCTCTTCTTCAAGAACACGTCTGCTCTGGCTTTGCTGATCACAAGCTCAGCCTGGCATTCCGTTAACTTAGGGATGAGATCTTTTCTGAGTCTTGTAGTTGGTATGTTCATGCTTAAGAGTTTAAATGGTTTTCTCAAAATCTTCCAAGACTTAATTGCTTTCGGAAGAAAATTGTCCTTCAAATACATATAAGTACTTAGAGGCATATTTAAGCTTCGGAAGATATCCTAGAATTTCTTCCGAAGGTAAATTTCTTATAAATAGTTATTTGACTTGAAGACATAGTTTCTTTTGAAGACAACTTGAAATTTGCTTTCGGAAGAAAATTGTTATTCAAATACATGTAAGTACTTATAAGCATATTTAAGCTTTGGAAGATACCTCAGAATTTCTTCCGAAGGTAAATTTCTTATAAGTAGTTATTTGTCTTGAAGACATAGTTTTCTTTCGAAGGCAACTTGAAATTTGCTTTTGGAAGAAAATTGTCCTTCAAATACGTGTAAGTACTTAGAAGCATATTTAAGCTTCGGAAGATATCTCAGAATTTCTTCCGAAGGTAAATTTCTTATAAGTAGTTATTTGATTTGATGATATAATTTTCTTCCGAAGACAACTTGAAGTCTTCTATTTTAAGTTGGTAATCATTTTCAGCTCTTTTGAAATCAGCTTTTAAAATTTTTAAGGACTCAAGATCAGTTCTCATCTCTAAGTTATAAGACCTATATCAGTTAACTTTAGCAATACATTCAGGTGTACAAGGATGTTCCAATACCTTGGCTTTTTCATGATCTGCCATTAGTACTTGGTTTGGAGATGCATCCTCAACCTGAAAGCTCCATTCAAAGGCTCCCTCTTCAATAGTAACTACAGCTTGCTGCTTGGGCTTCTTATTCTGGGGAGCTCCATCAGCGTAGCTTGGTCTGGTTTGCGTTTGGCCACCATTTGTCTTTGGTGCCTTGCAATCTCTAGCAGAGTGTCCTATTTGGTTACAGTTATTACACTTCACTTTGCTTTTATCCAACCCAAATTTTCCACTGGATGTATTGCTAGGAAACTTTCTCCTTGTCCTCTTATAAAACTTCATGGCTCTATGAGTTAGAAGAGCCATCTGCTAGACTATTTCCATGTACTCCAGATCATCTGGATGGATACAGTCCAGGTCCTCAAGGGTAAAGAGAAAGTTGCTTGTGCTTTCATCAGTAGACACAAAGGCTTGTGAAGAGCTTTTCTCCTGGAATGGGCTTCCTTGGATGTAGCTCTCTTTTGGTTTCTCTGAGAAGGTGATGAAAGGACCCTTTTATGAGTTGTCAGGGTAGCAGATGAGATGATGTTGTGGTTCTCTGCACCTTTCAACCACATGAAGGGCTAAACTCTGCTGATTGTTGGAGTTACCAGATGGATTGTGCATGTTCATCTCCATCTGGTAGCCACTGAGGATACCATACAACTTAGTAAGAGTAAGGGTCTTAAGGTTCTCAGTCCTCTTAATGACCACACAATAGTGTGTCCATTGTTTGGGAAGAGAGGACATGAACTTCCTCACAATGTCCATGTTCTCAAGAGTTACTCCAATATCCATTAGAGTATCCACAATCTCAACATACCTGAAGTATTATTGAGTCATGGTTTCACCTGTTTTGAAGGTGAAATTCTTAAACTACTGCTTTAAGAGGTCCATCTTGTTTTCTTTTGCTTCATTTGACCCCTCATACATCAAATTCAGTGCATCCCATAGTTGCTTGGCAGTTTTGCACTTCTTGAAGCCTTTGTAGATAGAGCTTGGAAGAGTAGTTTAGAGGGCGGTCATGGCCTTCTGATCTATGTCAATCTTCTTCCAGTCTTCATCAGAATAATTAGCCACTTCCTTTGGTATCATACCACCACCACCACCAGCTAAAGAGGTGGATGGTACATGAGGTCCATGGACCACGAATCCCTACATCCTGAAGTCTTGACACTTGATGAAGCCTTTCATTCTTTAGCACTAAGTATCAAAGTCATCAGGAGTTATCAGTGGAGACTTTGTCATAGTACCAGTTTCCATATCAGCCTTTGTGATAGCTGCCATTTGAGTTGTTAAGTGTTTTGTGAATCTGAAGGGATTTAAGATGGTGAGATCTTACAATCAAGAGCCTAAAAAGTTCTGATACCAATTGCAGGACCTGTTGAAGGCATGGTCAATACAATCAGTCTCACAATGAGTAGAGTTTTAGAACACAAATCAAATAAGGAATCGGGTTTGTGTAAATAATACTAAGAACACAAGTAAACAATGAGACAGAACTAAGAACAAGAACAGATTAATATGGTTTTCAAGGATGTATATTGCTGTCAAGTTCTATTACAAGTGTTACAAAGCATAAAATGAAATACAAGGACCCGAGATACTTTATACTACATCCTACAGCCGTCCATACTATGATAGCCAGCTGGAAACACTAATCTAGACAACAAGATCAATGTAGAGTCAAAAGGCAGATTTCCCTTTGACTAGTGACTATTACATGTCATAGCTCACATCCTTTTCTATTATAAAAAGAAAAACAGGTACAAAGTAGAAAGTTACAGACCCAAGACCATAATCTATAGTTTACAAAAGCATGGACCTTTTCACCAACTTGTATAAGTTGGTGAGTCTTCAGAGTTCAGTTGAAAGTAAGTCAGCTTTATGAAAAAGTAGATCAGAGAAAGCATGTTCTCTCTGTCTTCAGTAGAAATCAGTCATCATAATATTTGGCTTTGGAAGACTTTGTCACTGAAGCTTCGGAAGACTTCATCTTTGGCTTCAAAAGATTTGGACTTTGGCTTCGGAAGATTTTACACTTAGAATAATTTTTGTGATGAGTGTAAAACTTCTTAAGCAACTTCTACCTTGTACATTAGTGCATGCATGCAGGAAGCACCCTGGTTGTTTTGGTTTCTTTGGTTACATCAGCCTTCTAATATAACCTTACAGAGAGGTTGGCATATCTGTTCATCAAGGAGACTATGACTCGTCATGGCGTGCCAGTGTATCCTGTCTGACCGCGACACTCGGTTTACATCAAAGTTTTGGAAGAGATTTCATGATGCGATGGGGACGAGATTACATATTAGCACGGCTTACCATAGATGGTCAGTCGAAGAGAACCATTCAGACGCTGGAGGATATGCTACAAGCATGCATCATTGATTTTAGTGGAAGTTAGGACGAACACTTACCGTTAGCCGAGTTCTCATATAACAACATTTATCATGCCAGCACTTATATGCCTCCATATGAGATACTATGCGGTAGGAAGTATAGAACGTCTGTATGTTAGGGTGACATCAGCCAAAAGGAGTTGGGGAGCATTGAGGTGATCGAGGCTACGACCGAAAAGTTGGAGAAGATCAAGGCCTTTATGAATAGACAGAAGTCATATCCCGACAAGAGACATAGACCGATCGAATTCAAGGTGGGCGATAGAGTTATCTTGAAGGTCTCGCCTTGGAAAGGGATCATCCGGTTCAGAAAGCAAGGAAAGCTAAGCCTGAGGTACATAGGGGCTTTCCAAATCATTGCTCGAGTAGGAGATGTGGCTTACAAGTTAGAGCTACCCGATGAGTTAAGTGGAATTCATCCGACGTTCCATGTATCTCAACTGAGGAAGTGCTTAGCCGATGAAGATATGATCATGCCACTTGAGGATATCAAGGTGGATGAACGGATTAATTATGTGGAGCAACCAGTGGCCATCATTGATAGAAATGAGAAAAGGCTAAGGAATAAAGTGGTTCCACTTATGCGAGTATAGTGGAGACACAGGAAGGGGTCTGAGTCTACATGGGAGACCGAGGAAGAGATGAGGTGGCATTACCCGCAACTATTCGAGGGCTGACAGGTTTCGAGGAGGAAACCTAAATAAGGGGGTGGACTTGTAACGCCTGAAAATTTCAAAGAAATGAAGGCGGAAAGAAGTTTTCACGCGAAAAGAGGTTCTCGCACGAGAACCTCATGCGAATAGTACTGCTAGGTATAAATAGCTGAGAACACCCTGACTCTATTTTCGTGTGAGAAGTGCTGCTGTTAGAGAGAGAAAGCGGCTGCATAGAGAGAGAAGTGAAGAATCCAAGTGTTTAAGGTATGTAACTCGTGTAGTAACTCGTATTATGTACTAAGAATGGATTATTGAAGAATATAATGCATGGTTATATAGCTTTTGCTTGGTGAAGGGTTCGGGAAGGTTGTGTTTGTGCTAGAACTTCAAAAAGTGAGTTTCTAGTCCCCTTTTTACACAAGTTTTTATGTTTTAGGGCTATTATGCATACTAACACTTTTGAAAAATGCTCGTTTATGCTTGAGTTGATGTTGTTATGATGTTAAGCATGTTAGAACAGCCTTTAACGCGATAAGTTATGACTGGGCGGGAAAAACTCGTAGTTTTCGTGCGAGCATTTAAGTTGTACTTTATGAAATTTGAATCTGTGAAGTTCTGACACGAAAGGAGCTAGTTCTCGTGCGACAGGTATTTCTCGCGCAATAGGAAGTCGTCGTGCAATATGTATGTTTTCGTGAAACATGAAGTTTTCACACGACTTGTAGTTCTCGCGCGACAGTGATGATTGTATGTGTAGGATTTGAACGTGGTAGGGTTCTTGCGTGAAAGGCTAGTTCTCGCGCGACATGATGCTGATGTATGACTATGTTTTTGCATGACCTGCTATGATGTATGATGCGTTATATTTTCACATTAAACGGTTTTTAAAACAATATGCGTTTGATATGACTTTGCATAGTATGATACGTATATGTAAGTAAAGTATTATGTAATGAAAGTGTAATATAACGATGATGAAAAGTGGAACGTATTGAATGAATGAAAGTCTTGCAAGCAAAATGATGGAGGTTCACAACTCAATGAGGTAGTTGTTTCCTCATCTGTGTGCAGTTTAGCTAACCCTTGATGATACGCACAGGGGTCCAATCCTTGAGATTGACCAAGATGTGATGGGATCCTTGTCGCGTACCCTGATACTGTCTCAGCTTTGGCATGACGTGGGGGTTTATTTATAAACCCCGGCACAGTACCAGCTTTGGCATGACGTGGGGGTATTGCATGTGGTAGGATCTATATATAAAGATGAATGATGTTAACGAACGAAACGAATGATGAATGATGACGAATGACGATGAACGATGATGAAAGATAATAAATAATTATTATAAAGATGTATGTATGATGTATGATCATGTACAAAAGTAAAAGAAATGTTTTAACGTAAAGTAAAGCATTTTATTATAAAACTAGAACTCACCCAGCGCCACTGACTTTTGTATGCATAATAGTTGGCAGGTAATTGTTGATGCTGAGGAGATGCAGGCATGGATGCATAAGCTACTGGGGATGATTCAAGTCTGGCATCCATATTTTTGAAGAATGTTATTGTATTAAAATAATTTTTGAGTTGTAAATGAAACGACGAGATGATTTGACACAATTTAATTTATTAATGAAAAGTTATATTTTCGCTGCAAAATGATGTGCTTTAAATGTTTTAGGCTATGATCGACTGTAAGCGTCCCGGGAATGGGGCCTTATAGTGAGTTGGACAATTAAGTGCAACAACATGACTGCTTATTTCTTGAAATAATTCGTAGCCTTAATACTAACATGACTAATGGTTATAATTGTTTACGGACTGTCTTATATTTATCATGCCACCAAGAAGGGTTACTCGTAGCTCAGCCAGTGGAGGCGAAGTGCCTAGGGGACAAGGACGTTGAAGAGGTTCTGGTGGCCATGGTGGAGCCACAGGTGGAAGAGGTCACGCTGGACAGAACAATGGAAACAATGAGGCTGGTAACCCGGATATCGCCGTTATCATTGCTCAACAGCTAGCTGAGCTAATCCCTACTATTGTTACGCAAGTGAGTAACAATAACTTGAACAAGGCGGTATGGGTGGAGGAAACGGGAATGGTAACGAGAATGAAGGGGATAATGGTAACCATGGAGGTGAAGAAGGAGCGAATGGTGGTGAGGTGTCGATGGGAACTGGAGATGGTGGGAATGAACATGCTGTAGGAAATGGTTGGGGGTAGGGTTGGTTGTACTTACAAGGAGTTCATGAGATGTAAACCGAAGGAGTTTAACGAAAAGGGTGGAGCTATCGCTTTGACCCGTTGGGTTGAGAAGATGAAAGCTATGATGGATATCAGCAATTGTGCTGAGAATCAGAAGGTAAAGTATGCTACCTAGTCACTAGTGGGAAAGGTGTTAACATGGTGGAACACCCAAGTTCAGTCTCGAGGTAGGGAGGCAGCAATGGCCATGACTTGGGCTGAATTTAAAGCTTTGGCAACTAAAGAGTACTGAGCTATGAACGAAATGCAGAAATTGGAGCATGAGTTTTGGAACCATTCGATGGTAGGGTCGGGTCATGCTGCTTATACCGACTGATTTCATTAATTGGCAAAGCTGGTGCCACACTTGGTGACACCTGAATCAAAGAGGATTAAGCGTAACATCTGGGGTTTTGTACCACAAATCCGTGGTATGGTGACTGTTGCGGCACCCCCAACTATTCAGAGTGTGATCTTGAAGGTGGGCACCTGACTGATGAAATGGGGAGGATTAGGGTTTTGGGAAAGATTGGTGAAAAACAAAAGGATGTTGGGGAGTCAAGCGAACCAGCAAGTAGTAAAGTGGATAAGAAAACAAAGATGGTGAAGGGGTATGTTGCTACTATGCCATCAAAGAAGGATTATGCTGGTGTTTATCCGAAGTGTATGAAGTGCAATCCGCATCACCCAGTTACGTCGTCATGTCCTATGTGCTTCATCAGCAAACAAATCGAACATATAGCTAAAGTTACATGGTGGTGGTGAATCCAGCGGTGCCAGTCAATGCAGTTAGGCCAGCAGGTGCACAACATGGATGTTTTGAGTGTGGGAGTCAAGAGCATAACTACAACACAAGCCCAAGATTAAACAGAGCTCAAAGACAGGTGATCAATTAGAATGCAGAGAATAACAACCAGAATCAAGTACTGGCGATCGGCACAAACCCTAAGCAAGGAAACAATGGTAACCCTGCTCGTTGAAGGGCATTTATAATTAGTGCTAATAACGCCCGGCAGGAACTGTAAGTTGTGATGGGTACGTTTACTTTGAACGATCATTATGCTACAGTTTTATTTGATATGGGTGCAGATAATAGTTTTGTATCATTCGAGTTCGTGAAATTAATGGATGCGACCCCGTGTTGTGTGGAATCAAGCTATGTAATTGAATTGGCTAACGGTAGTCTAGTATAGGCTAGATATATAATTAGGGACTATACCTTAATATTAGATGAACATGCTTTTAGAATAGATCTTATACCTTTTAGGCTTGGGAGTTTTGACATAGAGGTGGGTATGGATTGGTTAACTAAGAACAGAGCTAAAATCGTTTGCAATGAAAAGATCGTGCGCATTCCTTTACCAAGTGGCAAGACGCTTGAAGTACATGGAGAGAAGCCTGAAGTGAATAAAGAATTCATAATCAGAATGAAAGTGGCAGAAAGGAAGATAGAAGGCATACCCGTTGTAACGCCCCGTTCTCGGGACGCTTACAGCTGGACCGTCATCGGATAAAATATTTAAAACAAACATTTCTTTTGCAGCGAAATTTTAAAACTTATTTTCATTAATAATTAAAACGTGTTATCTTGTTACACAAATCGTTTACATATCAAAATACAATAACATGTCAAAATGTGGATGCCAGTCTCAAAATGTCGCCAGTAGCGTATGCATCCATGTCTGCATCTCCTCAGCATCAACAAGGTACCTGCCAACTATCATGCATACAAAAAGTCAGCGACGCTGAGTGAGTTCTAGTTTTATAAATAAAATGCTTTACTTCCTTTAAAACATAACCTTCGAAATAGTATGTGATCACACATCATACGTACACATTGATAATATAATTATTATCTTCATCATTGTTTAATTCGTACATTTCGTACATTCATCATTATCTTTCACTTCAATCTGGATCCTGTCTCATGCAATACCCCCGACTCGTGCTTGAAAGCTGATACTGTACCGGGGCCTGTAAACAAACCCCTGACTCGTGTCCGAAGATTGACACAGTACCGGAGTACGCGACAAGGATCCCGTCTCTATTTGCAACATCCCCGACTCGTGTCCAAAGACTGATACTGTGTCGGGGTCTGTAAACAAACCCCCGACTCGTGTCCGAAGACTGACACAGTACCGGGGCGAGCCTCACGAAATCATTCGGGTCAATCTCAAGGATTAGGCCCCCTCGAGTCTATCTCAAGGATAGACTCCCCGTGTGCATCCTTCGGGTTAGCTAAACCGCACACAGTTGAGCTGACGACAACATGGTCGTGCACCACCATTCATCGCTTGCAAGACTTTCATTCGTTCATTACGTTCCACTTTTAATTATTATTGTCTTTCACTTCGTTACATAATACTTTACGTAAGCATATTCATACATCATACCACGTAAAGCCATACATCATACATAACGTATAATAAAACATACTACATACGTTTTGAAAACTGTTTAACGAAGAAAGACAACACACCACACACACAACATAAACCACAACACAACATCAAGCATGCATCAAGCACAAGCCAACATAACCCAACAGGACCTATCTCAAACATCACCTCTTAAAGCCCCTAAGAAAACCCTAAGTCCAAACCAGGCGCATGGGACATCTCAGGCGCATCAACAGAAAATTCTAAGTATAAAAGCTCCTGGGCGCATCAGCACTATTTGGGCGCATGAGCCCTATTTAGGCCCATCAACACTTAGCTGCAAGAACAATTTTGGGCGCATGACCCACACTTAGCCATTTCCACTCTTTCTGGGCGCATGAACCACCATTCAGGCTCGCCACCTACACTTGGGCGCATGGGCACTCTGGGCGCATGGGCACTATGTAGGCGCATGGCCAACACAGTCACCTGGGCACTATCTGGGCGCAGGCCACTATTGGGACGCATAACCCTGGGCGTATGAGAACACTTAGTCATGTATCAGTCAGGCGCATGGAACATTCTGAAATGTGTCTAAACTGCCAAAAACATCCGAAAGGCATTCTAACACTACCCAAGCACAGATCTAGCATACTAAGGGCATCTAAAACTTACTAAGCAATACTAACCATAAACAAGCCTAGAACATACAACCACAACACATAACATCAAACAACAAGCTGAAACATACGGTTGTCTAGAAAAAGTATGCATATGTTAGGATCAGTGATCTAAGTTTGATCAATTAGAGTTGAATCACAGCGGAATTAGAGCTGCAAATATTCAATGGATAATAACATTCATGCACACATGCTTCGGTGTGGCGGCTGCTAGGTTTTCCTAAGCTGCACCGATTACAATTAGGTCAGCATTCCTTATATATAGGAATGTGACGTCTGCTGATGTCACTTGATAGTGACATCTAACAGAATTATTACAAACTACTGAAAGTAAGCAAACTACTGAGAATGTTCACAACAACTGAGAACATCTCAGATTATTCTAAGTACACGAAGAAACATAAAACTACTGAAACTATAAGTACAGAAAAGAAACTACAACTACTGAAAGGAAACCATCACAACTACTGAAGAGGTCTTCTTCAGCTGTTGTGACAATCATCTGAAACTTGGTCTTCAGTCTTTGTCTTCAGCTTTTGTCTTCAGACTTTGTCTTCAGCTCTTTCACTTCAGACTTTGTCTTCAGCTCTTTCACTTCAGACTTTGTCTTCAGCTCTTTCACTTCAGACTTTGTCTTCAGCTCTTTCACTTCAGACTTTGTCTTCAGCTCTTTCACTTCAGACTTTGTCTTCAGACCTTGTTATCAGCTGATGTCTTCAGCTGTTGCAGACTACTTCAGTTGTTGTAATGTCCGTGGGACTTAAAGGTTTTTCTGATCAGGCTCATTGGTTCTTTTGGTCCAACAAACTCCCCCTGAACCAATGCAGCCAAAACCTTTAAGCTTATTGAGGTCCCACTTATTCTTGGCAGAAATACTCTCTTGATCAGCTTTAGAGATATCGGATAAGCACAGGCCAGGGAACAGGTTTCAGTAGATGTGAATGTCAAAGGATGGAAGGGAACTCTGTCTTGGGGAACTGGACACAGAGCCGTTATCCCAACCATGAAACCTACTTCCCATTGATGAGTCTATAAGACTCTCTGACGTAGGCCTCAAGGAGAACAACTTGTTCCTCCTTAGTGAGTTCTTCTGCTTCTCCTTCGAAGAAGAACTCTGGGCCATAGTACTCTGATAAGTACTTTATCGTCTTTCCATTTTTCAACTCAACAGTTGTTATCTCTCTGTAAGCAAACTCATCTGGGTGAGTCCCTTCTAATAACAACTGGAGTTCATTTTCTTGATCTCTTCAAGCCTCTTGTATAACAACCCCTTCTTGACCATTTTGTTCTCCATTAGAGTTTGAGGGGTCATCTTTGACTTGTAGGCTCTCTTGAAGTCTTCAAGTATTTCCCAGGGTGAGACTACAATGGCCAACATAATAGCAGCATCTATGGTCTTTCTCACTTGGCCATTGTATCTACTTGGTATGGATTTCTTATGAATTCTAGAACTAACCCTGGGGTCTGGCCAAATCCTTACTCTCTCCTTTTGATATTGAAAGGTATACCTGAGAGCATACAGCCTTTGAGCATGTTTCTTCATGGCTTGTATAGATGATGACTGAGGAAACTCTTTGTCAATCATCTTCAAAAGTTGCTCATCGTGCTGTTTCTGTTGTTCTTCTTCTTCAATCTTAACTTTCACCATTTGCCTCTGAAAGTCTGGTGTTATCATTTGTTGACTTCTGGGCTCAGGTAATTTTAGAACAGCAGAGATTGGCAGACTATCTTCTTCATCATCTTCTTCTTCTTCTTCTACCATCCTCAACACCCTTCTCCTCCTTCTGGGTGCATCACTGGATGTGGTTTGAGGTGGTTTTTGGGGTAAGGGAGTTGGTTTTGAGGGTTGAGTTGATTTGGAGAGTTGTGGGGTTGGTTGTTTTTGAGAGGGAGTTTGGGAAGGCTGATCTAGCATTTTTATGGTGAGTTTGGCTTTGGAAAGCTTGGCCATATCAGTTCTCTTCCCAGCACCTGCTTCGTCTAAGGCTTCTATAATCAACCCCTTGTTGAATTCTTCAGAAGCACAGATTCTGGTGGTTATTGCCAGAATACTGTCTCTGGTCCATGATTTAATCTCAATTAATGATCTTCCCAAGTATTTTGCAATAAACCGGATCATTATCTCCAACCTCTCCCTTTCCATTACACTATAACTGGCCCATCTTTCTTGTATCTCATTAATCTCCAGCCTTCTGATCTCAGTGTCTAATGTGGCTGTATCAAAGCCCTGTCTGAAGAGTTGATCTATTATTTTGTCCATTGATCTGCTGTGAGCTTCATCAGCTTCTTTAATCAGATCTTCCAATGATTTCTCTTCATCAGGCTTTTGAGTTCCAGCACTTTTCTTTCTCTTGTATGTGATCAGCTGTTTTTCCTGTTCTTTTTCTTGTTGTTTATCCTCTTCCACTCTCTTTCTCTTTCTTTCTTTCACTACCTTAGACTCCCCCTTTTTGGGTGCATTGGGTTCAGGGGTTTGAATGGCAGAAAGCTTCTTGTGCACAGCATCATCAACAAGTGTTTTTAGAGTCGAGGAGATCCTCTCATCAATGGCTTTATGTACAATCTCATTGATGATGGGAGTGATGAGAGGTAAGGAAGTTTGAAATGTAGCAACCATCTGCTCAGAGGGGTTCTGTCCCTGAGAGGTGGTGCCAACAACAGTGGCTGGTGGCTCAGTTGAGTGAAGTGGCGGAGTGTTTGGGAAACCTTCAGATGAAGGTGCCATCTGTGGGTTTATTGGGGCAGATGGACTTTGATCCTGAGACATTTTGGCAAGCAGTTCTTTGAGTCTACTCACCTCAGCCTCAAGGATTGTGTTATGGGCTAAGACATCATAGAAAAAGCCCAGGTCATCATCAGTTTTTGCTGAATCACCTGACCTCCTGATTGAATCAGGATGTACATGCCCTGAGTGTAGATCAGTTGTAGCATGTGCCCCTTGTTCTTGGTTCTGGGGACTTCCTGCCTCAGGACTGAGTCCTTCATCGGCAGTTGCCTCTGGTGAGGTCTTAGAGATGTTACCAACTTCATCCTGTTCATTTGCTGAATCAGTAGAAGTGGCAGCCTCACCAGATGTTCTAACCTCCTCCTCTACACGGGGAGATTGAACATTATAACCCCTGTGCTGTGGGCTATCAGCAGCATTTTGGTCCTCTTCCTCAGATGTTCTCCCCATTGTAATTGGTGTCTGGGGAGGAGGAGAGGAATGCAGCTGACTCAACACTTGTGCAACAATAAATGTTGGGCTTTGAGGGGCGGTTGCATTTGGAGATAGGGTTGAAGCAGATTGCACCCGGGGTGACTGGTGCTCTTCAATGGTAACCTTCTCAATTGAGATAGGTTCCAGCATTGTGGTATCCCCAATTTTGGTTGCATCAGGATCCTGTTGAGAGGATGCCTGAGCGGCTACGGTTGGTGGAGTCTTGGACACTACTGGGGGGTTAGAACCAGTAAGTGTTTCCTGTATTGGTGTTACAGGGGCATCCTCAGGGGACTCATCTCCCTGAGTAGCCTTTTTGGGCTTTTTGGTTTTGGGTTTGGTGGGGACTTTGGATCTGGAAGTGGAGGCTGTGGGTTCCCGCTGCTTGGGTTTGAGCAGCCGGGCAGCCCCTTTCATTGTAGGGTCAGAGTTGTGCCTGGAGTATACTTCAGGCAATACAGCCGGAGCAGGGACTCCAAGGCCAACAAGGCCGTCTGATTTTAGCTGTGTTAAAATTATGGCCATGAGAAACCTGGGATATAATATCCATCTGTTTGCCACAGGTTTCAAGGCCAGATCCTTTAGTTCCATAAACACTATCTCAGAAAAATTTAAAGTTTGCGTTCAAAGATAGAGTATAATACCTGTTGCCATCGGGAAGACATTTGATCCCATGAAGAGGTTTTTGGTGCAAGGCAGACATTCACCATGTGGAAGATAAGACGTTCAGCATCATGGAAGTGCTTCTTCATAATGGTGGTAGCACTTAAGTCTCCTTCATACCCGTTGTTGATGAAAGACATATCGGTTGTGCCTTTCGGGTATTCTGTGACACAGGTGGCATCATGTAGATCTAGGGTTTGTCGAATGATGTCCGTAGTGATGACCACCTGTTTCTGGTTGACCAACGACTGGAGAGTGATTTGGCTATCATTCTCACTAGTTTGCACGGAGACGTTGGTCCAGAACTGGCTTAGGGAATCGGGGTATATGGTAGGATTCAGAAGAAACGCGGTTCGGTACTGGGAATCTACCATAAGATCGATGGCGTTATCAAATTTGTTCCAGAAGGCCGATTTTGAGAGGTAGGCAACACAGTTGTGTCTGGGTTTGAGTTTCATGGTCGCCATTGGTGAGAGAGTGAAAGGACGGAAAACGGCTAATGAAACGTCTGAAAGTAGGTTAGGTATTTATAGGGTAAGACAAAGGCTGATATAAAACGACTGAAAGTGTTGGTGCTGTCATCAGTTGTTTGAAAACAACTGAAGACCTGGTTTTAACTTTCAGAAGTTGTAACAACTGAAGACTTGGTATTAGTCATCAGTAGTTGTGAAACTACTGAAGACATGGTTTTGGCTTCAGGTGTTGTAACAACTGAAGACTTGGTGTTAGTCATCAGTAGTTGTGAAACTACTGAAGACATGGTTTTGGCTTCAGTTGTAAGTGAAGCAGCTGTTGTAGAAACAACTGAAGAGAAAATTTTCTCATCAGCTGTTGTCGTCAATTCTTAGCTCATCAGCTGTTTCATTCTGACCTCAACACTTCATCAGACTTTGTCTGAGTTTCAGATGTTTCATAGGTCATCAGTACTTATCTGTTATTCTGACATCAGCAGTTGTAACTACAGCAGTAGTTGTAACCACATTAGTTCTGTTCAACAGATGAGTACTTCAGTACTTTTAAGTAATTTAGTCTTCAGTAGTTGTGAAAACTACTGAGGATAAAAGAACTGCAGTACTTATTTGTGACAGTAGTATACGAATGCTCATCAGTACTTGTTGACTGAGATCATCAGTAGTTGTCACTTATTGGTAGACCTCTCACTAAACTATTGTGGATCAGCTGATTCATGTTTTTGAGATTAACATGACTCAGCCTTCTATGCCACAGTTTAGATTCCTGAGGAGAGGCCTTGGAGAACAGGCAAGGATGACCTTTTAACGCAATCTTCTTTGACAAATCCAAGGCATATACTCTTCCTATCCTGTTGGCCTTCAGGAGAGTATGTTCATCCAATACCTTGTCAATCAGCCTCAGAACTTTGGAAGACAGAATCCGGCAGTTCTGGCTTGTGAAAAGTGCAACATGCCCTTTATCACACATCTGACTAACACTCAGTAGATTATACTTGAGATTCTCCACATGGTTAACATCATCAAATCTGATTTCTCCATTTGACACAAATCCTTTCCCGATGATGTAACCCTTAGCATCATTTCCAAATGAGACAAATCCCTTCTTTCCTTGAGAGTAGTCATTAAGAAGAGAACTGCTCCCAGTCATATGCATAGATCCTCCACTGTCTACATACCAGATGCTTCTTTGGCATGCTGAAGAACCCTGCATTTATCATAAGAAACTAGTTAGCTTTAGAGACCCAAACCTTTTTGGTTTTGGGTATGTTTTCATCAACAGATTTAACCATAACTTGTTTCTCATGATTAACAGCTGATGAAGGTGGAGATGGTGCTGAAATGGAATTCTTAGATTTGGGCTTGGATTTCCTTTTCAGTGGTTTGATCACAGGTGCATCTAGTTGGTTAACTCTCCCCAACAAATGCTGAACCATCATAACAAGTTGTGTCTGATTTGTTGCTAAGGCCTTCAGCTCATTTGACACATCAGTACTTGTTTTTGATGAGTTCCTGTGACCCACCATTTCCTCCTTGAAATTCACAGACTTCGTCTGATGTTTATCATGAGGAACACTATCAGCTGTTTTCTGATAAACCCCATCCTTCTTTTTGGATTTTGGTGAGGCCTTGGGTTTATCAGTTTTAGATGACTGTGGTACAAACTTGGTTTCAAACTCATTTTTCATTTTATTTATTTCTTCTTTAATGAGCTTATCTCTGTTGAGTTTGGAACCCTTTTTGTACCAGCATTCATCAGATAGATGATTGAATTTACCACATATTTCACATGGCTTATTCTTCATCTTGGATTGATCAACTGCTGAAGTGGAAACTACTGAAGGTGTGATCTTCAGTACTTTCCTCCTTTCAGTACTTGTGTTAAGTACTGAAGGATCGGTAACAACTGAAGACTTGTTCTTCAGCTGTTCTCTATCCGTCCTGAAAGACCGTATGATAGATTCCTCAGCAGTTGTTAATCCTTTTATTTCATCAGATTTGAAATGCTTTTCAGATGTTGTGACTTGCCCTTCAGTACTTGGAGTACTTTGAGGAACAACATCTGAATTTCTCAGCTTCATGTGTTTATCAGCATTTAAACCATCAGGCAATTGATTTGCTGAGATCTTAACACTGACTTCATCCTCTAATTTTGTATTATCATTTGAGGATGAATCACATGATGATGTGGTTTGGAAATTACTTTCACCTTCAGATTTTACTATTGATTTTGAAGTAAAATCAGTAGGTGGTGCAGTATGATTGTAACCTATTCCAAACTTCACATTTGAAGCTGTTTGCTTGCTGAGAAGCATTTCAAATCCCTTGCAGGATGTTACCCATCGGTCACACTCAACTTGGGTAGCTGCAAGTGTCTCTTTGAGACTTCTGTGGTTCTCGAGTATGACCTCTACCTTAGCCTTTTCATCATTAAGTTGGCATTTAAGCTTGTAAATCTCATCATCTTTGTCATTAAGTGCAGACACATACTCATCTTTTCTTTTGGAAATAGTTTTCTCAAGCTCAAGATTTTGACTGATTAAAGCTACATTTGCCTCTCTAATAGAGACAAAGGCAGCTATGCATGATTCAGAACATAACTTGGCTTTAGCCTCAGAAGATATCTGGGTTACCTGTGAAGATGAAGCATCTGAGCAGGAACCCTCAGTAGACTCCAGGGCCATGAGAGCAAGATTCCCAAAAGGATGTTCACCACCATGTTGACCAGCACCAGCAGATAGTTGCTCATTGAAACCAGAAAGATCATCTGGTAAGCTGCTCCAGTCAACAACTCCTGGTGTGAAGAAGCTGTGATGAGGTTGAGATTGTGATGGAGATGGTTGAGGCTCAGGTAGGGCTTGAGGTTGTTGTGCTATAGGGACATGAACTGGATTTGGCTGTGGCATATAATAGCAGGGATAAGGATATGGCATTGAACCCTGAGGGACAAAGTATGCAGGAGATTGAGGTTGTGAGTGATGACCAGAACTAGCAGGATGTTGCCCTTTGTTTTGTGAACTATTGCTTGGAAAGGTCACAAAGGGTGCAGAGGAGTTAGATCCAGTTGATCTACACTCTCTTGCAAAGTGCCCAAGCCTGTGGCATTTGTGACACCTCAACTTACTCTTGTCAAAACCAACTTTGGTTTTGCCAGAGAGTCCTGGAAATTTCCTACCAGTTCTCTTGTAGAACTTTTGAGATCTGATATTGATCAGGGCCATTTGGCTCAAAATATCCATCTCTTCTAAATCATCATCAGCAATACCTTGCAAATCATCCATGATAAAACATAAATTATCACTATTACACCCAGAATGACTGTCAACACCAACAAATGCATGATCAGAACTGTTTGAAGAGAAATCTATATGCTCATCATAATGACTTTCTGATCCAGCATATTCTGACTCATGACCGACCAAGGCAGTGTTACCTGGTACAAAGTCATCAGAGAGCTTTCCTGATGATGCCAGTTTCCTTTTCTGCTCTATCTCTCTTTCAAATGTAAGCAGTTTCCCATGGAGTTGGGTGAGAGATAGGCTATCCAGATTTGCACTGGAGCGTAGGACAATGGTGTATGTGTCCCATCTCTCAGGCAGTGATCTGAGGAATCTGTTGTTCATCTGGCTGTTAGTATACTCTTGCTTGACCATTTTCAGTTCAGAGATCAAGCAGGAGAAACGCTCAAACTGTTGAGTCAGTGTCTCACCCTTCCTATGAGAGAATGTCTCATATTGTTGGGCGAGGATTTCTCTGTTGTTTGCTAAGACCTCATCAGTTCCTCCGAATTGTTCCTTCAAAGCATTCCAGAGGTCATGAGCAGTTTCATGATGCATAAGCCCAGAATAGATTTCATTCGGCAGTGCCATGGCCAGAATTCCATGGGCTTTAGCATCAATCTCAAACAGTTTACGATCTTCATCTGAGTATTGCTCCTTCTTCTTCGGAACCATTTGATTGGTCTCCGGATTGTTCACCATAGGCTTGTGTGGACCATGAACCACAGATGTCCAACAACCTGAACTGTTAACAGACAGGTGATGGAGCATTCTTCGTTGCCATATGTTATACTCACTCCTAACCAGCATCGGAGGCTTGGTTGAGGAGCCAGTATTGTGAGGATCATTAGATGGAGTAGTCATTCTCAGATTCAAACCAAATCAATCAAGTTTCAAAAGATTTTGCACAAAAACACAACAAACTCAATAAGAACCAAGAAGAAACTCAAATTAAATAACCAGAAGCAGCAGAAAATCAATCTTTATAACCAGTTCTTGCACATATGCTAATTCGATCAAACTATAGATATCAAAATAGCAGTTTCAATGATCAATTGTTAAACCGATCAATGATTAACCGCTCTGATACCATTTGTTAGGATCAGTGATCTAAGTTTGATCAATTAGAGTTGAATCACAGCGGAATTAGAGCAAGAATTAAGCAAATATAGCAAGAACACAATAAATATTCAATGGAACAGTACACGGTTATATAGATATAGGGTTTTCTGCAAAGAGATAATAACATTCATGCACACATGCTTCGGTGTGGCGGCTGCTAGGTTTTCCTAAGCTGCACCGATTACAATTAGGTCAGCATTCCTTATATATAGGAATGTGACGTCTGCTGATGTCACTTGATAGTGACATCTAACAGAATTATTACAAACTACTGAAAGTAAGCAAACTACTGAGAATGTTCACAACAACTGAGAACATCTCAGATTATTCTAAGTACACGAAGAAACATAAAACTACTGAAACTATAAGTACAGAAAAGAAACTACAACTACTGAAAGGAAACCATCACAACTACTGAAGAGGTCTTCTTCAGCTGTTGTGACAATCATCTGAAACTTGGTCTTCAGTCTTTGTCTTCAGCTTTTGTCTTCAGACTTTGTCTTCAGCTCTTTCACTTCAGACTTTGTCTTCAGCTCTTTCACTTCAGACTTTGTCTTCAGCTCTTTCACTTCAGACTTTGTCTTCAGACCTTGTTATCAGCTGATGTCTTCAGCTGTTGCAGACTACTTCAGTTGTTGTAATGTCCGTGGGACTTAAAGGTTTTTCTGATCAGGCTCATTGGTTCTTTTGGTCCAACAGCATAATAGCCCCAAACACTTTAAAATCTATAAAATAGGGGTCTAGAACTCACCTGAAGCAAATCTTCAAACCAAGTACTTCCACCTGCTATTTCAGCTTCAAATTCCCGAGAACAACTTCTAAAACATCAAGAACTTCGGTTTAGGACTTAAAACCCAACTAAAACCGAACTCGTGTTCAAGAGAACTCACCTTCCTTAGCAGCTTCTTCTTCCTCTTTCTCCAAAAACCCGAAATTTCCTTCTTCTTCTTCTTCTTTTTCTTCTTCTGGCCGAGAGCAGGAAAGCAGATCCATGGTTTATGGGCGGCCATACCTCTTATATTATTAAAATAAAGAAGTTTGTGCACTTTTACACCTTGCACCCCTCATCTTGTGCCCATTTACTTTTCTTTCGGAATTCTTTTCTTTTTGTTTTGTTTAAATAAAATTCGGGGTGTTACACCCGTTGTGCGGAACTTTCTAGAGGTGTTCCCGGAGGATTTGGCAGATTGCCACCTCCAAGACAGGTGGAATTTTGAATTGATTTGGTTCCTGACACGGTGCCTGTAGTTAAGGCTGCTTATCTATTGGCCTTATCAGAGATGCAAGAACTATCTAGTCAACTCCAGGAGTTACTAGACAAGGATTTCATATGACCCAATCATTCGCCACGAGGAGCGCTAGTGCTCTTAGTCAAGAAAAAGGATTGATCCTTCAGATGTGTATATATTATCGGGAATTGAACAAGTTAACAGTTAAGAATCGATATCCCTTACCAAGGATAGATGATTTATTCGACCAACTTCAAGGATCGACGTATTTTTTAAAGATTGATCTTTGTTCAGGATATCACCAGTTGAGGGTGCACGAGGACGATATACCAAAAACGGCTTTTAGGACACATTACAGGCATTATGAATTCTTGGTTATGCCTTTTGGGCTGACGAACGCACCCACGATGTTCATAGATCTAATGAATAGAGTGTGTAAACCTTACTTGGATAAATTTGTCATAGTATTCATTGATGATATTTTAATTTATTTGAAGATGAAAGAGGAGCATAAGACACACTTGAGAATTATTTTGGATTTGTTAGGAAGGGAGAAGGTCAACACCAAGTTCTCTAAGTATGAGTTTTGGCTGTGAGAGGTGAAATTCCTTGGGCATGTGGTGAAAGAAAAAGGAATTCATGTGGATCCTAGGAAGATTGATGCAGTTAAAAACTAGGAGGCGCCTAAAACATCTTTAGAGATCAGACGATTCCTTAGATTAGTAGGCTACTATCGGCGATTTATCGCTAACTTTTCAAGGATTGCGCAACCACTTACACAACTAATAAAAAGTTTGAATGGGGTACTAAGCAAGAGGACGCGTTTAATACTTTGAAAGACAAGTTGTTTAATGCGTCGATATTGGCACTTTTTGAGGGGTCAGAAGGATTTGTTGTGTATTGTGATGCTTCGCATCAAGGTTTAGGTTGTGTCCTTATGCAAAAAGATTAATTTATTGCATACACATCACGGAACTTAAGAATCATGAGAAGAATTACACTACCCATGACCTAGAGTTAGGTGCGGTGGTCTTCGCTCTTAAGATCTGGAGGCACTACTTTTATGGTAAAAAGTGTGTCGTTTATACTGACCACAAGAGCCTTCAGCATATTTTAGACCAAAAGGAATTGAACATGAGACAGCGACTTTGGATTGAATTGCTCAGTAATTATGAATGCGAAATCCAGTATCACCCGGGTAAAGCAAATGGTGTTGCTGATGCGTTGAGTCGAAAGGAAAGGGTTAAACCTGTACGCATTTGGACCCTATGGGTGACTATTCATTTGGATATTAAGACTCATATCATTGTTGCTCAAGTTGAAGCAATGAAGGAAACAAATTTATAGGGAGAGGCGTTGAGAGGCCTGGACAAACAACTTGAGCAAGAAGACGATGAAGGATTGTACTTTGTGGAAAGAATTTGGGTTCCTGTCATGGGGAATGTGTGAGAGATAGTACTGAACGAGGCACACAATTTGAAGTATTTGATACACCCTGATGCGGATAAAATGTACCACAACCTTAGGGATTTATATTGGTGGCCTATAATGAAAAGGGATATAGCAGTCTATGTTAGTAAGTGCTTGACTTGTTCGAAGGTTAAGGTAGAACATTAGAGGCCATCGGGTTTATTACAGCAACCTGACCCTAAATGGAAGTGGGAAAACATTACCATGGACTTAATTACGAAGCTACCAAGGACCAGTAGTGGGCATGATTCGATTTGGGTCATTATGGATCGGATGACCAAATCTATTCATTTTCTAGCTATTTGTGAAGACTTTAAAATGGAAAGGTTAGCAAGGATCTATATCAACGAGATTATGGCTAGACATAGGCTGCCTGTGTCGATCATCTTCGATCGTGACGCTCGTTTCACATCTCGATTTTGGCAACGTTTGCAGATGTCATTGGGGACGCGCCATAACATGAGTATGGCCGGCCTATCATCCTCAGACCAATGGTCAGAGTGACAATACAATTCAAACTTTGGAGGACATGTTGAGGGCTTGTGTAATTGACTTTGGTGGTAACTGGGACACTCACCTTCCATTGGTGAAGTTCTCGTATAATAATAGTTACCATACTAGTATTGGATGTGCACCATTCGAGGCACTATATGGGCGTAAGTGTAGGTCACCAGTGTGTTGGGCAGAGGTTGGGGAAAGCCAAATGACTGGACCCGAGATTATATTGAAGACTACCGACAAGGTATTTCAGATTAGGGACAGTTGAAGGCGGCTCAAGATCATCAAAAAAGCTATGCTGACAATCGAAGGAAGCCATTAGAGTTCACTATCGGGGATAACATTCTGTTGAAAGTGTTTCCTTGGAAAGAAATTGTTCGTTTCGGCAAAAGAAGCAAATTGGCACCGAGGTATGTCGGTCCGTTCAAGATCATTGAATTGGATTGGTCCTGTTGCATATCAGCTGGAATTGTCGCATCAATTAAATGGTATACATGACACATGGAAACCTCAAGAAGTGTCTTGCCGATGAGACGTTGGATGCGCCACTCGAAGAAATTTAAGTGGATGACAAACTTCGATTCGTCGAAGAACCATTAGAGATCATGGACAGGAAGATAAAGACGCTGAGGCGTAGCAAGATCTCGATTGTAAAGGTAAGATGGAACTCAAAAAGAGATCCTGAATTTACCTGGGAATAAGAAGACGGAATGAGGACTAAGTACCCTCACCTGTTTGCGGATGGCAATGCAGTTGATAACTCCAACTAAATTTCAGAACGAAAATCTCTCAACTGGGGATATTGTGACATCCGTCACAAAATAGGTGTGTTGACATTGACTTTGACTTTTGACGTTGATTTTATCAGATTTTGGCTTGGTCTTAATTGATTGATTATTTCAATGTTGATCTAAATTTTAGCTTAATGGGCCTATGTTATAGTATTTGGCCTTGAGTAATTGCCAATAAGATGAGCATTGGGCTTGCCATCATACAATGTCATGTGCATTAAGCCTAATCAAGGATTTTCCAAAAGGTAAAATGCTAAAATTTATGTTAAAACCCAACTAACCAGACATTCATGGACATTGCCTAAAGTCTATTAAATAAAATTAAATTAGTCCAAAATATAAATTATCCAATTTCTAGGGCATATAATAGTTCTTTGGAATCGTTTTAGCGCGCGGAATTTAAAAACGTAAAAATTGGTCGACAAGCAATTCAAGACGAGACGGATTGGACGAAATGGGCCAAGGGCCCCAAGGCCCTTGCCCTTCCCGTTGTTGCGGCCTAAATAAAGGCAACGGGGAATTCCCCTGGTTTCCTCACTTTTGCAAACTTTCTCTCCAAGATACTCTCTGTTTGTAAACCCTAGCCACCATAACCCAATTCCTTCTTGTTCTTTATCACATTCATCAAAAATCAACACCATCATATGATTCCATTGATTTTTGAAATAATCAAGACATTCAAGATCATGTTCTAAGCAAGTCTTGTTCATCTTCTAATCTCCAGTAACAAAAATTGTTTCTTGATGATTTTATTTCTTGTTCTACTTTGATATCGATGAAATTCATCATCTAAACACAAAATCATGAATTAATATTCTTATATTCTTTGTTTTGGATGTTAGGTCGTGAAGATCTAGGTGTTACGGGTGTTGGACTCTCTAACTGGTAAAATCCTAATCCTTGGGCTTTGTATATTCTTGAATCTATTAAAGTTAGGTTGTAATCTTGTGTGACCTTATCAAAATAAACATCTTGGTCTTATAAATCTTCTTTTAAATCATTAATTTTGTTTCTTGAATGGATGGACATGTTGAACGATCAAAACTATGAATCGATTAATTAATGTTGTGAACCAGAAGACTAAAATCCAACTAGCTGTTTTGGGACTAAAAATTAGAATAATCCAAGTGTTTAATTAATGATTTGGACAATTAGAACATGGAATAAACTTTCTTTAAGTACTCGGGTTAATATTGGTCAAATATTAAGGTTTGGGATGCAAAGGAAAAATCAAACATTTCTTACAGGTTTAAAATCAAGTTCGATGAGTCCCCTAACTAACCCAAGTGGTCTCGTGTAGTTTTGACATTGTTTGGTCCTCCATACGTTGCCAACAAAACTAAAAGTCAAAACTGACGAATTTGGGCAGCAGGTTGGTCTGTGTTTGTCGAGTCATCTCTTTCTCATATTTTATCCAGTGGGGATGATTCTTTTTCTGGAGTTTAATTTAAAGTCTTATATTTCAAATGATACCTACTAGGCAACATTTCATTACAGTTTCGATCTCCAAACAACTTATGCAAAACTCATGCTCAATCAGATATACGTGCTGAAATATTTTGTTAAACTTAAAAATAAGATTTGAAACTAAATAATCAATCAAAGACAAGTTTTGTATTCAAAAGTGGTTAAATGACTTTTTAAAAGAATAATTTAATAATTTCTATAATTCATCGAATTTGGACTAATAGATGTTCATCGAAGGGCGTTAATAAATTAATATAAAGTGACAATAAAACCCTATGTACGACGAGTTTCAAAGTTTATATCTGACATTGGACCAGTTCTATTAGTAAATCATGTTTTCATAAAATAAAAGCCTTGATGGGCGTTACGGACCGAGTTACAAGGATTACACCCATGTTGGTCATTTTTGTTCTTGAGTAATTCTTTTGTGATTTGTACTTTTAGTGCTTGCTTTGCATATTGTGGGATTTGGACTGTACTATCTCAAGATGAGTTTCACGGCCCCTTTTTAATATGTTTTACTTGGGGGAAAAGCTTGTTCACTGTTTTGGACTATGCCATGTCTCAAAGATTATTTTGGAACATTGTATGTGGTTTGGGTCATGGGTTGACTCTAGATGTTCATTCATTAGTATGAACTTATGCTTGTGCTTGTTCTTGTGTTTGACTGTCATGGAGAGGTATTGTTAGTACTAACAGGTTGACACCCCCACCCTTGTCGTCGGTATGCTAGTTGAGACTGACTTGGCCTATGCGTGCCCTTGGGTGAATATAATCCGGGCAATTGGACTTGGACTGATCTTAAACTTGTGTTGATATCTATGATTGCTATGTACTCTTACTCACATAAAACTTTTTCTACATGTTATACATGGAAAATTATTTGTACTTTTCAACTTGTAAACTCACCAACGTTTGTTGACTTTTTAGAGCATGTCTTTTCAGGTAATGAGGCTTAAGTTCTTGGCTATGGACTTTAGATAAGACCGCTTCCTTGGGAGCACTAGACAATTCATGGGACTTTTGGACCTATTTTGGATTTGTTTGTTTGTTGGATTGTAATTGTTGTATTTGTATTTGGGATTGTTTTCGTACTTGTGCTTGTTCTTTCCTGAATGGAACTATAGATTATTTATGCATTTATGGTATGACATTTTGGGATTGACTGTACTTGACACGTGTTCCTATGTGTCGGCTAACATCATGATCCATTTACGAAGAATGCCTTTAGTGATTCTCTTAGACCCCCAATGTGTTATGACGATCCTGTCCGTCGCCTCCTCGTGTTTCCGCTTCTAGCGAGGGTGTGACAAATAAAAGTGAATCCGCAAATGATCAAAAAGCTAAAGTTATATGATTTCTAATAACCATTTCTAGTTCATTAGCCATGGATGTATTATGAAGACAGGTTTCACGAATAAAAGTTAGTTCATACGTTTTTCAACATTGTATGAAATTTACAATTACAAATCATCAGTTTATAACTTCCCGTTCAAATGTAGATGCAAACCATTAAAAGTTCACCCAAGATTATCATAACATTAACATAATATAAACCACATGATTAGTTCATAACAAGTTACACAAAGCTTCACTAAATTAGGATAATAAATAAAGTTTAACTCATAATGAGCTTGAACATTACAACATTGATAGAAGATAGTAATGAAATCATCGGTAAATTAGCACAATCAAACCGGTGATCCACTATAGATGATGTTAAATGATCCAGAGCTTCTTCTAAGTGTAGAATGGACCTCCAAAACCTTCTAAGGACTTCCAAAGGTTGGGTTCCCGAGGGGGAACATCAGCAATTCACCTCCCAAAAGCTCCTCTCAAAATGAAAATGAACTTATATCTGTAGGCTTTCTGGAGTGTTTAAACATGCTCCGTGCCTTAACGCAATGGCCCCGTGCTAGTACAATGCTTACTTAAGTTGGTCGGCTCGTACGCTTAGAAGTTGTTGGGTCATGGCCCCATGTCTTGTGAGTCACGGCCCCGTGATTAGGGTGGTCATGCCCCCGTGACTACTTTTAGGAGATAGTACTTTTTGTCTTGTCAGATGTCCAATCACGGGGGTATGCTAATTTAAGCATGGGGGCATGTTTCAGGCTGGTCATGGGGGCGTGCTTAATAAGGCACGACCCTATTCTTGAATTTTGGAGCTTGTTTTCTTCAACTTTATCTTTGTTTAAGCTCCTTTTGTATTTATGGTCTTTCACAAGGCTAAAAACACCATTTAAACGATTTAAGTATCAATTCATCATTTTAGTAAGAATTTCAGGAATAATTGATGTGTAATTGATGTGGTTTATAAGTATGATTTGGAGCACATCAAATGTTATTTTAGGACTATGATTAATGTTCACTTGAATTATGGTTTGAATGATTCTACTACACATGATTTAAGGTTTTCAGGTTATTGAACCATGTTACCATGTTTGAGACCAACTAAGAGGTTTCCCGATTTAAGGCCTTTCACAATGTCATACACAAGTGTGTGTGTGGGATGATATACAAATCCATGGTCACAAAGTGTTTGAAAAACAGTATTTAAGAAGATAGATGATAGTAGGATGTGTAGATGAGCTTGTTCTTCACTGTGATTCATAAGAATAAGTAGGTTTTGGGTTCTTGTAAAACTTCAGCCATGAAAGCTTCAAGAACTCCCCTAACACCTTGAATGTGTGTATAAGAAGAAAAAAATAAATGAAAAAAATAAAGAAGAAGATTTTACTTAGTAGATTTCAAGAGTGAAATGTGTTGGTTTTAGGAGACCTTTGGTCGACTTTTATAGGAGGAGATGAAAAGGGGTTTGGTCACGATTAAGGGAGAGGGAGAGAGAAAGAGTGGTAAGGAGGTAATGTGGTATGGTGGTGGTAAGCTGGGCTTAAAAAAAGGGGTGTGGGTGTGTAATAAAAGTATGGTTGTGTAAGGGGTAATCCTTTTTTTTGGTAACTAGTGGTTATACCTCGTGTTCTGCTGCATGATCATTGATAGATTGTAGTTACTAAATTTTATACATTGCAAGTGAACAAAATGTTCAAGCAGGTCATGTACATTATAGTCATACAAACTTAGAAACAAAGTCTTTCGTCTAGATAACAATAAGGAAAACCCAACCTAAGCTTATCCATATACCCAATTAAGTATCAAACAATCAATTACACACTTACAGTTTTAAATCATCAAAGAACTTATAATTATGCTTAATGTTTCTTTTGACTGTCTTCCATTATTTTTGTCATTTTATATAAAAAACCAATATTTTTCCTTTTTTCCTTTCTAGACTAAGAGATGAAATTTACAAATTGCTATGTATTGACACTTAGAAATTTGTTACGGTCTTTTGTTATATGGACATGTTATTTGAGACCAACTTTAATTTATCATCAACTCTTAAATTAAACAGCTACAGAATACTCTGTTATAAAACCAAAATTAAGTACTAAAATAACTTTCAAATCATAAGGAGTTTGTAACATGAATGGTAGAATAGGTACAAAATAAAAACAATGAAGATAGTTTATCTTGCAGTAGCATGTGCAATGCCAAAGACACCAATTTAATCAGTCACAGATAATGAAACAAAAATATACTAGTTAGCTATTAGGCTATGAACATAATCAAAATCAACTTGAATTACGTAAAACTTTTAAGGAGTTAATTTATAAAGAAGACTAAAATGGCATTTTGGTGAAGAAATGACATTGTGTATAATACCTGGAAATATATATATATATATATAAATAACTAAAACATAATAATAAAGATATAAAGGTAGTGACAAACGAATTTCTAATGCTATTATATCTATTATATATTTTTTTATAAAATACAAATAAAAAAGAGAATGGTGGTGAATTATGGAATCCAAGTCAAACTCAATTAAGTACTTGACACGCCACCACCTCGCCACGGAAACCGTTCAACTGATTGATGCCTACTTTATCGTCAAAAATCGATTCCATGACGATGCTCCTCAGGCTACAACAAACTCACGAATCGATCGGGATGCAAATCTCTTATAAATCCTGCTTCAAATCATTCGATTTATACTAATCAGGACTCGCCGAAACCACGTGAATCTTCTCTGCTTCACCATCCTCTAAGTATCGTTTGCTGCTTTGACTCCAGTGAATCACCGCCATTGCACCATACACCACTAAATCAACCTTTACTTTACCGTTGGATTGCCGCTGCACCATCATCTACACCTCGTACCTGTGTTGCATCCTATCTAGCTCGAGAATTTCGATTAAGTTCTGAATTTAAAGCCAGGTACCTACGCACCCTTTCTTTTGAAACCGGTTTATATTGTGCGGCTTCTAGTTTGAGTTTCTAATTCATTCCGATGACCTGCGCAGCCACGAGTCAGGTGTTGCGTGTCTCCACCTTTGGCTTAGTCTCCAGTTTGTCTCCGTTTCGTTGTCGAGGTAATAAATCGATACCTGAATTCAGCTTGACCTCTATAAATAATACACTAGTTTGAGAATGTTGATCATTCCATGATTTGCGCAGCCGACGCAGACATTGTTGCTTCAATCTGGTTCGTTCAGCCGCAAGCCACAAGTCGTTACTCTCCGATACCGTCTCCGTTAGGCATTAAGGTAACATCTCTAGTCATCACTACTGTGCAAGAAATTGTAAATCAGTCGTGTGGCTTCTATGTCGACTCGGTAATGCTACAATAAATCGAAATTGAATTTTAAATGGGTGAATACATAAATAAATTTATGTTTCGTTCAGCGTCTGATGCTTTACTTTTGACAATCACTACCGCCATGCTAACTTCATGATGCACCACCTTTGATGGAAGTTTGAATTAATATTAAGTTGAGGGTAGGGAGTTCTCTAAGGCTTTGTTATTTGAAAACCAATATAACAATCCAAGTTTACAAACCCATTAATGCCAATATATAACTTTCTTTAACCACTGATTGATTTAATATATATATATATATATAAAAATTGAGAGTATTTGACTTTAGTAACTCAATAGGAAATTATTTTCTAGAACTAACAAGATAAGTATACATCATAAAATAAGTATTATGTTTGGAGCTAAAAATAATAATAATAATAATTCAGAAGGAAAGTGATGGTTAATTGGAATTAAAAATTAGTAAAGGACTTAAGTTTTCTTTCCACTAACTAACAAACAAAATTAACATCATACGTCAAATGGAGTCCAATGTTTTATAAGGTAAATTGTTGTACAATTCATTTTACCAATAATTCGTTCACTGTTAACATGTTATAAGATTAATACAATTAATCTACTTTTAAGAATAATAGTTAACAAGTTTGTAGTAACCTAAACAATCTGTTTCCGAAAGAACAATCAGTCAACAAACTAGATCAGGTAACTTTGCTTTCAAAAAGGCTCATTTTTTCCGAAATTTAATGCAGGTACTAACACTACCTAAGGACAACTTGACTTTGTTTGTGTTGCTCTTTGGATAAGGTATGTTTTCCTCATTCTTGTCTAATATCTGCTTCCCGTTCATCTCTAGTTTTGATTCCTGTCATACGTAGCTAGTTGTTTTTTTATTTTGCTATAAGCGGCTAGACTATTTTATATTTCTGTAATTTGTTACCCGAGTTCTCCCTATCTTGGGGTTGACCAAGACGCGTTATTGTGGCATCAATAGCGTGGCACCAACTGTGACGGTGAGCAGAGATCACGGCGTCTCTAAAGATGACTCTGAATTTATGTTGGCCGTCCTGTTATATTATTATTTCCTCAGAGGCGTATGGATCGATCCTAATTTAGTCTCGTTATTTCCTGATGGATGGTTTTATACTACTCCATTTAGGACTCTAGTGAATGGTTGGTATGTCCAACCATACTCCATTTCATATTGGTTCGCGGACTCGCTACCTGTGTTCCCTCTGTTCAATTATCATATGGTATGATCACTAGTCGGTGTACATTTCGTTTGGTATATATATGTATCGTGTTCTCTGTTATCTTCATATTTGTTTGTTATCTATTATTCCGTTTACTGAGCGTTATGCTCAGGCGTGCTTTTGTTTTCATGCACGTCAGGTCAACTGGGTCATCCGGGAGTCGAATGAAGTGTAGAAATCTGGATAAAGAAGACTGATATTTATTTTTAATGTAACAAACTTTGACTGGCTTTAGACTAATGTTTTTTTTTTTTTGATTTTCTAGAATTTAGACGTTTAATATCTAATAATTGTGGAACTGTGTTTTGGATTTTGATTACTGTGATAGTAACATGTCAGCCTTGTCGGGTTGGGATGTTACATTGTGTGGGATAAAAGTAAAAGTGTAAATTAGATAAAGTGAATGGCTGAATTGGAACCAAACCTCAAACTATTTAACGGTCTGAAACTTTAGTTTTGCTTTTACCCACCAATTGCATTCAAGCATAGAGACAAGTGTAGAGCTGATAGTGACAAAATTAGATTATGACATGGCAGACTACCAAACCACATAAGTCACTAAACAAATAAAGAAAAAAGGAACCAAATGTTCTATACTAATGAGTTCCATATATAGTAGAAGGAAAAGACTAAACAAAGCTTCCATTTGCGAACCCTAAACAAAAAATGATTGTACCCACCAATTGCATTCATGCAAAACAAAAAAGCATTAACCTATAAATGAGATTTTATTTGTACAATCCAAAATTAAACTATCAAATGAAAACAACAAAAGAAAGAAAACCATATGCCACAACAACTAAAATATCATCCCATTGAGTTGTTCTAACAAACACAAAGCATGTGCATTTAAGAAAAACATAAATTGCATTAACTTATAAATAAGGCCTCATGTGTAGACTACACGACAAGTGCATATTTACAGACTGCATAATCAAACAAACGCAAATTCAAATTAAGAGTCCAATGTGATACATTATACTAGTAAATAATCGAATTGATGCAATAATGTGTTTGTTTCAGAATATTAATAATTTAGTTTTGATAGTGTATTTGTTGACGTAGATGTTTTACAAATTTTTCCTCCAATGCAAACACATCATAGTTAAACATTTGGGCAACAAAAAATGGTGAAAAAAGCCAAAACGTATAACAGTTATATGAACCTTTGAACCTGCATTCTTATACATGCATAAGTCAGCTTTCGCACAAGCCATATGCATTTTGAGCAACTGAATTTGAGGATAAACTTTCTTTGCTTCTTGAAATGTCATTAAGCTTAACACCAAATAAGAAATGGATAAGTAGATAATTGAAATTTAGTACTAAAAAACATAATCCTTTTAGATTGTGACAACCTCAATTTTGGGCCCGGAAAACTTTTTTAGAAACATAAACGGGCCGCACAATGGGATTAGGTTTGATCTAGACATGGACCCCATGAAATGGCCTAACAAAAATTAAGTTTAGGCCCACATATATAAAAACAAATTATAATGGGCTTTGGCCCATAGGATGTCAACAAGCCTTTGGGCTACAGTATGATTATGTGCTATGACCTAGACTTGGGCATAAAAACCGGGTTCGGACCCGACCCGGTGGACCCGACCCGGAACCGGGTACGGGTACGACCCGGTATATGCATACCCGGGTTGGACCCGAAAAAAAACCGTAGGGTTGGAACCGGGTATGATTTTCTAGAATTTCTTAGAACCCGACCCGGACCAGACCGGACCCGACCCGACCCGGAACCGGTTGAACCCGGGTTGTACCCGGTTTCGACCGTTTTTTTTTTTTTTTAAAAAAAGTGGCCGTTTTTTAACGGCTATATAGCCGTTGGGATCGATTTGTGACCGTTTTTTTGTCACTTTTAGGCTTCTAAGTTAGTATAAATAGGTGTGGGTTGATATGGTTTAGTACCCAAGTCTCAAACGCAAAAACATACGCAAAAAACGCAAAAAATACTCTCGTTTACTCTCGCTTTACACGTTTACTCTCTCGTTTTACACTTTCACTCTCTTCAATCTTGATATGGCTCACTCACAATCTTCCGTTGGTCAAGGTTCGTCCAACGCTCCAACCGTCGTTCGTGTTCTTGCACACAATCGTAACATGGATGTTTGGTGCAATTGGGATATGGTTGAGTTGAGTGACGGGTCTGTAAAGGCTCGTTGCAAGTTTTGTGGAGCTTTGCTTGCTAAAGATTCTAACACGACTTTAAACAAACACATTAGCAAGAAGTTTTGTAAGTCGTTGAAAAGTAATCCGGATTCGCAACAAACACAATTGGGTGGAGACGGTGGAATCTTTAATTACGATGTTAATACGGTTCGAGATCGAATGGCGAAGTTCGTGATTCAAGAAGCTTTGCCTTTTAGTCACTTCGACAATCCTCGGTTGACCAACTTAATTCGAGAGACGCTTCAACCTCGTTACACTCACGTAAGTCGTACTACACTTAGACGTTATTGTTTAAAATTATGGAAACAAGCAAAAAAATTTAATTGTATTATTTGAAAATTTAAATACCGGTGTAAACTTAACTAGTGACGTTTGGTCGGCTCCACACGGTTTACCCGAATCGTACCTTTGCGTCACCGCTCATTGGGTGGATCCCAATTCATGGCAATTGATGAAACGTACGATTGCATTTGATCTTTTTCCGCATCCACACACCGGAGAATTTTTGTTTTACTTTTTAGATAATGTAATAAGTACTTTTAAATTAGAAAATAAACTTTTTTCAATTGCATTTGATAACGCCTCTAACAACACAACCGCGGTTGAAAAATTAAAATTAAAATATCTTCCGATTGCAAACGGTGATTTTTTCCATACTCGTTGTGTTGCACATATTATTAATTTAGTAGTGCAAGACGGACTATCCGGGCAATATGTTAATAACTTTATTACATCTTTTCGATTTATGTTACATGACGTTTTTAAAAAAAGTAGAAGAAGATATCAAGATTATAAACAACTTTGTAAGGATACGCACTCTAGATTTTTAGGTCCTAATTGGGATGTACCTACTCGGTGGAATTCGACTTGTCACATGTTTGAATGTGCTTTAAAACAAAAGGGCACTTTGAAAGCTTTTCATAATAGTCTTTCGGATAATGGTGAAGCCGACCCATTTCCGGATGCGGGTTGGGAGAATCTTCAACGTCTATCCGAGTTTCTTGAGGTTTTTAAAAACTCAACAACAAAATTATCGGGAGTTTATTATTCCACTAGTTATTCGGTGCTTCAAGAACTATATTTTATGTCTTTGAATTTTAAAAATTTTCAAAATAAAAATAATATGTTTAATCAAATGATAGAACCAATGAAAGAAAAGTTTAAAAAATATTTTAAGGACTTACCACCCGTTTTTACGTGTGCCGCCGCTTTAAATCCGTTTCTAAATGTTGCGGGGGTTGAATGTTTGATAGATGAGATAAATGACAATTTGGATATGCATGACGAAAACCCTGATTTTTCAAACGAGGCAAAAGAAAATTTTAGTCATAGTTTGAAAACAATTTATAATTTTTATTTAAATAGATATGGGCCTAACGTAAACATAACCATGCCAAGCGGATCAACCTCAAGTGCTAGTACCTCGTTTAAAGACCCTGTTTTGACTATGTTGAATGTTGTTCGGGATGTGACGGCTAAACGTCAAAGAGGTAACACCCCAACAAGTGAGCTCGGTAGATATAGTGGAACGGATTTTATTTCCACTATGACTACCGAAGATTATCGTGCATTCGATATTTTGGCTTGGTGGAAAGGAAAAGAATCTCAATTTCCGATTCTTTCTGCTATGGCCCGTGATTTACTAAGCGTCCAAGCTTCTACGGTAGCTTCGGAATCTGCTTTTTCTCTTAGTGGCAGGGTAATATCATTACAAAGAACAAGACTAACTCCGGAAGCAGTGGAGATGTGCATTTGTTTAAAGGATCACTTAGACGCAACGGATCGTATACAAGACCAAACAAGCCTCGAAGATGAGATTACACTCGAAGCTAAAGTACATGATGAAGAGGTAGAAGACGGAGTATCTTCTGGCATATCCGATGAAGAATTAGCATTTGATCAAGCATCTCGTAGTAGATAAAATTAGACGATATTGTTATTTTTAAGTTGTTTTAATATTATATGTCTTTCATGTTCTTTTTAAATTTCTTTGTCATTCAAATGTTTTATATAAAAAGTATTTAATATTTGTATATTATAAGTGTAACATTTTCTGCTCAAGATTTGTATATATTTATATATTAAGTTGTTTAAATTTTTGTCATTCAAGTGAACCCGGTTAGGAAAAGAAAAATAAAAAGAAAAAAAAGGAAAGAAAATATAAGAAAAAAAAACATACTACCCGGTGTTCGACACACACACAAGAAAAGAAAAAAAGAAAAAAAAAAAAAAGGCAAAAACCCGGTTGAACCCGGGTTTCATACCCGAACCGAACCCGACCCGACCCGACCCGGGTAAACCGGGTAGGGTTTGTATCTCGCTGAACCCGACCCGGGTTCGTACCCGGGTTCACCAATACCCGGGTACAAAAAACCCGGTTGGGCCCAAACCCGGTTTTGTACCCGGGCCCGGGTCCGGCCAAAACCCGATTTGTGCAACTCTACTATGACCTACTAATCTTGATGGGTCTTGGGGCTAATAACTTAGCGGACCTAGTTACCGTTTGGACATTTAGATGATACGTAATTATAGAAAGCCTTTTATAATGAAGCTTAAAATCTTAGTCTATACCCAATAAATAAAATAATTAAACGAACCTATATATTGAATAATCATCAAATTAACGTGTATAAATTTAACTACAAGAACTACTGAATATAAATAATCAATAATAAATAATAAAAACTAAAGCATTAAGCATAAGCATATTTAAATATATAAAAGCATAAAAAGTCATGAACTTTTATAAAATCATTAAAACTTCTATAAACCAATTAATTCTTATTAAAAACAAAATAATACCTACATATTAATTAACTAACTAAATTTAATAAAATCTAATAAGTTGTCAAGTCAAATATATGTAACTTGTAAGGATTAGTTAGAAATCTAGAAGAATCCCACTATACAATCCTATAAATCTATAATAAGACGTAAACCCAAAAGCATGCATACACCTATACATATATATATTTGAGCACACCACACATGTAACACACACACAAAATATATATATATATATATATATATATATATATATATATATATATATATATATATATATATTTATATTTATTTATTACATGCATTCACACACACATACACACCCATGTATACATACATGCATGCACACATACGATACACACATACATATATATATATATATATACATATATATATATATATATATATATATATATATATATATATATATATATATATATATATATATATACATATACATATATATATACACTAGCAACCATACCCGTATAGGAGTAGGATCCTATACAAACTCTTTTTCTTGTAAAAACCACAGGAACCAATAAAAAAAGGACATGTATAATATATGATGTCTAATCCCATCTAAATTTGCAAATTAAAAAAAAATACTGATATAATATTCACAATGTTCAATTATCTTTGTATATACACACACAAGCACCCATTCTTTCGTACGTACACACACATATAAATATATGTATATACCCAAGCACATAACATACATACATTCGCATAACACATATACATGCATATACATAAATATATATATATATATATATATATATATATATATATATATACATAAATATATATACATAAATATATATATACATAAATATATATATATATATACATAAATATATATATATATATATATATATATATATATATACATAAATATATATACATAAATATATATACATAAATATATATATATATATATATATATATATATACATAAATATATATATATACACACACACACACATAGCACGACACACACGATCATCCATACATGCATACGTACATACGTGACAACACATACATGCATGCACACCCGGCACACACACATATAAGAACACACCTACACACACCTGTATATATATACACGCGCGCGCGCACGCACGCACGCACACACACACACACATACATATACATACATATACATACATATACATATATATATATACATACATATACATACATATACATATACATATATACATATATATATATATATATATATATATATATATATATATATATATATATATATATATATATATATATATATAAACACACACACATATTAACTTTATAAAAATATTTAAAAGAATACAAGATTTGACTTGTCTCATCACCACCCAACTAGACCAATGCATGAACTAACTTTCCATATCTTGTTATCTTGATTCACTAACCAAAATCACTCAACTCCTAACCATATCTTGAAAAATTCAAGACTTTGTGATTCCTAAACCCCCTCTCCTTTCCTTTTCTCGGTCACCCCTTTCACAGACACACACATACCTCACTTTACTTGTCAAGTTTTATGTCTAAACACTCTCTAAAGATTTCTCTCTTGGAGCCTCTAGTATCCATCCTCTTGTGCACTTAAGAACAACAAGATTTCAGCCCCCTATCAAAGCTTATAATCTACCCAAGAGTTAAGCCGTATCCATTATCTTGTGTAAAGGTAATCACATAATACACACACCTATTATAAGATAATATCAGAAGATTATAAAGCTGATGCAACCAAAGAAGCCAAAACAACCAAGGGTCTTCCTGAGCTTCCGAAGCCAAAGTCCAAATCTTCCGAAGCCAAAGTCCAAATCTTCCGAAGCCAAAGATGAAGTCTTCCAAAGCTTCAGAGACAAAGTCTTCCGAAGCCATTTTGCTGTGAAGACTGATTTCTTCCGATGACAGAGAAGACATGATTTTTCTGATCTACTTTACATAGAGCTGACACACTTTATGATGCAACTCTGAAGACTCACCAACTTGTATGAGTTGGTGAAAAGTCCATGCTTTTATAAATAGTAGAATTAGGTCTTTGTCTGTAACTTCCTACTTTTGTACCTATAAACCTTTTTTATATTAAAAAAGGATGTGAGCTATGGCATTTCATAGTCACTATTCAAAAGACAATCTGTCTTTTGATTCTAAATTGATCTTGTTGTCTAGATTAGTATTTCCAACTGTCTAGATTAGTGTTTCCAACTGTCTTTCTAAGTATTGACGGTTGTAAGATGTAGTATAAAGTGTCTCAGGTCCTTGTAATTCGAATATGCTTTGTAACACTTGTAATAAAACTTGAAAGTAATATACAGCATCCTTGAAAACCATACTTGTTTGTTCTTTTTCTTAGTTCTGTCTCACTACTTACTTGTGTTCTTAGTATCATCATACTCAAACTCAGTTCCCCATTTAAACTGTTAAGTGTTCTAAACCTCTCCTCATTATGAGACTAATTGTATTGACCATCCTTCACACGGTCCTGCAATTGGTATCAGAGCATTTTAGGCTCTTGATTGTAAGATCTCATAATCTTTAATCCTTTCACTCTCACAAAATACGTAACATATCAAATGGCAGCTATCACCAAGGATGACATAGAAACTGATATTATGATTAAGTCCCCACTGATCACTCCTGAAGACTTTGACACTTGGTGTCAAAGAATGGAAGGCTTCATCAAGTAACAGGACTCCAGGATGTGAGGGTCACTCCTGAAAACTCAGGTGCTTACATCACAACAAAGTTTCAAAACATGAAATAGGTTTTTAAAGGAAAACAAGATACGTGCATACAAGCATATGGAACATAAATGACATGCATCTATGATTAAGCATGCTTACAGGAAACTCAGATAGCATCAGTGCATCACAAACTCATAGAAGCACTTATTAAGATTAAGCTTTCCAAGATGACAATGGAGGAGTTTCAGAATCTTGATATGTGGAAAGGCCTGCACCATATCGGGCACCCTTAACTGAATCAGTCGATGCAATGGATTCAAGTTCAGCTATCTCTTCTGCTGTCAGTTTGACAAATAACGCTCCTATGTTTTGTTGAAGATTTTCTATCTTGGTAGTTCCTGGAATGGGCACCACATCATTTCCCTGGTGGTGAACCCAGGCCAAAGATAGCTGCGAAGGGGTGCACCCCTTCTTTGATGCTAATTCATTAACCCTTTCATACAAGATCTTGTTGTGTTCAACGTTTACAGGTTGGAACCTCGGCAAGTACTGCGAAATGAAAATTTCATACCAGATATCAGTTCCAACTCAAATAGACCGGTTTCAATCCAATTATTTATATATGATTGATTCAGGCTGTGTTTACATCTACTAGGTCAAACGGGACAAACACGCAAAAAGTCGGCCCAATATATATTTTCAGCATATAGAACTTAACTTGCTAAATTGATTTTTTATACAGATTAGATTAACATTCTACTAATACTTGTTTTGAAATGTTACCCAACCCACCTGACAGGCCTATTTTGCTACCTCTATGTTCAAGACACCAAAAAGGACACACTGCAAAATGTGAGGGAATCTAGTGTATAAAGTTTTCCCCCACTAACCCTTGTAACAGAAGTACCATTTCACCCACTTTAAATAAACTGGTCCTTTACAAGGAGTGAGCTCATAAACCCCAAAAATTGTTGATCCATACTTCTTACCGCTAGGAGCCCGGCCATTTCATGGGTGATATCGAGTTGAAATTAGTTTATTTGATCTTAGAACATCTTTTCTAAAATTACAGATGATTTTGAAGAAAAAATCAAGAATGTGTAAGAGACACACCTTACGGAAGTCACCATCTTCCAACTTCTCCAACATCTTTGGACCTGATGAGAAAAAACCCCGTCCTAGAGGACTGTATGCAACAATCCCAATCCCAAGTTCTCTGATAGAGTAAGAAATTTAGGAATTTTGCATGTTTCACTATTGATGGCACAGAAAACAATAAAAATTAACAAAGACCGTGTCTTACCTACAAGTTGGAATAATTTCTTGTTCAACATCTCTTGACCACAAGGACCATTCTAGTTGTACAGCAGTTATTGGATGTACAGCATGAGCTCTTCTGATGGTCGATGCTGATGCCTCTGATAATCCAACATATCTTATCTTTCCTTCTTCCACTAGCTTCTTTAGTTCTCCCATCTAACAATAGAAGGACAACATTTGAAGAGATGACAATCAGGAAACTTATCTCTAGAGAACAAAACTCTCCTCATATATGAAAAAAGAAACCTACCTAATGAACTTTATACTAATATGGATAAACATCAAAGGGTTGTTTAGCATTGTGATGGAGGATATAGTGTTTGGATGTATGTCTTATGCAGCTTGAAGTTGGCATACTCAGATACTCGACAGTTTTGAGCATTTGACGAATTCTATTTATTACTAGATTTGCACTTCCGAATCATTTTTGTCACAAATATACCTATACTGATTGTTTGTCCCCTGAATAATCAACTAGGGTGGTTTGTGGCAACTTGCAACTAATCCTAAACTAATCATCTGACCCATAAATAATCTTGTAATCAGAATCTGTTTAACTGTACCAAAACACTAGAAACTGAGCATCAACAACCAGGTTCACAATAATGAGATAACACATTTTAAAAGAATGTCAAAATGGAGAAAACCCTTGTAACACCCATTTTATAAAAAAATAGCTATGACTCCTATGAAGCCACTTTCCATGTTATTTATTTCATAATTGTAGGTGGCTCTTGGTTTATGTACTGTAATTCACTAGAACAGACAAAACGCTAAACCAGGTACACACATACCTTGCGAATTCATAGTCCTATACACCTAACCTAGCTCTCAAATGCCATATTTCGTAAATTGCAGGTTCAGAAATTCAAGTAACAGTGACTTGATAAACTGGAAAGATGTTTGGATGTCATGTGAATTTCAGTAATGGATGCAGAAATATATGAACAAGGATCATTTAAGTAACCGTGATTTCGATAGGCACACGAGTGTCGATCCTGTGCTGGTAATACAGATCAATGCAATCGATCCCAAGTCGGTGCAGACTAGCTTCACAACAAGCCCTCACATAGGCTGGATCTCCGCGGATCTCCCTCACACCGTCGTATTTGATCCCGAATTTAGTAGCCAGCTCCACTTTATCCCGAATTCCTCCCTCCAAAGCCTGCAGGTAAGAAACAAAACTTAAAACCTAATTTCACACCAAAAGACACTTGAAACCAAGAATGATGGTGATTTGGGGTGTTACCTTGCCGAGAAGGATCTCGTTGGTTTTGGGGCCGTAGACGTCGGAGGTATCGAGAAAGGTAACGCCGGCGTTGATGGCATGGTGGATGAGGTTGATCATGTCAGGTTCAGGTTTGGGAGCTCCGTAGAAGGCGGACATTCCCATACAACCTAAACCCTGAGCTGATACCTCCAAACCCTGTGAACCCAGTTTGATTCGCGGAACTCCAGCCATATTCAGAACTTACTTTGTTTTCTTCTACCGATCGATTACAAGAAATTCATGTCAATTTAAAGCAAGTGTTTGTGAGGTAGGGAATATTGCAGGTCAAACCATGACGATAGGTGGACGTATGCGCCTACGGTCCCAGAATAGCTCTTTCGTGCCGCCGGATAAAGATACCGTGAAGTCGATCTACACTCGATTATTACGTCAATTACGAGTCCTATGGTCTGTCACAGAGTCACTGTCTCTCGTATTTTCCTATACGACATGACTTATTCAAATTGTTTAGGTTTATACGGTTTAAAATACGACTTGTGTAGAGTTTTGCGTGACTTGGTTTTATTCAATTTATGTTATTCCTGTTTGAAATTTTAGAGAAAAATATGGAGATTTTCATTTGTTTTGGACAATAATTATTATTTATATTTGTTAATACAATAATTATTTATTAGTGAGTTTCTATTTTTTTATGAGAGAATCACAACAAGTTAAAACATATCCAAACGGAACTAAGATTAATAAGATATCGATGTCTTAAATTTGATAGCATAAGTGGAAGTGTTTTGTTTTTATTTAATATTGGTTGGATGATAAAACAAAATTTGAGGTGGTGCAGTATATAAACGGTTTTATTGTCACACATTGAAAGATTAATAAAGTCTTGAAATAAAATTTTTAATGGTTAATTAGTACAAGATTAAATCAATGTTAATAACAAGACCTTTGGAGTGAATTTCATAATGATCACTAAGTATAACATTATCTTAGTGTTAATGACAAGACCTTTGGCATATCCTTCTTAAACTGATAAATGTTCATATAAAATATGCAAGTACAGGTTTCTTGTTGTTTTTTGACATAATTTTGATAATTCACAAAAACTAAACTACTCAAACCAAATCTATATACTCCTACTTTCATATTCTAGATCACGATCTTGTTCTTATTTTTTCATCTTTTAAAGACACTTCTTATCTAGTGTGATTCAGGGTGCGAGGATATCTCCGGCAGTACAAACATACTGTTTTGATTATTGTACCAGGGGAGACAAACGCGTTCATTCAAGAAGATGCGCAAAATCTGTTGATCTCTGTTGAACATAAATTCTCAACCACCACTCAACTTTTTAGTTCGTTGATTGTGCAGTCGTAAGTGAATCGGTAAAGAATATCTGCGGTTTCAAGATTCACGTGAAGAAAGTTCTATATGAAGATTACGGTTTGAATTGATTTCAATTCATGTAAAGTATGTTATTTGGTACATTCGGTTTGTATGAAGTATTACAATTTTATATTTCCCATCAATAATGTTATTATTTTTATATGAATTATTAATAAAAGTGAACTCATATCCTACAAACTTGAAATAGATCTTTTGTAAGATTGTTATGACAATCTTAAAATCCTCTAAATATGGATTTGGGTTCACGGAAGGATAAATATAAATTATTTGAGATTTTTTTGGTTAAAATCTTATAGATATATTTTCCTGGGGAATAAGTTGTTTTGTACAATTTTGGTTGGACTTGTATAAGATTGAAATGCAATTTTTAGTGCTAAATACCATGTTACAAGTAAAATGTTTTGTCTCCATTTTGGCTTTATGTAAACGATCATTAATCGTTGATTTTTCAAATATAAGTGTTAGAATTGGTTTAGGCTATAAACCGTACTACTAAATCATTTTTGGTAAATGATTAGTTTTCTAACGCGTGCGTTAGAATTCAATTAATTATCTAGCAAACATTTTTATGTAACCAGTTATACGTCTAACACAAGTGTTAGTGTTTACTATTATTTAAAAATAATAGGCGTTTCATTAAAAATGTGTAGGACCGTTGAATGATGGTCAATACAACAGTTTCACAAGGTGGAAACACTAATCTAGACAACAAGTGTTACAAAGCATAAAAAGAAATACAAGAACCTGAGATACTTTATACTACATCCTACAGCTGGCCATATTATGAAGGTCAGCTGGAAACACTAATTTAGACAACAAGATCAATGTAAAGTCGAAAGACAGATTGCCTTTTGACAAGTGACTATGACAAGCCATAGCTCACATCCTAATATATTACAAAAATGATAAACGGTACAAAGTAGAAAGTTACAAACTCTAAACCATAATCTACAGTTGCAAAAGCATGTACCTTTTGTAAGGTTATATTAGAAGGCTGATGCAACTAAAGAAGCCAAAACAACCAAGGAGCTTCCTGCATGCATCCACTGATGTACAAGGTAGAAGTTGCTTCGGAAGTTTTACACTCATCACAAAAATTATTCTAAGTGTAAAATCTTCCGAAGCCAAAGTCCAAATCTTCCAAAGGCAAAGATGAAGTCTTTCGAAGCTTCAGAGACAAAAGTCTACCGAAGCCAAATGAAGTGAAGACTGATTTCTTTCGAAGACAGAGAGGACATGCTTTCTCTGATCTACTTTTTCATAAAGCTGACTTACTTTCAGCTGCAACTCTGAAGACTCACCAACTTATACAAGTTGGTGAAAAGGTTCATGCTTTTGTAAACTATAGATTATGGTCTTGTCTGTAACTTCCCACTTTGTACCTGTTATCCTTTTTATAATTGAAAAGGATGTAAGCTATGGCATGTCATAGTCACTAGTCAAAAGGCAATTTGCCTTTTGACTTTACATTGTTCTTGTTGTCTAGATTAGTGTTTTCAGCTAGCTATCATAGTATGGACGACTGTAGGATGTAGTATCAAGTATCTCAGGTCCTTGTATTTCTTTTTATGCTTTGTAACATTTGTAGTAGAACTTGAGAGCAATATACAACATCCTTGAAAAACATATTACTCTATTCTTGTTCTTAGTTCTGTCTCATTGTTTACTTGTGTTCTTAGTATCATTTACACAAACCTGGTTCCCCATTTGATCTGTTAAGTGTTCTAACACTCTCCTCATTATGAGACTGATTGTATTGACCATCCCTTAAACGGTCCAGCAATTGGTATCTTAGCTTTTCCAGGCTCTTGATTGTAAGATCTCACCATCTTAAATCACTTCAGTTTCACAAAACACTTAATATCTCAAATGGCAGCTATCACAAAGGCTAATATGGAAACTGGTACTATGACAAAGTCTCCACTAATCACTCCTGATGACTTTGATACTTGGTTCCAAAGAAGGGAAGGCTTCATCAAGTCTCAAGACTCCAAGATATGGGGATCTGTTGTCTATGGACCTCATGTACCATCCACCTCTTCAGCTGCTGGTGGTGGTGGTATGATACCAAAGGAAGCGGCTGATTATTCTAATGAAGACTAGAAGAAGATTGACATAAATCAGAAGGCCATGACTGCCCTTCAAACTGCTCTTCCAAACTCTATCTACAGATTGACACAGACTCTAAACTACCTATCACCTTCTAGGCAGAGGCAGTCAACACAGCCTGCTATATGCAGAATAGAGTTTTAATGGTTAAGACTCATGGTAAGACTCCTTATGAGCTATGGAACAAAAGGAGACCATTTATTGGTTTCCTCAGGTCACTTGGATGTCCTTGCACCATCTTGAATACCAAAGATCAAGTAGCCAAATTTGATGAGAAATCAGATGATGGACACTTTATTGGATACTCTTCCCCAGCTAAGGCTTATAAAGTATACAATCTCAGAACTAGAATAATTGAGGAGTCAGCCAATGTGACCTTCAATGAGCACACTCCTAGTGTGAAAGCTTCTGGTCTTGATTGGCTATTTGATATTGATTTAGTTACCAACTGTTTTAAGAAATCTTGTGAGAATATTTCAGGATCTACAGGTAACTTATCAACAGGAGATCCTGACCTAAGATTTAAGCTGAGAAGACCAAGCAAAAATACTACTTCAGCTCTAGTGGTAACTAACCCTGCAAGTGAAGATCCTATCAGCACAAACATGACAAATTCAGCTGATACATCTGAGATGCCTACATATTCTAGCTCTGAGGTTCAAAACTCAGGTGAAGGAGCTTCAAATATGGGAGGAAATGGAAGTGGTGACAGTGATCAAGAATTTATTGATGCTGATAACCACTCCATAGAAGACAACATAAATAATGTCACACACTCATTGGATAAAGCCTCTTTTGATAAGTGTGCTGTTTTGGTGGGTGATACTCCATTGCCAGATCTAAATTTCTTGAATTTAGATCTTTCCAATCAACTTGTTGTGATCCCTCAACTCAGGATCCACAAGTCACACCCCACTACAAACATCATTGGAAATATTGATACAGGGGTGAGAACAAGAGGACAAACCCATGATAAAAATGTTTGTCTATACTCTTGCTTTTTGTCCTAGATAGAGCCAAAGAAAGTTGATGAGGCTTTGAAGGATGGAAGTTGGGTTGAAGCAATGCAAGAGGATCTGCTTCAATTCAAAAGACAAAAGGTTTGGAACCTATGGCCTCTTCCTCAAGGGAAGACTACCATAGGAACCAAGTGGGTTTTTAGAAACAAGAAAGAGGATAGAGGACTTGTCATCAAGAACAAGGCCAGACTAGTTGTTCAAGGATACACACAAGATGTGGGAATCGATTACATAGATGTTTTTGCTCCTGTGGTAAGACTTGAAGCTGTAAGAATATTCCTAGCTTTTACTGCATCCAAGGATTTCAAGTTCTACCAACTTGATGTCAAGTGTACTTTTCTATATGGGGTGATTGATGAAGAAGTGTATGCCAAACAACCACTTGGATTTGCAGACCCTAATCATCCTGATTATGTCTGCAAGCTTGATAAAGCTCTTATAGGCTGCACCAAGCTCCAAGAAAGTGGTATGAGACACTATCTCAGTATCTCTGTCAATATGGCTACAAGAGGGGTACTATAGATGGAACTCTCTTCATCAAAGGAACAGGAAATGACTTAATGATGGTTCAAGTATATGTAGATGACATTATCTTTGAGTCAACTAATCTAAAGCTCTGCAAAGACTTTGAGAGGCTGATGAAGAATAGATTTGAAATGAGTGCCATGGGGAAACTCAATTTCTTTCTAGGAATTCAAGTGAAGCAAGTTGACAATGGAATCTTCATAAATCAGTCAAAGTATGTACAAGACATACTTACAAGATTCAACATGATTGATTGTAAGGTTGCTAATACACCCATAGCCAAAAACTACTCCCTTAGACCTGATCTTGAGGGGGAGTGTGTGGATGAGCTTCTCTACAGGGCTATGATTGGTTCTCTTATGTATCTCATATCCATCAATCCAGATATCATGTTTGCCACATGCATCTGTGCAAGATATCAAGCCAACCCTAAGATGTCACACCTGGTTGCTGTCAAAAGGATTATTAGATATCTCAAAGGTGCTCCCATGCTTGGCCTTTGGTATCCAAAGAATTTTGACTTCAATCTATATGCCTGTACAGATAGTGACTATGGTGGCTGCAACATGACTCAAAGTCTACATCTGAAAATTATAATCAAAAAGCACAAGTTGAGCATTTGACCACCTCGTTAACAAAATCCATGTCAGATCATGCATCTACTGAAGTGAAACTTTAGAAATTTCAACTATCATCATAGTAATATGAGCAACTTTTGAGTTCTCATATTGAATCAAAGAACAGGTCTGGATTGGGCTCAAGCTATGGTGGTTCGGGGGATTCAGCCTGTGTAGTTTGTTATTGTGGTTGATCAGAAGACTCAGATGCTGTTGTTTGTTGCTGTGGGGGTATAAAGAATAGGAGTTCCTGAGGTATATCAGAATTTTCATCAATTACATGTGGGAACATCTCCATATCTTCCCCTTGATATTGCCCACTCAACTTGTTGAGTACAGATCTCCCCAGGTGAGTTTGGACAAGGACATCACCTTCTCTATCAACATTGGGCATAGTTTCATTTATGATCAGCTGAAGGAACCTTGGGAACATATACATCTTGTTTTCTTTTCTACCCTGATGTGGTCACATAAACATCCAAGAATTTACTTAGGGGCTGTTTGATTACCGCTGACTCAGTAAGATCTGACTGAGTCAGAAGCTGACCCAGTTAGAAGTTCTGACTGAGTTTGAAACTGACTGAAACTTCTCTGTTTGATTCAGCATCTGACTGACTCTGCTGAATGATAAAAATAACACACGTCACTCTATCTCAACATAGCCCCATACGGATCCTCCATAACCCACCATTTCAACCCATAAAAACCCCCAAATCACAAACCCCCAATTTCATCTAAAACCACACACACCCCCACTCTATCCCTTCATCATCTTCTTCCCCAAATCCTATCTTCTTCTTCCTCTGTAACACCACCAACAATGGCCTTCATCTCCACCGCAGCCACCGCTGCAACCTCATTCTCATAACCCACACCCTCATACCACCACCATCATCATCTTCTTCACCCCTTTTCACCCTCACAAAACCCTCAACCAAATTACATCTTTCCTCAACGTTGTTGTTTGTTGTTTGATGTTCAGGATCGCAACAAATAATGCTCAACAGGTATAGTTTGTTATCATTTCTGTGATTCTAACTTGTTGGCGGAGGGCACCGGTGAACAGAGTCACGGCGGAGGGATGATCCAGTCACGACGGAGGGATCGCGTGGAGGAATCGTGACTGAGGGACTTCAGAGAAGAGGGGGCGGTGCGGGTCAGTCTCGGTCAGGGAACCCGAATTTAGGGTCTCGGTCAGACCTAGCGACCGGGTCAGTCGATGCTTTCCGCGCAAATCAAACACACCCTTAGAATAGTTATATGTCCTTCCTTCAAATATACCAATGATTCCGGAGGAGATATGCCTTGAAAATCTATCCAACCCTGACTTCTTGTTGGACATACACTTCAGATAAGTGTGGCATAGGAATCTATATGGCTTACACAACCTTCCCTTCTTGATTTTGCCATTTCTATAATCACCATCATAACCCATTAGTTGAAAAACCTTTTGAATGTATTCATGGTCGAATACATCAGGGTGTCCTTCTTCACCTTCTCCTAACTCCAACACCCTCCTTATTGTTCCTTCATCTATCCTCAGCTGTTCATTTCTAATTGTAGCAGAGATTACCTTTTCATCCTGCTCATCCTCAATTCATGCTGAGATCCAGAATCGATTATGTGATCTTGATAGATAACAGGGTCTGTAGATAAAGCATAGAACAATCTAGATCTTCTCAAATATCTGATAATATCTCTGCACCCATCGGCTACTGAATCCTCTAGATTAAGAAACACACAGACATTATGATCTTTAGCAAAACGATTAGCCATATTGATGTTGTTAGAGAGGTGATTTAGGTGAGGTTTGTTGAGGTATGAAAGGTTTGAATGTTGTTAGAGAAAGGGGTTTTTGGTTCGAGTGAGTTTTTCTAGGTCTGAAAAGGGGTTCTGAAAAAGTAAATAAAAATGACAACGGTCGAATTATCATTTGTACTCCCTTGGACACTATTAAAACCTTTTATTTAGTGTTGTGGGACCCTTAACCCTAATTACCCTTCCGTGGTTATCCACAAGTTTATTCTTCAGTAAATCGTCTACGAAAGGCAAAACCTTCCCTTTTTGATTTGTTTTAATTTTATTCTTCCGCAGCATATCTACGGAAGACAAAATTTATGTTCTGTTAATTCTTTCGAAGGTAAAATTTTCTTTTGAAGGCAATGTTTGTTTTTCTTCGGTAGCTCCACTTGATCTTGGATTTGTTCAGTATTTGTTGTTCTTTCGTAGGAGATCTACGGAAGCACAAACTTTAGTTATGCCGCGGAGAACATCTATGGAAGAACAAAATTGTTCATCCGTAGTTGTTCTAACACTTGGTCAATTTTTCAAATTTACCAAGTCTGATGTTTCCTGTAATGACACATAAACCAACACACACAATAATATGGGTAACATATAATTCATGTAGTACATTATGTTAAAAGAGAATTACAATGAGTTATTACAAGAGTTGATTTATCATCTAAACCTATACAAGAGTTGAAATTTCTGAAGTTTCACTTCAGTAGATGAAGTTGATGAGCCTAATGAACAAGAAAGTGCTGGTTTGGGTAAGGGTAAAAATATAATATTTGAACCAATAATTCCCAAAGTACTTGATGAAATCAAGCTACCTTATCCCCCAAAACAAAAAAATTTGTTGAAGACCATCTACACAAGATTGGTCAGCTGAATGAAGGGATTCAGGAGCTCAACAAAAAGCATAACTGTCAACCAGCAACAAAAACTACGGAGGAAGAAAAGAAAAACATTTCAGCAGAACACCTGCGGAAGAGGAAGATAGGTCCTCACACATCCGTAGAAAAGCAAAAGAAAAATGTTTCAAAGTCATATGTAGAAGAACTACGGAAGAAGACAAAACAGTCTTCCGTAGAAGATCTACGGAAGAAGAAAACATCTACCGATTCAACTGCTAAGCAGAAAGGTAAACAACAAAAAGAAGATCTTGTGAGAAATAAAGCAAGGCTGATAGCACAAGGCTATATTCAAGAAGAAGGGATAGACTATGATGAAGTGTTTGCTCCTGTAGCAAGGATTGAAGCCATTAGAGTCTTTCTAGCCTATGCATCACATAACAAGTTCACAGTATACCAGATGGATGTAAAATGTGCCTTTTTATATGGTAAAATTGATAAACAAGTCTATGTTACCCAACCACCAGGCTTTGAAGACCCTGATTATCAACACAGGGTATACAAGCTTGACAAAGCTTTGTATGGTCTTCATCAGGCCCCAAGAAAATGGTATGAAACATTGTCATCCTTCTTACTCAAACATGGTTACAAAAGGGGCACAATTGATCAGACTCTCTTCCTGAAACATGATCATCAAGATCTGTTGGACAATTTAAAGATGATACTTACCAAAACCTAAGTGCCAAATCTCATGATGATTACCAAAACTGACACGGTAAAGATATGCTAAAGATATGACCAAAACAAAGAATATTGACCAAAGTCAAACTTGGTCAAACTTGGTCAACCGTGGTCAAAGTCAACCGTCAACATCAGCGGTCGTCCCGAATGACGTCAGCACCTGGCAGTCACGCATCAGCAATAGAGAATTTATCAAACTTAGAACTATATTTGTGTAATCATTTGTGCTTAAATGTAATTTTTTTCTTATTTTTGTAAAGAGTATAAATGACTAAGTGTAGTCATTTATACTCCAACATTGGAACAATCACTAACAATCCAGAGCATTCAATAGAGAAATCAAGGTTGAGTGTGTGTGTGAGAGAAAGTGTGCTTGCAAACTCCCTTGTAATTCTCTTGATATCATACATATGAATGAATGATATATTATATGACTATATGTTCTTGAATTTGTTCATCATTCATTCATCATCATACATATTCGATCCACCAGCAGAATCAGTGGTTTCCACAATTGGTATCAGAGCCTTGGCTCCTTGTTCTTCAAATTTTTTTTCAAAAAATTTGAACCACAAGTATGATCTGCAAATTGTTGTTGATTTTTAATGAAATCAAGCTACCATTAGCTTAGATTTGCTATTTCATGAAAATCTGCAAGTTTTCATACCAATTGAAGTTCATTTGAGCCTTTAATTTGAAGATTCAAGTAAACTTGTTCTAAAAGTCTTCAAATGCTCATGAATGTGAAATTTTAATTTTTTTGTTGTTTGATTGAATTTAAGCTTCTAATACCTTTAGTTTGTGATAACTAACACATCTGCAAAGTTTCATATCAATTGGATAAACACATCTCTCGAATTTGAAGTTTTTTGAAAAATTTTGTGTTCTTGAGAAAAGTTCACTGTTCTTAGTGAAAAATCATCAAAATCATGAATCTGATGTTGTTTAGCTAAAATTGATAGTGGTTTCAGCTTAGAAACATCAAATCTAAGGTTTGTTTATCATTCATAACATCCAAATCATATATTTTGAACATTGATTCTTAGATCTGGGTTTTTGTTCTTCATTATGTTCTTTATGGATTCATCATTTAAATCCGAGTTTAGATGATTATTATATGAAATTGATTGTTGATCTAGCTTAGAATCACTTATGTACAACTATTATAACCTTTGATTTTACCCAATTCCATCAGAAATCCAAAAATCAAAAGTTTGTTCATTCAAGAACATGAAGTTTGACATTTTCAAAGTCAAACTGTTTTGAAATCTGAAAATCAGCCTAATCTATGATTTGATTCAGGTTTTGATACAATTGTTAATCATACGATCATTCAAAATCATTAAACAATCATACATACAATAATTTGTGAATTTGAAAGTGAAATTTCATTCATAATCAAAGTTTACAAAGAATACACAAATTACACTTGAATTTGATTTTTTGACTAAGTGTTCTATCATTCACAGCTGATGTACAAATTCCATAGCTAATGTTCTAATTCCACAGCTGACAATCTTCATCATTTTTGCAACCAAGTGTCCACAGCTGATGTGTTACATCCACAGCTGATGCATAATGTCCACAGCTGACAAACATACATTTGTCCAAGTGTTCACAGCTGATGAACAAAACATTTCACAGCTGATGTGTTAATTTTCACAGCGGACGTATAACATAACAAACATACATTGATCCATAGCAGACGTTAACCATAATCTGTCAACAACATTTCACAGCAGACAACCACACAAAAACAGCATCCACAGCTGACATTTAACTACACAGCGACAAATTTAGCTCAAGAACAAACAAAATCAGCTCACAGCGGACAAGCAAACTTGTTCACAGCAGAAAAGTAAACTTGATCACAGCGGACAAAGACCCACTTACAGCAGACGCACGAATTTGAAACATACAGTGGACATTTTACCTGAACATACAGCGGACGATTAGCAACTTACAGCGGACAAACAAATTAAACCCACAGCGGACACACAAGTTGATTTCGCAGCGGACGAAAAGTATTCTTGAACATACAGTGGATGAACATGTTTCAAACATACAACGGATGAATCAATTGTGAGTTCCTTTTCGATTACTTGTCCACAGCGGACAAGGGAATCCAAATCATTCACAGAGGACACCATCGAACCGACACCAAATCACCACTGTCGACCTTCGATCCGAACAAAAGAACCCCCCCAATCAACATCAATCGACCTTCGACCACTGGCATCGACCACCAAAAACTTCAAACTGAAAGCTTCAGGAGTTGCCTTGACCGACTGAAAACTTCAGAGGTTCTAGTTGCCTTGACCGATTGAAAGCTGTTGAGATTGAGAGTGAAACCAAAAGCTTCGGGAGTGGAGTTCTAGGTTGAAGGCAGACCGAGAATTTTGTGAATAAAATCACCAATTTTGATTTTTTTTATTTCTACTTTGACCAGCAAAATATAAATAATATTTTTATTATTTATATTTTTTTTCATTAAAACAAACAAATACAAAGTTTCGGGAGTTTTTCTTTTAAATTCTAAGAAGTTTCTCATTTGACCAAATCATAAATTTTTGTCTCGAAAGTTTGTTACTTTAGAAGCTTTTCGTTTTGAAAAAACTTTTAAAGCTTGTTCTCAAAAGTTTTAAAAAATTTATTTTGACTTCCTTTCGATCAAGATAAATATACTTCGGAAGAGTTGTGGTCACAAAATCATTTAAATTTTAATTAATTCGATCCAAATTTTATTACTTTTAATTAAGCTTGATTAATATTAATTGAGCTTAACTAAATTATAATCGAACAAAGTTAACTCTTTAATTAGGCCGATCTAATTAAATTGAGTTTCGACGTTCTTTGGATTCAATTAAAGTTCATATTGATTTTGATTTAAACACAAAACAAATTTTCAAATCATTTTTGTTGTTAAACAAAATGGAAAATTTAACATCATTTACTGACACTTGTGTTTCAAGAAACCGAGCTATCTTTCTTGCTGCAGGTAGAAAGAGGTTTCAAGAATTCAAATAAAGCAAACCAAGCTACAAACAACCAAACAACAGCAGCAAAACAAAAAATGGTTGCAATCAACCAAACAATAGCAGCAAATCAAACAAAAGCTGTAAACAACCAAACATCAGTAGCATATCAAACAATATTCCATTGTTTGACAACACAAACATACAGTTGTACATCAGTCACATTGAAAAAGAACTGATTGAAAACTCAAACAACACATTGTCTAATGATTTGATAAAATGCAGGTCAGAGATGGAGCAATCTCAAAGAAATGGTCAAGAACAAATCAAGACATTGAATCAACAAAACACCAGTTTAACTCAAGAGATGAACTAGTTGCAAGACATAATGGTTCAACAACAAATCAAAATTGAAGAGTTAACTGCTGAGCTTGCAAAAGGCACAAACATCAACAACACAAATATTCCTCCATTACCTGAAATTCCTGAAGATAGAAAGATCAATCTGTGTTCATCAGCATTCATAAATGAAGTACAGGCATATTGGAATTATTGCAACAATATATAATACATGATAAAGGAGGAAAGAGCTTCACATGCAGAGGAACTACAAACTTCTGCAAAACAAATTAGTTCACTAGAGAAAGAAGTTGATAAATTGCTTAAAGAAAATCACAAGCTGAATGCTCAATCAACTCAACTCTCCGTGAAGTTAACAAACACAAAGGCTGAAGCTGAAGCCAAAATATTAGAAGCAAGTACAACCAAAACAATCAGTAACTTACAACATTACATTGAGCGTCTAAATCAAGCAATCACAACAAAAAAGGTTACAAATCCAGAATTGAAGATGCAACATAAAGCCTTTAAAGATAAAATCAATTCTCTTCTAAAGGATGTAGACAAACTCCTTGGAGAAAGATTTAGTCTTCATGCTTAAGTTACAAGACTCACCGAGTCTTTAACAAAGACAAAATCAGATCATGCATCAACAGAAGTTGAACTTGAAAATTCAAAGATGACTGCCAGTAAGTTGGAAGAACTACTTAATGCACAAAGAGATCAAAGGAAGAATGCTAGAACTACATACCATGTTGTTCCTCCTCCTTACAATGATAACTACACAAAAATGCTAACTTCAATGACAAGTACGGTCAAAGAAGATTCAAATATACATGATCATCATCCAACAAACAAACCATCCATTATCACTCAAATCACTTCTCCTGAAACAACACCAAAGCTGTACCTCAAACCAGAATCACCACAGAATGAAATCTTACATTCTTGTGATGGTCAAGATGGAGATCCTGCAAGTGATGACAGTGATGAAGAAATCAATCCAAAATAAACACAGCCACAGAAATCAAAAGCAGCAAAGCCTGACAACAAACAAAAGGCAATGGTTCTCTATGAGACATTCAAACCAGCAGGATTTCTTGAACCAGAATTGCCTAAGGTTGAACTGAAAAAAACAAAGATTAAGATGGAGTTAAAGAACAAGCAGAAGCCTGAGGTTCAAGAAATCAAAGAACAAGTCAAGAGGAAGAAGACCAGATTCAAAAGAAAGAAGAAAAGTCAAACAAAGTCTTCTGCACCTGATCCAAACCAACCATCAACCTCAAAGGCTACATTAGAAACTCCAAAACAACAACCAATTCTCTATGAGACATGTAATTCAGATTCACACAACACCTCTGAGTGTAAAAACACTGAGAGTGATACATATATATGTCCTCATAAGAGAAAACAACAAAAACAACTAAGACAAAAGGCTGTGAAGTTCCAATCAAATCCAACTTCATTATTCAAGCATAAGGAAAGAAGATCCAGACCTACTCCTTACTGCTTAAATTGTGACATGGAGAATCATACCACTTCAGAGTGTTCATACAACAACTCTCCAACATCACAACACAGAAGAGGTCAAAGATCGTATCATACATCAGAGTCATACTCACCAAGATCGGAGCATGAGTACTACAACAGACATCACAGCTACTCTTCTCCTCGATCACATCGGCATGGGTATGTTTTTAAACGTTATGATATTTATAATTATTAGGCACCAAGACATTATCCTAGGTCATACACACAACATCAGTATGACAGATATAGGAATAATACTAGGAATAATAGATATCATAGAAGATCATATCATTAAATTATTATAATCATAACTATAATTCTTATGATGAAAATGATCACATGCCCAGAAGGAACAAAAGAAAAATAGATTTTCTAAACCAACCAAAAGATTTTCAAAAACCAAACAAACTCCTTTTGTTAAACAAGCTAAAGTTGAGTCAATTGGTTTAAAAATAAAACAATGTTGGAGAAAGAAAACAATTTCAGGAGGTGAATCTGATATATCAGCAGATATAGCAAAATCATACACATACGAGCAAGTCACATATAAAAATGCTAATGGACAGCTCAGGACAGTAATGGCCTGGGTTGAAACATCTAACTGATTTGCTAGTGTGATAGGGACAGTTATGGAGGCCTGCCATCCCAAGAAAAGTTAGCAGTGGCTGATCCCTTCTCATGACAGAAACGTTCTTCCTGTTCATGATATTATGATGCAATTGAGCCAAATGGAGAAGAAATTAACCAGAATTCAATGCAGGATATAAATCACTCACAGAAACTATGATGGCAATGCAAGAAACAACCGATGTTTCATTCCATCTGCTTAGTCTGATTACATTGCTACATGGACTAACTGTTTATGATCTCTACTGAATTGATAACACCTATGCCATTTCTTTATTTTCTCAAAAACAAAAATCCTAAAAATTAGAAAATCAAGAAAAATCCAAAAATATTTCTATTGAATCTTCCTGCATTTACAATGAGAAATGATAGTACACTCATCTACTATTTTCTGCATCTATTTTTCAAAATCAATAAAGACTGACAAGACTCACTTTGATATGTCAGTAGGCTCAACTTGGTTTCAAGATAAGCATATTTATGATGAACTAAATCAATATGCATTGTGGACCAAAACCATCTTTGGGTATTGGTAAACAATGACTTTTCCAAGTGTTTGCCTGTGTGGTTACCTAAACACATCATGCGAAAATGGTTTATAAACTTCTCATTGATAAAAGCATCTGTTTCTCCTTTGTTGTATGTAAATACAGACCTGGAGTAAACATGAGGACTTCTGTTATGCTGAGCATAGACCTAGTTGTCCTTGCACTAAAAGTGTTGATGCTAAAAAGAATCCCAATGTGGATCAAAGCTAAAAGAATCCCAATAAGGATCAACTTCCAAAGTGAAGTGTAAAAGAATCCCAAAGTGGATCATATCTTGAGAATTTATACTCTAAGTAGCCTGGTTCAAGTTGTAATAAAGTGCCACCTTGCATTTTATGAGGAGAGTTATTCTTCCATACTTCTGAGTGTGGGGTACTCAATTTGCATATCTAATCAAACCTAAACATGATAAATATCACAAAGTGTTGAAAATAGATCCTTGCATGAGTTTAAGTGGACAAACATACTTACAATCAACTTTGTTCTTTATCTATGTCTATTCCAACTTTAAACATTCTTAGATGTAGAGGATTTTGGATTAGTATGATCTCATTGTAGTTGAAGGATTCATGCTTGTAAATATCTTAATTTTGAAAAATCTTAAATACCAAAAAGATTTGTCATTTTTTAGTATTTTTCTTAGTTTTGGCAGATTTACATATGTTATTGATTTAGGAGTGAAACTTCCATACAATACCTATACCGAGAGGATTTAGACTTTTGCAGGTGATGAATTGCATGACATGCCTAAGTTTCTTATTTAGTTCAAGATGTCAAGAGAACACTCATGCTTCCTTCAAAGATCTCCTGCCAGTTGTCGAGAACTAAGAATCCTTCTCTTGGTATCTCATACACAAAAGTTCTTCACTCTCCAAAGCTTTTGTTGAGGGAGAGTATATGTTAAGTCTAAAGAATTTCTGATGCTTCTCCTTCACTTCTGAAGTTGAGATAAAGCTGCTGATATTGCTACCTGTGCAATCCATAGTGTATGCACATGGGTGTATTTTCAAGTCTTAAAAACAAAACTAGAAGATCAAGCTGATGAAACATCCATCAAGTGACAAACCAAAGTCTTTATGTGCCGAAACAAAGTCCTTTTCTCAATGGCTTGTTATGAAGCTTCTAAGAAGATGCTACCAAAAAGGGGGAGAAGACTGCACTTCAAGACTGCACTTCAAGACTGCACGTCAATCAACATCCAAGGTTTTGATAATCATGAGGTTTTGGCAGCATCATCTTAGGGGGAGTATTGTTGGACTATTTAAAGATGATACTTACCAAAACCTAAGTGCCAAATCTCATGATGATTACCAAAACTGACACGGTGATGATATGCTAAAAATATGATCAAAACAAAGAAAATTGACCAAAGTCAAACTTGGTCAACCGTGGTCAAAGTCAACAGTCAACATCAGCGGTCGTCCCGAATGACGTCAGTACCCGGTAGTCATGCATCAGCAATAGAGAATTTATCAGACTTAGAACTATATTTGTGTAATCATTTGTGCTTAAATGTAATTTTTTCTTATTTTTGTAAGGAGTATAAATGACTAAGTGTAGTCATTTATACTCCAACATTGGAACAATCACTAACAATCCTAGAGCATTCACTAGTGAAATCAAGGTTGAGTGTGTGTGAGAGAAAGTGTGCTTGCAAACTCCCTTGTAATTCTCTTGATATCATACATATGAATGAATGATATATTATATGAATATATGTTCTTGAATTTGTTCATCATTCATTCATCATCATACATGTTCATCTTGCAATAGATCTTCACTTGAAATCATCCACGGGTTTGTGAGATTCCGCATCACAAATTCGATAAACGGCAAGAATACGATTACAATATTCGATCCACCAGCAGAATCAGTGGTTTCCATAAGATCTCTTAGTTGTCCAAGTCTATGTAGATGATATCATATTTGGATCAACAAACAAGAGATTGTGTGAAGAGTTTGAATGTTTGATGAAATCTGAGTTTCAAATGAGTTCTATGGGAGAATTAACATTTTTTCTTGGTTTGCAAGTTCATCAGAAACCTGATGGCATTTTTATTAATCAGAAGAAGTATGTGAATCAAATTTTGAAGAAGTTCAACCTTCCTGATTCATCCTCATGCAAAACACCAGCATCAATAATAGATAAGATTATACCTGATCCTATAGGGAAGTTAGTTGATCAAAAATTATATAGATCTATGATAGGATCATTAATGTACTTAACTGCCAGCAGACCTGACATAATGTTTGCTATATGTGTTTATGCTAGGTACCAATCAGACCCCAAGGAGTCACATCTTAATGCAGTCAAGAGGATTTTTAGATACCTCAAAGGGAAGCCAGCTCTTGGACTTTGGTATCCCAAAGAAGGAGAATTTAACCTCTACTCATATTCTAATAGTGACTTTGGAGGATGTAACAATAACAGAAAATCCACAACTGGTGGATGCCAATTCCTAGGACCAAGACTTGTTTCTTGGCAGTGCAAAAAGGAAACAAATGTATCAGTATCCACAGCTGAGGCTGAGTACATAGCTGCTTCAGCTGGTTGCTCTCAAGTTTTATGGTTGCAAAACCAATTACTTGATTATGGTTACAACGTTCTTCAAACACCAGTACATATTGATAACTCAACTGCTATGTTCATCACGGCTAATCCAGTGCAACATAGTAAAACAAAGCACATAGAAATTAGATATCATTTTTTGAGAGATTGTTCAGAAAAAGGCTTAATCAAGTTGATTAAAGTGGATACAACAAATCAGCTTGCTGATTTATTCACTAAAGCCTTTGACTCAGTGAGATTTAATTTCCTAATTGAGTCCTTAGGCATGATCAACTTAGATTAAATAATCAACACAAAGAAAAGCATTATCTGTCCTTAAATTTCTTAATATGAACAAGCCAAAAACATTCATAAAATATATAAAATTCCAAAAGATATTTACTTACTTTCATGTTCTCTTGAATAAGAAGTTCATATCATGGAAAATGATAGTAACTATACCTTTTCTTAATTTTCTGAATTTTATCACATAATAAAGACTAATCAGATGTGATTTGATATGTGAGTAGGTTTAGGTTGAGTGGAAAATAAACAAGTTCATGCTTAACATAATGTCAAGATGACAAATTGTGGTGAAATTCTATTTTGAGGAACATTCAATTAAGTCTTATCCTGCTGTGATCAACTTATTCACCTAAGCACACTATGTTATGACACTTTATAACCTCTATCTTTGCACATCATGGACCCTTTATTTTGTGTAAACAAAGACTTGGGTTCACAAGCACCTTTGTTTTACATAAGTAAAGACCTGGTGTCCTGTTGATGATGATAAAAAAGATTCCAAAAAGGAACAGCCCTAAAAGAATCCAATGTGATCAACTGTATATTAATTCAGAGCTTAAAAAACATATCAGCATTAATAAGATTTCAAAGAAATCTTAAGATAAAGCTTATAACTTAATGAACATAGTTTTAAGTGTGAAAAAGTGATAATTTGACTCACAAACAGAGGACAAACTCCAATGTGAATTGAATGTTGTGTCCATATTTGTCTATCTTTAATCAATACCAAAACATGATAACCAGCATGACAAGTTGAAACTACACTCTTGCTGAATTTATGTGGATCATAATACTTGCAATCAGCACTAGATCTATGTATTCTATCAACAAACAAAACTGGTTCAGGAAGTTGCTTAGTGTTACAGTATGATCCCATTGCATTAGGCAAATGCTTGTATATAGTTTGTGTTCTTTTCTTTGCCAACATGTTGGACAGATAATTGCTTTTCATACTATTCTCTTAATAAATTTTTGATAAATGCATAAGTTTATCATTAATCATAAATTTAGGGGGAGTAGTAAATCAGCATGAAAATCTAAGTATCAAATGTGTTTTATTTTTAAATGAAGAAAGTTGGACCTTGAGCAGTAAATTGGCTGTAATATCTGAAGTTTTTAACTAAATATCTATTTTACACATTTGCCATGAAGCAGAGTTAACAAGATCCAACAGCAAACAACAAATGATTTAACAATATGCTACTATCATCCATCAAAAACATTTGCTTCGAAAGAAATTTTTTATCAAAATTAACTTCGGAAGAAAAACAAACATTTGCTTCGGAAGAAAAATTTACCTTCGGAAGAATTAACAGAACATAAATTTTGTCTTCCTTAGATATGCTGCGGAAGAATAAAATTAAAACAAATCAAAAAGGAAGGTTTTGCCTTCCGTAGACGATCTACGGAAGAATAAACTTGTGGATAACCACGGAAGGGAAATTAGGGTTAAGGGTCCCACAACACTAAATAAAAGGTTTTAATAGTGTCCAAGGGAGTATAAATGATAATCCTACCGTTGTCATTTTTATTCACTTTTTAAGAACCCCTTTTCAGACCTAGAAAAACTCACTCGAACCAAAACCCCTTTCTCTACCAATATTCAAATCTTTCATACCTCAACAAACCTCACCTAAATCACGTCTCTAACAATATCAATATGGCTAATTGTTTTGCTAAAGATCATAATGTCTGTACGTTTCTTAATCCAGAGGATTTAGTAGCCGATGGGTGCCGAGATATTATCAGATATTTGAGACGATCTAGATTGTTTTATGCTTTATTTGAAGACCCTGTTATCTATCAAGATCACATAATCGATTTCTGGAACTCAACACGATTTAAGGAGGAGCAGGATGAAAAGGTAATCTATGCTACAATCAGAAATGAACAGCTGAGGATAGATGAACGAACAATAAGGCGGGTGCTGGAGTTAGGAGAAGGTGAAGAAGGACACCCTGATGTATTCGACCATGAATACATTCAAAAGGTTTTTCAACTGATGGGTTATGATGGTGATTATAGAAATGGCAAAATCAAGAAGGGAAGGTTGTGTAAGCCATATAGATTCCTATGCCACACTTATCTGAAGTGTATGTCCAACAGGAAGTCAGGGTTGGATAGATTTTCAAGGCATATCTCCTCCGAAATCATCGATATATTTGAAGGAAGGACATATAACTATTCTAAGTACATTCTTGGAAAATAAGATGTATATGTTCCCATGGTTCCTTCAGCTGATCATAAAAGAAACTATGCCCAATGTTGATAGAGAAGGTGATGTCCTTGTCCAAACTCACCTGGGGAGATCTGTACTCAACAACTTGAGTGGGTAATATTAAGGGGAATATATGGAGATGTTCCCACATGGAATTGATGAAAATGCTGATATACCTCAGGAACTCCTATTTCCTATACCCCCATAACAAGAAACAACATCATCTGAGTCTTCTGATCAACCACAACAACAAACTACACAGGCTGAATCCCCCGAACCACCACAGTATGAACCCAATCCTCCTTCACCACCATCCTTTGCCAACATACCAGATACACCACCTGTACATCCCATCTCACCATCAAGTGAACACACCCAACCCTTATCACCTTCACTTTCCTAAACATCAATAAACTCTACTTCAACTGAAGTAGTGTCTCATGATCAAATCCCACAACAATCACCATCTGTCCATATCATCTCACTACCGAGTGAACATACCCAACCTATCATTCCTGCCCAATCTCAATCATCAATGAACATCGGTGCCACTGAACCTCTCTCTCCCAATCTGACTCAAACACCATCTCATCCAACTACACTACCAACCTTCTCACCCACACCTACTGCTGAAAGCCCAATTTACACTGAACCACTCAACCTTTATGAGGATGAGCATGATGCTGTGTATGAAGGCACTACAGAGGAGATTTGTTTAGATGTAGAGGGGGAGAATGATGAAGAAGGTGAACAAGAAGCTGAGACTGATAGTCATTTTGTTGATATCACTGCTTACAATGAGAATGATTTAAGAGAAGAAGAGATAGATGTAAGCAAGAGTTTCCTGGTGGCAAAATACAATAATCTTATCATTAAAAGCAATAAAAAGTTGGAGAAGTTAAGAAAAATAAAAAGGGAGATGATTGAGAAACACAATGTAATAGCAGCTAAAGATGAAACAATCAAGAAGTTGAAAGAAGAGATAGAAACAAACAATGAAGTGATTGACTGGATGGATGAGGTTGTAATTGAGACATGTGAATTTCTTGAGAGGGAGAAACAAGAAAAAGAAAAGGCCATGTCTGAGCTGAACAAATCATCAAAAATTATCTCTGATCAGTCAATGTTACTGAAAGCTAAAGATGATGAAATAGAGACTTTGAAGAAGAAATTGTCTACAAGAGATGGAAAGTAAAAAAGAACACCTCAAGGAAGCTGATATTCAATTGTTGTAACCAAAGGAACCAATAATCATGTATAGCAGGAAGAGAAAGTACTTGGGAAATGTTCAAGGAGATGTGATTGAACTTGGAGACACCCTAAAAAGAACAAAAACAATATCTTTGGAACACACACCACTAACTGAACCCATTGAAGTAGATAGTGATGATGAGTGGGAAGAATTAACAAAAGATGAGCCTGCTGAAGCTGCTAAAGAAGCAAAGTCTGACGACTTGCTATTAACCATTGAAGACATTTTTAAGGAAAGAGCCCAATCTTCAATGTTCATGGATTTGATAAACAACGGGTTTCTTTATGATATGGTTAAAAGAATAAACATGTCTGAAATGATCCAAGTTTTGAAAGAGTTTGATGCTGCAAGGTTAATGTTGCCGATGTGCAACTATGAAACATTCTCAAAATACAAAGAAATGGAAAAGATAAGGAAAGAACTGGGCCGTTGTGACACAAAGAAGCTAACCAGGTACAACATGACTTGTTGGTTACAAAGTCATAACTATAAGCATCATGAGCTTAAAGGAAGAACAATGAATGAATTGAGAGCAATGATGGAGCATGTAATGAAGGTTGAGCTAGACACAGAAGTGAAATTCAGGACTGGGGCTCCCAATCCTGCTTACCAACAACAAGTGAAACAAACTTCTAATGAGCCAACAGTAGTTGAGAGCAGAGACATGTACAAGAGAAAAGAAAAGTTGAATAGAGAGCCAAGAGATATGATACCCAACAAAATATGGCCACTAGTCACTGTTGTGAGGGAGATAACTAAGGAAAAGACTATATTGATTCAACTCTTTGATCGGATGACCACTCCTAGATCAGCTGAAGAAAATAGAATAATAGCATGGAGATTTGATGCAGAGTGGAATTGTGCCATTATAAAGAGAGCATCGGGGATGGTTCAATACTATCCTTAGATGGAGTCTCTTCTCTCTCTACCAGATGCTGACCTGTAATACCTTCAAGCCATTCCTATCACCAATTATCCCATCAATCCAAGAGGAAGGGATTTCTCTGGAATAGTTGCAAGGCTGAGACATAAGTTCAAAGGGGATGTCCTGAAAGAAGTAAGAAGAGAAGATGAAGAGCAGAAGAGAAGAAGACATAGACAGAAGAGGCCTCATACCAGTTCTTCTCAATCCATAGATGATGAATTCTTAACAAGAATTGGCTATGAAAACAAGACTGAAGCTTTAATTAAAGCAATAGAAGGAAATCAATATTCAATCCCTATCCCAAAGTGGGGTTATGTAGAAAGGACCAAAGAGCTGGTGTTGCTAAGGAATGATCCACAGAAGAAAGGTTCAAGCATAAGACTGTTTGACCCAATGGAAATCAAATTGCTTCACCCATGCTACACTTCATATCTACATGACAAGTACTTCCCCAAGCTAAATGATCAAAATGCTCAAAATGACTTGTGCTTGTATGTTCATATCATTCAAGTTATTGATAAACTACATGCTAAAGCTCATAAGAGAAGAAAATTTGAAGCGGGCCAGCTGATGGGAACTGAAATTCATGCAATCACTGAGCTGAGAGTATTAGAACAAGATGAACTTGAAGTGGTTTCAAATAATAGTGTTGTTGCAACACTTACCACTGAAGAGGACATCCTGGGTCTGAAATACAAGACATTGAAGAAAATGAAGAGGATGAAGATTAAGTACTTGTATGATGATCAGAAAAATGCAGTTGAATACTTCACAACAAAAATTTTGGGAAGAATTCAAGAATTAAGAGCACTAAACCAATGATTACAAGAGACTAAACCTATAAGGGGAGTATTGTTAGGTCTAGATCCTTTGTGTAGGTTTAGATGATAAATCAACTCTTGTAATAACTCATTGTAATTCTCTTTTAACATAATGTACTGCATGAATTATATGTTATCCCATATTATTATGTGTGTTGGTTTATGTGTCATTGCAGGAAACATCATACTTGGTAAATTTGGAAAATTGACCAAGTGTTAGAACAACTGCGGATGAACAATATAGCATCAAGAGCATCAACATCAATTGTAATCGGTTCATTGTGAATGAAAAGCAATTGAAAATCATCCTTGTGTTACTTTATTATGTTGTGTTTTCAAGTTGTTTTATTTTGTTCATCGATTTCAATTTATAAACAATCCATTAAACAACAAGTATTGATATTTCCTCGATCATTACTTATTAAAATCAAATTGATAATTCCTGCTTCGATCCATGGATTCACAAAACCCGGGATGACAATTTCTCAGGAATTGGTGCTTCTTAGATCTCCCAGGAGAGGGGATATGAATAATGCTTTTCCACTGGGTGAAGTATCATGCTTTCTTTCCAAAGCTAATGGTGATGAGTCAACTCTTTGGTATAAAAGAATGTGCCATGTTAATTTTAAAACCATGAATAAGCTGGTTAAAAATAATTTGATACATGGTATGCCTAAAAAGGAATTTTTCTATAAAGATAATCGGTTTCTCACTATCCAAAGAGTTTAACTCCATCACCACTCCATTACACCTATTGCACATGGATCTTTTTGGTCGCACAAGTATAATGAGCACTGGAAGAAAATCATATTGTCTTGTGATTGTTGATGATTTTACAAGATTTACATGGGTATTCTTTTTAAGAACTAAAGATGAAATGACTAAAAGTTTAAAATCTTTTATTCTTAAAATTGAAAATCAAAAGGGTCACAAGGTAAATATCATTAGAAGTGATGAAGGGACTGAGTTTAAGAATCAAGTTCTTGACTCATTCTGTAACTCAAAAGGGATCGCCAGACAATACAGTGCTCCTAGAACTCCTTAAACAAAATGGTGTTGCTGAGAGGAGGAACAAGACACTTATTGAGGCGGCAAGAACTATGTTAGCTGATGTTAATGAGCACACTCATTGTGTTAGAGGGAATGGCCCTGATTATATCTTCAATCTAGAATTGTTTCCAAACTATTCTCAACCATCTTGTGAGAATGTTTCAGCTGGAACAGGAACTCAAAGTGACATCTATGAAGATCAAATGTTTGAGTTACCCAAACCTATTCCCAGTTCTCCAAGATAAATTGAAGAACAAGCTCCCACAACTAGAAGTCCTGAAAGCTTGAACATCTCAGGAAATCATGGAGCTTTAATAAGTTGTCAGCCAACTGAGCCTCAAAACTCATCAGTTGAAAACTCCAGCATTCAACACCAAGCTGATGAAAAGAGTAATCTGGAGGAACATGCAACTGTTGATACTACATCTCAGCAGACTATTATTGATGCTGTCACACATTCATTCAATCAGTCCTAATTGAATGAGTGTGAGACATCAGCTGGTCATGGTGTTCAAAACCCTGAGTAAAACATCTCAAACCTGGATCTATCTATACAACTAGATGTGATTCCTAAGCTCAGGATACACAACACTCACCCAGCTGAGAACATCATTGGGGATGTCTTAGAAGGTGTGAGAACAAGAAGTCAGACCCACAATAGGAATGTCTGCTTGTACTCATGCTTTCTCTCTCCAATGGAACCAAAGAATGCAGAAGAAGCCCTCAAGGACAACAATTGGATTGAGGCTATGCAAGAGGAGTTGCTTTAGTTCAAGAGGCAAAAGGTATGGAACTTGTGTCCATTGCCATCTGGCTAAGTCCCTATTGACACCAAGTGGGTGTTCAGAAATATGAGAGATGATAGAGGTTTGATCATCAAGAACAAGGCAAGACTTGTTGTTTAAGGATACACACAAGAGGAAGGAATAAATTACACTGATGTCTTTGCACCTATTGGAAGACTTGAGACTGTGAGAATGTTCCTTGCTTTTACAGCATCTAAGAACTTCACTATCTATCAACTTGATATCAAATGTGCATTTTTATATAGGGATATTGATAGAGAAGTCTATATGTGTCAGCCACCTGGATTTGAAGACCCACAACACCCTAACTATGTATGCAAACTGGATAAAGCTCTCTATGGGTTACATCAAGCACCTAGGCTATGGTATGAGACCCTGTCTCAGTTTCTTCTTAGGAATTGCTACACCAGAGGCACCATAGACAATACATTGTTCATAAAGAAGTCCAGGAAGGACATGCTGCGTGTTCAAGTCTATGTTGATGACATCATATTTGGTTCCTCTAATGACCAAATATGCAAAGACATTGAAAGCATCATGAGGAAGAAGTTTGAGATGAGTTCAATGGGAAAGATGGATTTCTTCCTTGGAATTCAAGTGAAGCAGATGGAAGAAGGGTTCTTCATCAATAAATCTAAATATGTTAAGGACATCTTAGAGAGATTTGAGATACAAGTAAGCCAGCCAAGACACCTATACCTAGAAATCATAATCTTTGTCCTAATTCCGAAGGGGAGGATACTGATCAGCATCAGTACAGGGTGATTATTAGATCTCTAATGTATCTCACTAGAAGCAGATCTAATATCATGTTTGCAACCTACATCTGTGCAAGATATCAGCCTGCTCCCAAGGTGTCTCACCTAATTGCTGCCAAGAGAATTCTTAGATACCTTAAAGGAGCTCCTAAACTGGGTCTCTGGTATCCTAAGAATAATGACTTCAATCTCTATGGGTACACTGGTAGTGATTATGGTGGCTACAACATCAACACAAAATCCACATCTGCAGGATGTCAATTTCTTGGTGGAAGGATTATCTCTTTGCAATGCAAGAAGCAATCATGTGTCTCAACATCAACTGCTGAAGCTGAATACATTGTTGCTGCAAGGTGCTATGCTCAATTGCTATGGATTCAGAATCAGATGCTGGACTATGGTTTCAACTTCATGCAGACTCCTATCCACATAGACAACAACAGTGCCATTTCTATCACAAAAAATCCGGTCAAGCTCTCCAAGACAAAGCATATCGACATCAGGTATCATTTTATTAGAGATATTCATGAAAAAAAATCAATAAAGCTAGTCAAAGTGAATTCAAATGAACAATATGCTGACTTGTTCACCAAAGCATTTGATGAACAAAGATTTAAATATTTAATTACAACTATTGGGATGATTAACATTGACTAGTTCTTCTCTTTTGAAAAACCTTTTTTTAAATATGTCTTATATATGTTGTCTAACTACAATCTATGCCCTGTTACAAAAAAGGCTTTCTTCTAAAAATGTAAGTGTAAATACTTCCGAAGAGAAATTTACCCTCGGAAGAAATCTTTATCCATCTTCGAAGGCAAATTCCTCTACATAACTATTATCTTCTGAAGAGTTTTAGCCTTGGAAGAACAATTGATCATAGATCAAATTTACATCTGAAGCATACTAACTTCTATTCTCAAAAGAAGATTGTACTCTCGAAAGCAAACTTGTCATTGAGACATGGTTTGCTTTCGGAAGTAAAGATGGCTTCGGAACACAATATTGAGAAACACAAGTGCTTTTCTCTCAGAAGCAAGTTTACCTTCGAAAGAGCATCTTTACTGTGTAACGGAAATCTTTGGGCCCCACTCTGTAAAAAGTAAGATTTTATTGATAATTGTCGGAATATTTTAAATGTTTTATCTTACCGCCTCTATCAAATCGAAACCTAAACTATCCTTTCACCTTACCGTTTTGCTTTTTATCCCCCATTTAAAATTTCCGACTCTCTTTCTTTACTTTCTTTACCAAAGTAAAAGCCTCAAATTACCACCATCTTCTTCACTCACTCTCAAATTCCTTCAATCCTACAGTACCTCTTAAGAATGGCCCTAAACCCCTAACATAATCAGGGCGCTATCCTTGATTCTTCAAAGGATGCCGACCTTGCCCCTATCATCAAATTTCTTTCCCAATCGGCATACTTCACTATTCACATTGCCGAATTCTTGGCCAATGCTCAAGATGAAACACTAAATGGTGAAAAGGTCATCAGATCGAGGATCTATGGATAGGAGATCACCATTGCTGAATCAACCATCAGGGAGCATTTGGAGTTTCATGATGAGGGCGCCCCTACTGAATTCCCCAAATCTGAGTTGGAAGACACTTACACTCAGATGGGATATGGCGGCGATGTGCACAAGTCTACAGTCTACAAGTTTAACTTCTGCTATAATGGGAAGTTCTTGCTGCACATCGTCCTGCACTGCCTATCCGACAAATCTGGGGGATGGGATAAAATCCTATATGATTTGGGCTGCCTAGTCCACGGGTTGGTAAAGGGCCTGCGCTTCAACTACTCAAGATTTGTGCTGAACAACTTAAGAGGCAATCTCACCTGGGATCCATTCTACATGTATCCCCGGTTCATTCAGCACATAATCAACTGTGAGCTGGACCAAGACAGATTACAATGTGCAGATGTTCTACTGCTACATCACATGCGGCCTGGCATCTTCAAAACTTTGAAGAAGGTGTCCACCAACTTCTCTGGAAGATTCACTGATCTTCTTCCAGGTATGCGCGAGCCAACGGTTCCTGGTGACATCCCTGCAAGCCCAGTAGGTGATGAACCCACACCAGACATGTGACATTTGTCACCAAAATAGGTACGTTGACTTTGGCATTGAATTGGATTCTAACTTTTGACTTTGATTTTGTCATATTTGGGCTTGCTCTTAGTGGATTGTCCATTACTTGGTCGACCCAAATTTTAGCTTAATGTGCCTATGTCTTTGTGTTGGGCCTAGGGTTTGTATCATTAAGATGACCATTGGGCTTCATCGTATGAAGTCCTGTGCATTGAGCCTAATCAAGGATTTTTTTCTAAAGAGTGAAATACAAAATTTACCCCGTAACCCAACTAATCCTACATCCATGGGCTTTGCCTAAAGTCTAGTAAATACACTTAATTCAATCTAAAAATATAAATTAAATGATTTATATAGCATATGATAGCTCGTTGGAATCGTATTAACGCATAGAATACAAAAAAGTAAAAATTAGTCGACGCGCGGGTCGAGACGAGATGGGCCAAGGGCCCTAAGTCCCTTGTCCTTCCTTCAATTCGGCCGAGAATTGGACAAAAGGGGGGATTCCCCTTGTTTTGCCTCACTTTTGCAAATAGAGTTTTCTATTGAAAACCCTAGCCACCACAACACAAAATCTCTCTTGTTCTTCACCATCATCATCGAAAATCATCATCTTTGTGCCATCCATTGAGTTTTTCTATAATCAAGACATTCAAGGTCTCGTACTAAGCAAGATTCGTGTATTTTCGAACCTACGGTAAGTAAAAGTCGTTTCTTGATGATTTTAATCCTTGTTCTACTTGAATTTCGAAGATGTTCATCATCTAAATACAAAATATTCATCTAATCTTCTCATATTCTTTGTTTTGGGTATTAGATCTTGAATATCTAGGAGCTTCGATTGTCGGAGTCTCTAATTGGTAAAAACCCTAATCCTTGGACTTGTATATTCTTTGAATCTATCAAAATTGGGTTGTAATCTTGGATGACCTGCTCTTAATCGACATATTGGACTTATAAAACTTTTTGAAGTCATTGAATTTGATTCTTGAAGGAATGGACGTGTTGAACGATCGAAACAATGAATTTACAAATTACCGTTGCAAACCGGGAGACTAAGAATCTAATAAACTGTTTGGAACTGAAAATTTAAGTAAACAAAGTGTTTAATTGAAGTTTTGGACAACTAGAACCTGTAATGAAAGTTCTTATTAGATTCGGATTGATAACGGGAAAATATTGAAGTTTGAGACGCAAAGGAATAAGGCTTATGAACTGGACAGCTTGCTGTCAGAAAAATGGCTCGTCTTGTACATGTCATAACTTGGCCAAAATACGCCCAATTGGGGCAAACTCTGGGTCTAAATTTAAGTCCTAGGAGTCCTCTAACTAACCCAAGTGATCTTGTGTCGTTTTGATATCTTTTGGTCCTCCAAACGTAGCAAACAAAACGGAAGGTCAAAACTGACGAATCAGGACAGCAGATTTGTCTGTATTCCTCGGGTCCTAACTTTCCCATATTTTGTCATATGGACATGATTCTTTTTCTGGAGTTTAATTAAAAGTCTCCTCTTTCATTTGATACCTTTTACGCAATGGTTCGTTATCGTTTCGATCTCTGAACAGCTTATACAAGACTGATGCGCAATCAGATATATATGCTGAATTTTCTTGTTAAACTTAAAAGTAAGGGTTGGGACTAAATAATCTAAATTAAAACAAGTTTTGCATATAAAATTTATTTAAAATTCTTTACAAAAGAATTAAACTAATAGGTGCGACGATAGAAAACCTTGATTAGCGTTAAGTGCTGGACTGAAAGGATTACACCCATATTGGTCGTTTATATTTGTGCTATATTAATCCTTTGGTGTATTATATTTTTAGAGCTTACTCTGCGTATTGTGGGATTTGAACTATAACTCTTCAAGGTTAGTTTCACAGCCCCTTTTCAATTAATTTTATTCGGGGGAAAAGCATGCTCATGGTTTTGGACTATGCCGTGTTTTAAAAATCACTTTGGGACATTGTATGTGGTTTGGGGTCATGGTTTGAGTCTTGATAGTCATTCATGAGTGTGTACTTGTAGTTGTGCTTGTTGTTGGACTTGTTGGCTTGGACGTCATGGAGAGGTATTGTTAAAACTAACAGGTTGACACCCCCACCCATGTTGTCGGTATACTAGTCTAGACCGACTTGGCCGGGGCTTGCCCTTGGGTGAATATAATCCAGATATGTTGGACTTGGACTTATATTGGACTTGGAATGATATTGGACTTGGAATTGTCTTGGACTTGGATTGGTCTTGGACTTGGATTGAATTTGGACTTGTGTTGATATCTTGACTGCTATGTACTTCATTCACATACAATTTTCTGTACATATTATACACGGCAAAACATTTATACTTTTAAACCTATGAACTCATCAACGTATGTTGACCTTTTTAGAGTATGTCTTTTCAGGTAATGAGACTTAGGTGCTTGGCTATGGACATTAGTCAAGACCGCTCCTTTGGGAGCAATAGACACTTCATGAGACGTTTGGACTTGTTTTGGGCTTGTTTGTTTTGTTGAAGTGTAATTGTTGTATTTGTACTTGGGATTGTTTGATACTTGTGATGACTTGTTTCCAAATGGAACTTTGGATTATTTATGCATTTATGGTATGACGTTTTGGAATTGACTGTACTTGACACGTGTTCCTATGTGTTGGGCGACGTCATGACCCATTCACGGAGAATACCTTTAGTTATTCTCTTAAACACCCAATGTGTTATGACGATCCCGTCCATTGCATCCTCGTGTTTTTGCTTCTAGCGAGGGTGTGACAGATTGGTATCAGAGACATTGGTTATAGAGAATTAGGTGGATTATTCGACCTAGACTATAACCTAAGTAACCACATGTAGTATGCATCATAGGATTATGTGTGTACTGTTATACATGTGAATGTTTTATGTGTATTATCTATTGTGCTATGTTGCCTGCCTTATGTGTTATCTGTGATCTTCTTATTTGGAGAACTTTGGTTGTTGAATCTGTGCGTGCCTTGAGAAAGCATTAGGTAAGGACGTCCCCCCATTATGCGCTTGATTATTATTTGGTCTGGATTGATAAGTGCGGCTGTAAGGATTCTTTTAAAGGACTTTGGGCGTTAAGCCAACCTTTATTATGTGCGTCTACTGGTGTTAGCTATGTTGTATGAGGTCTTATTTACAACTTGTGAGTTGAATATTGGGAGATGGACATGCTAGCTTACTTGACAACAACAGACAAGGGCCATGGCATATTCAGGTTAGATGGCAGCTTTATTGGATCTCGGACTATACTAAATGGACTCTTTTGACCGTCCCTTACCTAAGTGAATGCTTTCTCAATCGATTCCTTAGTTCAACTTTGGTTACTTAACCTTCGGTTAGTGACCATATCCTTGATTCTCCAATCATAGATAACACTCTGTACTTAACAAGTCATGTTAACTCTGGTAGGAAGAGCTAGGGGTGACCATGCAATGCAAATTACCATTACGGGTGCACACGTAATTGTAATTTGCAGTGCATGCGAAATCTGGCAAACCTTTTCTTGAGAAAACAGTCATAGTTAGTACGAATCTTCAATTTTATACATGGAACAGTGGAGTTCTTGTTATTATGATAATCCATGGTGTGGAAACACCAATCCCATTTATCCTTGAACAAGTACAAATAGATCTGGAGCCTTCATGGGAATCATAATGGACCTTTTAGCCCGGTATCTATGATACGTTTCTCTCGTTTTTGTTTCCGTGACCGTGGAAGTTGACTACATGTTCAAAATGTACTTGGTCTTTGAAGAATTGAAGAAAGGAAGTGAGACTCCTTGTACCCATGTTGCTTTGTTCAAACTAATCACAGTACTTGTAGCATTGGTTGTCGAGAGATTATAGCATTATACTTGATGGAGTAAATGAATGTCATATAACCAGTTTAGACTTCGTCCTTGGTATAACGTCGGTGTGGTGGGAACGCTACGGGGAACCCTATACATAAACAACTTTGCTATGCTAGGGATGTGTCTGAACTGGGCTATGTGATGATCCGGGAGGATTAGAGACAGACATGGTGAGACTGATAAATTGAAAGAAAGTGGCACTGGAGGCAATATTGGTTGTACGTGCATGAAGTTCATGACGTGCAAGCCAAAAGAGTTCGACAGGAAGTTGCAGCAATAGCTCTAACCCGTTGCATTGAGAAAACAGAAATGGATGTGGACATCAAGATTGGTGCTAATAATCAAAATGCAAAGAGTGTTATTCGGCCACTAGTGGGCAAAGCACTAACATGGTGGAATATTCAAGTTCAAGTATGAAGTAGAAAAGTTGTGATGGTCATGACTTTGTACGGGCTAAGCAGTAGTAACTGAGAGGTACTACCTCATGGACAAGATGCAAAATATAGATCATTAGTTTTGGAATCAAGTAATGGTGGGATCTAGTCATGCTGCTTATCCCTACCAGTTCCATAAGCTGGCAAAGGTGGTGTCATATTTATGGCACATAAATCAAAGCCAATGGAAAAGTACATCGGGGGGGGGGGGGGCTGGTTCTATAGTTTATGGAATGGTGGTGGCTACTACACCCCCAACCATTTGGAGTGCAATACTAAAGACATGTATTTTAGTGGATGAGATGGTTCGTATTAGAGCCTTGAGAAAGCTAGTGAGATGTAGAAGGATGTTAAGGAATTGGGTGAGCTAGATGGTGTTAAAGTAGACAAGAAGGACAAGTTCATGAAAGGATATGTGGTTGTCGTATTGGCAATGAAGGGCTATGTTGGCACTTGTCCGGAGAGTAGTAAGTGCAATCTGCACCACCCGACTCTGATGTCATGACTGTGTGGTTCAATTTCAAGCAATTGGAATGCTTAGCGAAGAGTTTTAAGGTATTTGTGAACCCAGTTGTGCCGATTAATACGGTCGAGTCGGAAGGAGCTTGACGTTGACATTATGAGTGCGGAGCCAGGAGCATTATCAAAATGCATATGCGTGGTTAAATAGGGCTCTAGGACAAACGATCAATTAAAAATAAAAAAATGAAAAAACAACACAAATTTGGCCTGCAATTTGTGCAAACCCAGGGCAAGGCAAGATGGCAACCCTGCTCATAGAAAGGCATTTAGGATTGATGTCAATGATGTCCAAGAGGATCCTTGCGTAGTGACTTTGACTTTTGTAACTAAGTTGGACTTAACCCTAGTCATAAGGAATGTGTGTTATTAATGGTTTAAAGATAGACTTGTAAACACTAGAGAGGTAATATGGGACTGTACTATGCTATTAGCAAATCATGCATTTAGAATACATTTTGTACGATTTGGGCATGAAAGTTTCAACATGGTCATGGGGATGGATTGATAGACAAGGGATAGTGCTGAGATCATCGGATGTGAGAAGTTTGCTGGCATACCATTGTCAAACGGTGAGACACCTGACGTGTATGGTGAGAGATCAGAAGGGGACAACATGAAGATCTTGAGCATGAAGGTAGAGGAATAAGAGTTAAATGATATACTTATTGTGTGAAAATTCTAAAAAGTGTTCCTGAAGGATTTGGAATGATTGTCCACTTCACAATAGGTGGACCTTTGGATTGAATTGGTACATAAAGCGGTGTGTGTACCTAGGGCTTCTTATTGAGTAACACCATTAGAACTGTAAGACCTTTCTAATCAACTTTAGGAGTGCTTTGGTAAGAGTTTTATATGACCCATACGCACCATGAGGCATTAGTGCTTTCTGTAGAGAAGAAGGATGGATCGTACAGGACGTGCATGGACTATTAAGAGCTGAATAAACAAACAGACAAGAACCGTTATCATTTGCCCAGGGATAAATGACTCATTCAATCAGCTTCATGTATCGACGTACTTTTTGAATATTGATATTCGTTTGAAAATCATCAACATAGAGTACATGTGTATGAGATATCGAAGAAAGCATTTAGAACTCGTTATAGACATTACGAGTTTCTAGTTATGAATTTTGGGATAACAAAGGCACTTTTGGTGTTCATGAATGTGATGAAATAGAGGTGCATGTCATGCCTGAATAAATTTGTCGTAGTGTTCATTGAGGACATTCTGATTTATTTGAGGATAGGGAGTATCATGAGAAACATATGGGGATAGTCTTGGAAATGTTGAAAAGGAGAAACTATAGGCTAGGTACTCCAAGTGTGTCATCTATACTGACCACAAGAGTTTTCAACATATTTTTCACCAAAAAGAACTAAACATGTGACAGAGATGTTGGACTAAATTGTTCAGTGACTGCGACTGTGTAATCTGGTATAACCTGGAAAGGCAAATGTAGGTTCGGACGTGATGAGTTATAAGGAAAGAGTCAAACCCATGTTCTTACCTCATTGCCACTCAAGCCTAGTAAAATAAGAGGACTGAATGTGGAGGATAAGGCTTTAAGAGGTCTAAACAAATAGTTTGTACAAATAGACGATACAGGATTGTACTTTATTAAGTGAATTTATGTTTCGTTTATAGGGTATGTGCAGACATTAGTGTGGACAAAGCACACACGTTAAGCATGTTGTCCATCCTGATGCTAACAAGAGTAGGCATGATCGTAAGGACTTGTATTGGTTCTTAGAATGAAAGAAGACATAGCGGACTATGTGCAAGTGTTTGACTAGTTCAAATGTTAAAGCGAGGCATCGAAGGCAACCTAGCCTATTATAATAGTTTGAGATTCTGGATCGGAAGTGGAAAAACATGATTGCGGACTTCACCATGAAGCTAATAATAATAATTAGTAGTGTGTATGATTTGATTTGAGTCATTGTGGAAAACATGACCAAATTTGGTCATCTCCTAACAAATCGTGAGCACTACTAGATGTAAATGTTGGCAAGGAATTATGTTAGTGAAATTGTGGATAGAAATGGAGTACCTATGTCGATAGTCTCCTATTATGACAATCGTTTCATGCTACGATTCTAGCAGAGCTTATAGAAGGTGCCAGGAATGCGTCAGGATAGGTGTACAACTTATCACTCTCAGAATAACGGACTGAGTGTGTGAATTATTAAGACATCGTAGGATATGTTAAGGTCTTTTATTATTGAATCTAGAGGCAGTAGGACACTCACCTACTATTAGCTGAGTTTCCTTATGACAATAGCTACCATGGAGTATTATTTTAGCACCATTCGAGGCACTAAATAGAGGTAAGTGTCGGTCACTGATGTAATGGGCAGAAGACATGTAAAATTAGATGAATGGATTGTAAATTATTCAAGAGACGAATGATTAGGGGTTTTGGATCGCAGACAGAAAAAAGGCAGTTCAAGATCGTTAGAAATTTACATTGACAATCAAAGAAACCCTTGCTTTAGGCACATGTTCTATGATGTTGGTTGATTTGATAATTAGATACGGTTGGTGACTGGTACACTATCAAGGTGTTAGTAGTGTGGTGGGTTAGTTGTGGTATACCCTATATATAAACACTATTGATATCTCGAATGGGAAATTGAAATCCAGAATGGAATCTAACTTTTGGTATTGGACAACAGTCATACTCTGGAGATATTAGTAAATAGGTTGTAAAACCTAAAAAGCCATCTCAAGAGACTTTGTCTTATGGGCAGTTTACGAGCTGTTGCCTTGGAAAGCATTGTTTGTCTTGTCAAAAGGAGCAAATTGTCACCTCGATTTGCAAGTATAGTTAAGATTACAGAACAGTTTTAGTCCGGTGATTTATTGGATGGTCGAAGGAATTCGAGTGGATGACAACTTTCAATATGTCTATGTACTAGTATGGATTATGGTTAAAGAAGTTAAAACTTTGAGAAGTAGTAAAAATCCTTATCGTAAAGACTTGATGGAACTCAAAGTGAGAACCTAAATCTTATCAATGCATGAGAAGTATTATTGAGGGCTTAGTAACCCTCACCTGTTTGCGGATGGCATTGCAGTTGATAACTCCAGTTGAATTTCGGGACGAAATTCTCTCAACTGGGGGATACTGTGATATCTGTCACCAAAATAGGTACGTTGACTTTGGCATTGAATTGGATTCTGACTTTTGACTTTGATTTTGTCATATTTGGGCTTGCTCTTAATGGATTGTTCATTACTTGGTGGACCCAAATTTTAGCTTAATGGGCCTATGTCTTTGTGTTGGGCCTAGGGTTTGTATCATTAAGATGACCATTGGGCTTGTCATCGTATGAAGTCCTGTGCATTGAGCCTAATCAAGAATTTTTTTCTAAAGAGTGAAACACAAAATTTACCCCGTAACCCAATTAATCCTACATCCATGGGCTTTGCCTAAAGTCTAGTAAATACACTTAATTCAATCTAAAAATATAAATTAAATGATTTATTTAGCATATGATAGCTCGTTGGAATCGTATTAACGCATAGAATTCAAAAACGTAAAAATTAGTCGACGCGCGGGTCGAGACGAGACGGATTAGACGAGACGGGCCAAGGGCCCGAAGGCCCTTGTCCTTCCTTCAATTCTGCTGCGAATTGGACAAAAGGGGGGATTCCCCTTGTTTTGCCTCACTTTTGCAAATAGACTTTTCTAGAAAACCCTAGCCACCACAACACAAAATCTCTCTTGTTCTTCACCATCATCATCAAAAATCATCATCTTTGTTCCATCCATTGAGTTTTGCTGTAATCAAGACATTCAAGGTCTCGTACTAAGCAAGATTCGTGTATTTTCGAACCTACGGTAAGTAAAAGTCGTTTCTTGATGATTTTAATCCTTGTTCTACTTGAATTTCGAAGATGTTCATCATCTAAATACAAAATCTTCATCTAATATTCTCATATTCTTTTTTTTGGGTATTAGATCGTGAATATCTAGGAGCTTCGATTGTCGGAGTCTCTAATTGGTAAAAACCCTAATCCTTGGACTTGTATATTCTTCGAATCTATCAAAATTGGGTTGTAATCTTGGATGTCCTGCTCTTAATTGACATATTGGACTTATAAAACGTTTTGAAGTCATTGAATTTGATTCTTGAAGGAATGGACATGTTGAACGATCGAAACAATGAATTTACAAATTACCGTTGCAAACCGGGAGACTAAGAATCTAATAAACTGTTTGGAACTGAAAATTTAAGTAAACAAAGTGTTTAATTGAAGTTTTGGACAACTAGAACCTGTAATGAAAGTTCTTATTAGATTCGGATTGATAACGGGCAAATGTTGAAGTTTGAGACGCAAAGGAATAAGGCTTATGAACTGGACAGCTTGCTGTCAGAAAAATGCGCCAAGAAACCACTACTGGTGGTGATGATGAACATACTAGGTATGTTATCTCATCTCCTAATGATTCTTCAAAAAAAGATGAAGATAGCCTAAAACTCATTATCACAGACCTGATTTCTAAAGTCTTAAACATTGAATCAAAGGTTAAGACTTGAGAGGACAGGTCTGCCACTCAACAACTTGAGATTGAAAATCTCAAGGCTCAACTAGCTGAGACACAGATTGAGAAGTCTGTTAGGCATGTACATACTTGAGTTTCTTTAAGTTCTTCCTCTAGCTCATCTACTTCTCAAGATGATGGAACCAAAAAGGGGGAGAATGTACAGAAGCAAAGACATGAGGAGCCCTGCCTTGCCATCACAATAACTTCCTTTGATGCCAAATCTTCTTTGTACCCAATACAGCAACAGCCGGAAACCATCTTCCCTCAACACCCTCCCATTACTATTCAAGTGGATCCAAAAATGCTTATAGACCTCAACAGGTTTTTAACCACATTTTTGATAAGCTCATCCATTGAACAACCTTCCCTTGATGTAGTCGTTGGCTACTTCAGAGCTGAGGAGCTTCAAAGGCTGAGTGCACCACTTACCTCCAAAAAGGAAGTTGGTAAACCTAAGGTCTCTGTTGAACCTGAGATTAACTTCGAAGGGGATATACAAACTCATGGCCCAACAACCAATTTGGAAGGGATAGGTAGTGCAGTTCCAATTACTTCTAAAGCAGAAATCCAAGCTGCGGAAGGAATAATTGAACTGTCTTCCTCGTCCAATGATCTATTCATCATAGAGGCCATTCTTGACCTAGCCTTTGAGGTAACCAGTGAGGACTTCCTTACAACCCTTCTTTCCCAAACACTACAAGTTCAACCCCACTCTCCCCAACTTGAATCTTCTAAACCTAAGTCTCTAAAGGCTGATTCTTCCTCTGATCCTAAGGGGAAGAGGAAGCTCACTGCTGAGGAGCTTCTAGAGGAGGAAAGCTTGGAAAAGCCTAAGAAGAAGGGAAGAATTGATACTGGGAAGCTATTGGCTGCAAGCAGCAAAGCAGCAGCACCCGCTTAAGAAAGTATCAACAACAAGAGGAGAGTGGTGGTTATTGACAGGCTCATTAGTCTGGGAGTAGTCAATGAAGATATCCTTCTACTCCCACTTGTTGAGCTTGTAAAGCTAGAGAAGGCAACCTTGCTACAAAAAGAGGAGGAAGCAGCAAGGTTGGCCGAAGAGGAGGAGAAGAGAAAAAGGAAGGAGGAGGCTATGGAAAGGGAGAGGAAGGAGAGAATAGTATTTCTTTGCTCTAGAGGCTATTCTCTAGAGGAGCTGGCACCTCATGATTATGATACGATCTTGTTTCTTTTTCACAAAAAGTAAGATCAAATCAGCAAAGAAATGAAGAGGACTGCTAGGGAAAAGCTGAGGGAAAAGAAGAAGAAGGAGGAAGAGGCATAACTTGCTGCTACTAAGAAGGTGGGAGATAAGGAATGGATGAAAGCCTATCTTAAAGCCCATGGCTTCACTGGTAGGCAAGCGGGTCCTATGTCAGAGAAGACCCTACAGCGACATGTCAGTGACATCAAGGCTATCATTCGCTTAGGAAGTAGGCAGGAGGTAAGTCAAATATCAAGTGTTTAGAAGAAGGCACCCAAACCAATACCAACACCTAAACCAGCACAACCTACACCCACACCTCTTCCCTTCCCCATCAAAACTGAACCAACCACTGAGCCTTACACCCTTGAACCCACACCATTAGCCTTACCTACACCCTCACCCACTGCTTCCCAACAACCACCACCACCACCTATCCTTAAACCCAAAACACAACCCAGAACCCAATCTATACCCAAACCATCTTCTGAACCTTCTAAGCCCCTGACCTTAGAAGAATTCAAAGAGATTAAGAGGAAGCTCATCAACTGCACAACAATGAGCGACATCTCTTATGAGGAAGATTCAATTAAGTTGAAATACATTGATGGCTCTTCCAGTTCCCTCACAAGAGATGCATTCCTTGATCTACCTAGGGGAGCACTGGACCAAGCTCTCCAACTTTTTGCAACCAACTCAGATGTTCTTACAGAAGAAGAGAAGAAGTTAAGAAGGAGACTAGTGACTCTGCTGAACACTAGGAAGGGGGAAAAGCTTTCATCCAAACCCCTCAATCTTAGAAAACAAATAGTCTAGTGGAGGTTTGATGAACCTTCACATAACTTTGTTGTGGAAAGAGAGAATGGTGAAGTAAACAGGGTTGATACTTCATCTCTGTTACACTCCAGCAAATTTGACCTTGCTGAGTTAGCAGAGAAACCATTCTCCAATCCATCCAACTCTCAGGTTGCTACTCACATCAGAAATCATCTGAGCAGTCTTCATCTGGCTGAGCTTACAAAGAAAGCCAAGACTAAAGAAGAGTTGAAAAGAAGAGCAAAGGATGAGGAAGAATGCACAGCTACAAAAGGAAAACCATGCTTTTAGTTGGTTGAAGGCTCAAATTTTGATCCTATAGTTAGATGGGATTATGGCTATAACTCCCATCAACTAACTCTCTTCAGGGGGACACAGCAAAGGGTGCATGTCATTCAAAACTATAGACTTGATCTATTATCTACGAATGACTTGTACCAGCTCCTCACCACCACATAAGGGAAGAACAAGGAGACAGATAAATATCTTCTTTCCCCGGTGTTGAAGACCTTAAGGAGCAAAAGGAAGTGAAGTTTTGGTAGCATCAGCCTAGGGGGAGTTTGTTGGATCATATGAGGCTGGTGCCACCAAAACAACACTTAGAATATTTTGAAGTAAAATTAAAGAAGTCTTCTAAAGCTAAAGCTGCTCTTCCGAAGACAAGTTGAAGATCTTCTGAAGCTTAAGTGTGAAGATCTTCCAAAGGAAAACTAAGTCTTCTGAAACTAAATAGTTTTCCTTCCGAAGTACATGAGGAACTTTCGAAGGTAGAACCAAGTCTTTCGAAGTATATAAAGACCAGGTAATTTTCCTTCTGAGGCATTCACACTTAGAAGATCCAAGACAAAGTCTTCTGAAGAATAAAGTCACAAAGACTTGCAAAAGACTTAGAAGAAGTTGATTCTTCCGAAGTATAAATGGCCCTGGAAGAACTTATTCTTCCGAAGCCATGCTTGTATGAGTCTTGTAATACTAAGTTGAGAAGTAATATATACAAGTATCTTGAAAACCATTCTTGTGTTCATTAAATTATTATATTATTGTCAACTTAGTTAGAGATTCTGCTTCATCAACCGAGTGTGACTTAGTGAGTTTGTGAGATACAAAACTTGTGTTTAAAGACCAACACTGATCCTGCAACTATATTGTCTTGTAATACCTTTTTCATCACAAAATATGTCAAGGATTTGGTTCTTAAATTCTTTTCCTTGATCACATGTTTTGGTTTTGACTTTTTGATCACATTGATTCTCAATTTTCAGAATGAAGTTCTTCAAGAGCTCAGGAATCTCATCCTTAGTACTAAGGAAAAAGACCTAAGTGAATCTTGTGAAGTCATTTGTGATCACCAAATAATATGACGCCCTTCCTAGACTCATTACATTGGTAGGGCCAAAGAGATTCATATGTAATAAGTGTAGGGGGGTAGTGATAGAGTTCTTTCCTTTGGCTTGTGAGACACTTTGTGTTGCTTCCCTTTCAGGCATGCTACACAATGGTCATCACTTGTAAACTCTTTCTTTGGTATTCTAATTACCAAATCATTCTTAATTAATTTATTTATGTTTTTAAAGTTTACGTGGCACATTCTTTTATGCTAGAGGAAAGAATCATCACTATTTGCTTTAGATAGAAAGCAAGAAACTTCTCCTGAGGGAGATGTTTACTGCAGGTCTATCTTGTACATGTTCCCTTTCCTGGGGGCTCTGAGCAGGATATGCTCTTGAGGAATGACCACCCCAGGCTGGAGAACAATGCACTCATTCTCAGTGAAGAGCATGTTGTATATCTGATCACAAAATTGGGATACACTCAGCAGATTATACCCTAGCTCTTTGAAAAAGTTTACCTTTTCAGTGCTGAGCTTACCATTTGTGACCCTGCCCCTTCCAGTAATGTAACCTCCAGCTTCTCCTCTAAAAGCAACTGGCCCTCCATCAATTTTCTCAAAATTTTGAAGTAGAGAACCATTGCCTGTCATGTGCCTAGAACAGCCACTATCAATGATCCATACATTCCCTTTGGTCTTTAACAGTTCCTGCATAAGAAAGGAATGTTTAGTTACATTTGGAAACCCAAGCCTCATTGGTCTTGGGCTTATCAAAGTGATATGAAGACAATGTAATAGTAATTGATCCTATGTTCATGTTTTGAGGATCATCAGTTGTTGTTGAGGAAGAACTTTTAGTCACTTGGTCTTCCTTCATCTTTAACACCATCTTTGGAAGATTAGACTTGACCTTCAATACTTCAATGTTTTGACAACTTCAAAAGTTTTGGAGACTGAACCTTTGGAAGATCTTGCTTTCACTACAGCAGGCTTCGGTACTTTAGGAAGCATTCCTTTCTTCCGAGACCAACTTTTCTTCTGAAGGCATGTTTTCACTTGTCTTCTTCTTCACCTTGGACCTTCCAAAAGGAAAAGATTTTCCTTCCAAAGCTAGCTTTTCTTTCTTCTTCTAAAAAGTTTTCTTTTTGATCATATGGACAATACTTTTAGGATTGTAGATGCAATCCTTAGCCAGATGGGAAGTACTACCACATATGATGCAATCCATTTGCTTCCTTCTGAGAGTCTTCTTTTGAGAGAAAGACTGAACTTGATCACTTTCCACCTCTATCTTTATCTTCACAAATGATGCAACAAGCTTCTTAGGGTGAGGCTTACTTTTGGAACTGGATGGTTTAGGCTATGTAGCAGTGGTACACAGCTGATCAGCCTTCTTCTCCTTGCTAGAATGAGTTGGACATGAACGAGAACTTTTGGTACTAGAGTTCATTGTAGAGTCTTCAGCCTTCACCACTTCAAATTCTGTAGAGATAAACACTTGTTTCTGCTTAGAGTTGAAAGTGGCGTTGATCTCTTGAGCCTTTTTTTGATTTCTTCTTGGCTTTTATGATCAAGTTATTCCTCTTAGATTTGGTCATCCCAGATTCTTTTCTCTCCTCAGGAGAATAGTGTCCTTCTTAAGATGATCTTCTTCACTATTATCAGAATCATTCTTCACTATCTCCTCTTCATCCTCTTCATCAATGGGGTCTATGAGGGGAAGCTCATCTTCATAAGTTCCACACCTTGGAGATCTTACATACAATAGTGTGTGTGGAGGAGCTATCTTAATAGATCCCAGTCCCTGCTTATTTTGATAACAAACTTCTGCATGCAATGATGAGGATATTATGTTCTTGAAGGTCTCTTCTTCAAGAACACATTTTTCTGCCCTGGCTTTGCAGATCACAAACTTAGCCTGGCATTCAGTTAACTTAGTGATGAGATCTTTTATCTAAGTCCTGTAGTTGGTATGTTCATGCTTAAGAGTTGAAATGGTTTTCTCTAAATCTCTATTTTAAGTTTGTAATTATTTTAAGCTCTTTTGAAATCAGCTTTTAAAATGTTTAAGGACTCAAGATTAGACCTCATCTCTAAGTTATAGGACCTATAACTATTAACTTTAGCAATACATTCAGGTGTACAAAGATGTTTCAATATCTTGGCTTCTTTATGATCTGCCATCAGTGCATGGTTTGGAGATGCATCCTCAACCTGAAAGCTCCAGTCAAAGCCTCCTTCTTCAACAGCAACTGCAGCTTGCTGCTTGGGCTTCTCATTCTGGGGAGCTCCATCAGTGTAGTTTGGTCTGGTTTGGGCTTCTCATTCTGGGGAGCTCCATCAGTGTAGTTTGGTCTAGTTTGGGCTTCTCATTCTGGAGAGCTCCAACCCAAGCTTTCCATTGGTTTCATTGCTAGGAAACTTCCTCCCTGTCCTCTTATAGAACTTCTTAGCTCTATGAGTAAGAAGAGTCATTTGCTGGACTATTTCCATGTACTCCAGATCATCTGGATGGATACAGTCCACGTATTCAAGGGTAAAGAGAAGGTTGCCTATGCTTTCATTAGTAGACACAAAGGCTTGTGAAGAGCTTGTCTCTTGGAATGGGCTTCCTTGGATATAGCTCTCTCTTGGTGTCTCCGGGAAAGTGATGAAATGTGAGTTCTCAGGGTAGCAGATGAGATGATACTGTGGTTCTCTAAAATCCCTTTCAACCACATGAAAGGCTGAACTCTGCTGATTGTTAGATTTACCAGATGGATTTTGCGTGTTCATCTCCATTTGGTAGCTACTGAGGATAGCATGCAACTCAGTGAGAGTAAGGGTCTTGAGGTTCTCACTCTTTTTAATGACCAAACAATAGTGTGTCCATTGTCTGGGAAGAGAGGAAATGAACTTCCTCAAAATGTCCCTATTCTCAAGAGTTACTCCAACATCCATTAGAGTGTCCATAATCTCAACATACCTGAAGTATTATTGAGTCATGGTTTCACCTGCCTTAAAGGTAAAGTTCTCAAACTACTGCTTCAAGAGTCCTTATTCTTTTTTGCTTTAGTGGACCCCTTATACCTAAGCTTTAGTGCATCCCATAGTTGCTTAGCAGTCTTGCACTTCTTGAAGCCTCTATAGATGGAGTTTGGAAGAGCAGTTTGGAAAGCGGTCATGGCTTTCTGATCTATATCTATCCTTTTCAAGTCTTCTTCAGAATAGTCAGCCACTTCCTTTGGTATCATCCACCACCAGCAGTAGCTGAAGAGGTGGATGGTACATGAGGTCTAAAGACAACAGATCCCCATATCCTGGAGTCTTGAGACTTGATGAAGCCTTCTATTCTTTGGCACCAAGTATCAAAATCATCAGGAGTGATCAGTGGAGACTTTGTCATGGTACCGGTTTCCATATCAGCCTTTGTGATAGCTGCCATTTGAGTTGTTAAATGCTTTGTGAAACTGAAGGGATTTAAGATGGTGAGGTCTTACAATTAAGAGCCTAAAAAACTTTGATACCAATTGCAGGATCGGTTAAAGGGATGGTCAATACAATCAATCTCATAATAAGGAGAGTGTTAGAACACTTAACAGATCAAATAGGGAACCAGGTTTATATGAATGATACTAAGAACACAAGTAAATAATAAGACAGAACTAAGAACAAGAACAGGATGAGTATGGTTTTCAAGAATACTGTATATTGCTCTCAAGTTCTTTTACAAGTGTTACAAAGCATAAAAAAATACAAGAACCTAAGATACTTTATACTACATCCTACAGCCAGCCATACTTTGAAGGCTAGCTGGAAACACTAATCTAGACAACAAGATCAATGTAAAGTCAAAAGGCAGATTGCCTTTTATAAGTGACTATGACATGCCATAGCTCACATCCTAAGATATTACAAAAAGGATAAAAGGTACAAAGTAGAAAGTTACAAACTCTAAACCATAATCTACTGTTGTAAAATCATGGACCTTTCACCAACTAATATAAGTTGGCGGGTCTTCAAAGTTGCAGCGGAAAGTGGGTCAGCTTTATACAAAAGTAGATCAGAGAAAGCATGTATTCTCTGTCTTCAAAAGAAATCAGCCTTCAATTCATTGGCCTCGGAAGATGTTGTCTTTAAAGCTTCGAAATACTTCATCTTTGGCTTTGGAAGATTTGGCCTTTGGCTTTGGAAGATTTTACACTTATAATAATTTTCTGTGAGAACTGTAAAACTTCTGAAGTAACTTCTACTCTACACAATATGCATGCAAGCTAGAAGCTCTTTTGTTGCTTTGGTTTCTTTGGTTGCATTAGCCTTTCAAGTATAACCTAACAACCTTGACCTCAGCTTAAGGTGCAGCCTAACTTGGTGGAGAATGTAAGTCAACCAGCTCACCCCTTTTGATCTTCTGCTTGATCACTCTAATGTGCTCATCCATGGTGGATAGATACATTGGACCAAGTCTCCTTCCGGAGAATCCATACAGCTTCAAGAAGCCTACCATCTTCTGGCTATTAGCTGATTTCTTCAAGTTTGCTTTGATGGTGGCTCTTGACCTTGCAGCCTCTTCCCTCATCTTCCTCTTTGCAGCTTTTTGCTCTTTTTGCACTTGTTGCTCTAGCTGCTTGAGGTATTCGAACTCAATGTAGTCATATGGCAAGGGAAGAAGGTCTGCTATCTGATACCAACCTGTGGCACTCAGGTAGGTGATCATGTTTTGATTGTCTTGTTCCCGACCTTCCTGGATTTGTTGCTCAATAGCCACAGTCTCTGTCTTAAGATTTTCCTGAACTGGGGAGAGGGTAGGAGCTTTGTAGATTCTCTTTCTCCTTCTTTCTTCTTTGGTCTTGAGAAGCACACTTCCTGTAATGTCCTCTAAGGGGAGAGAGATGAGTTCATTAATGTTGTAGTTTTTGGATCCTAAATAGTTCAATCTCCTCTCCTTTGACACTTCCATGTCAACCAATTCATTTAATTCCTCTAAGGGGAGAGAGATGAGTTCATTAATGTTGTAGTTTTTGGATCCTAAATAGTTCAATCTAACTACCCTTAACTTATCATCTTGAGTGCTTGGCCTGGGGGTAGCCCTGATTGCATCTTCTATGAAGCCAGGGGTCCTACTTGAACTCTCTCCCCTAGCCTTCCTCTTCCTCTCTCTCTTTTCCTCCTCAGTTTCCTCAGGAGTCATCTTCCTTTTCCCTTTGTCACTCACAGGCCTATGTGACTCAGGGTAGAGAGAGCTTTGGCCTTCATTGCTTGGTGCTATACTTGAGCTCTAGCTAGAGAGAGGCTGTGAGACACCTTCACCAGCTGGTGCCTCACTAAGGGAAATAGGTGCTGAAGCAGCTCTTGTCTCAAGGTTCATAGGCTCAACTATTGGGCCTTCAGCTAAGGCTTCCCCTTTGAAGCTAATCTTAGGGTCCACCTTAGCATCCAGTTGACTAATAGTCTTACCCGCTAGCCTCTGTCTATATATTCTGGTTCTCAGCTTGATCTTTTCAAGCACCATTTGTTTTGACTTGGGTTGGAAAGTTTGAGGTCAACTAGATAGGTGCTCTCATAGTATCTTAGGTTGTACAAGTTGAAGATCTCTTATTGACCCTGAGACATAGAGATTACCAGGGCTCTCTTTTCAACATCATACCTCTATCCCACTATTGGATTCTTAGCAGGGTGAGATAGAGTAGGCATAGTCCTTGGTATACTCTCCTCAAACAAGCCTTGAATAAGTGAGTCCACATCAATATGGACTTGAGGAGGTTGTTGAGTATGGACAACTACAAGTGAGGATGGTGAGTCCTCCATGTCCATACTCTGAGAGGAACTCCCAGGTTCTGTGATTGTAAGTAAGACTTTCTCCCCCTTTTTGGTAGCATCACCCTCTTGCATAGGGGAGCTAGGAGTTAGTTCTACCACCTCCATAGGTTCTTGTAGGCCTGGTTGAGTCCTTTGGATGGGTCTCCTTGCTAACTTGCCCTTGAGATCGGTGATCTCAAGTTGCTGGTCATTGACGCTTCTTTGTAAGGTAGTCACCTGAGATTTTAGGTGACTAACCTTTGAAACTAAATAGGTGCAAAGTTTGGATAGTTTGTGCACCTTTAGTTGCATACTCCCCTCATCTTGATCAGAAGAATCATGGGGGGAAGGGAGAACAGGACCAAGGTCTTCTTCCTTACCACCAGCTTCTTTTTCTTGGCTGTTGGATTTCCCCTACACATTGACAGCTTCAAAGGAAGTCTCAATGGGCTGGGTTTCTATGGTTGAGGTCTTAATAATGTAATCACTTGCAAAATTGAGAGACTCTTCCATATGAGCTTCCTGAACAGGTTTAGGGAGGTCCACCTCAGTTATGGGTGGATGATGTGGGCTGGATACAGGTGATTCAAGAGCACTCATCTCTCCTTGAGTAGGGGTGGAGAAGAGAGACTCATAGTACTCACTGAATCCTATATATTTATCATCATAGAATTCAAGGATTGGTATTAGTTGGTTAAGGTCAAGCGGCTGGGGATGGTAACTTTCCTATGAAGGTTGATCACTAGAGTTTTGAGACTCTGAGTGAAGGCTTAAGACTGGGGTTGTGAGCTCATCATGCTGAGCTGAGGAACCTCAGCACTGATCATAGAAATAATAGGAGTGGTCTACTCCATAGGAGAAGTGGGAGCTCTAGTATCCATTTCTTCTTGCATGGTTGGTGATTCGAGGACCTCCTCAACCTGAGCAGACTGAGCAGTGGTTCATTTGGATTTTCTTTGGTAGGTGATGATCATTTGTGGCTGTGTGGGGGTCGTAGATGTAGAAGGTGTGTGTTCAACATTGGCTGGTACTGCCAAGTTGTCACCTTGAGCAATGAGCAAACATTTTTGGGATCAGGGCTGTTTTAACCCCTGAGAAGCTAACAGTTGGCTTTCTTATTGTATTGACGATACCGGGCTTCATCTATCCCAGTTTAAGAATGTTACATGTTCCCCTTAACTGTGAGCCCAGTTTATAGTGAAGAATGTATTGAACATATATAGGGAACATATAATATTCTAGGGACTCCAAGTTAGCAAGCAGATTTGCATAAACAAATTAAGAATACCTAAACTTGACCCCTTGTATCATTCCATGGACTATGTAGGAAAGGTATTCAGGTATTTGATCCTAACCTCCATGTTTGTTTGATAGGGAGTGGATGAACATATGGAGGAGTACTTCTATTTAGATGAGACCTTTCCTTTTTTGAAGGTTCTTACGGAGTAGTCCCCTTCATAGCCCATCTGCCGGAATGATTTGTTCATAACAGACTTGGGGAAGGACAAGTCACCTTCTACATCATCCAACCTTAGATGATAGTTAATGGTGGCTGGAGTGATGAATATTTTCCTCCCCTGCATTGTGGCAGACAGTGCCTTCCCACCGTCCAAGATGACCTCTTGGCAGGTCCTCCAAAACTCCAAAAATTGATCTTTGTATAATGGAGGGTCTATTGTGAGGGCGGTGTAGTAGTTGGTTAGAGACAAGAAGCAGCAAACATCTGAGAAACTAGGATCTTTCTCAGATGATAATAGAGCAACTTGATTATGTTGCCTGTGTAACTGCATGGAGAAATCTAGTTTGTTTCGGGGATCAGGGTTGGCCATTTTGAGTGAGGAAAAGAAAGGTAAGAACAAGGTTGATTTGTGAGTGAATTTAAGGTTTTAATTTTGCAGATGAAGGAGAAATGAAAGAGGAGGAACCGTTGTACGAATATATATATGATATGGATTTGAGATAAAGTTAATGCAATGGATAAACTTTGAAATCTGGATGTCGGTCCTACCTCTGAAAAAGTTCCCAAAAAGGTAGTTTTCTTGGAAGTCAAAATCTTCCAAAGGAAATTTGTCTTCGGAAGTTCTGAGAAAACTTTTGAAGCCAATTTGACTTCGGAAGATATTCCTTAGCTTTCCAAGAATATTGCTTCAGAAGAAAAAAATGCTTAGAGTATTTTTACTTCCTAGATAAATTTTGCTTCGTAAGATATCAAATATCATAAATTTTATTCAATGAGAGAATAAAGCTTCCAAGACTTAATTGCTTTCTGAAGAAAATAGTCCTTCAATTCATATAAGTACTTAGTAACAAACATAAGCTTCAGAAGATATATCAAAATTTCTTCCAAAGATTAATTTCTCAGAAGTAATTATTTGTTTTGAAGACATAATTTTCTTCCAAAGACAACTTGATGTCTTCAAAAGGAAAACATATCTGAAATTCTTAAAATTCTAAGGGATATCATTTCAAAAAAGTTTCTTCCAAAGTAAATTAGGCTTATACGGTGATGATATAGACAACTTAAGACACACATATTATTAAAAATAATCTTGAGTTTAGTTTAAGAAAATCTACTCAAAGTTAATCATCTCAATAGCTGATACAAGATATTTAAATCTTTATTCATCAAAATCTTTTGTAAGCAGATCAGCATATTGTTCATTTGTGTTGACTTTGACTAGTTTTATTAATCCTTTTTCAAAATTATGTCTAATCAAATGATACCTGATGTTAATGTGCTTTGTCTTTGAGTGTTGTACAGGATTCTCTGTAATAGAGATGGCACCGTTGTTGTCTATATGGATGGGAGTCTTCTTGAAGTTGAATTCGTAGTCTAGCGTCTGATTTTGAATCCATAGCACTTGAGCACAACAGCTTGCAACAACAATGTATTTAGCTTCAGTAGTTGATGCAGATACACAGGATTGTTTCTTGCATTACCATGAGATTATCCTTCCACCAAGAAATTGACATCTCCCAGATGTTGACCATTCAGTCATTTTATAGCCACCATAGTCACTATATGTATATGCATATAGATTGAAGTCAAAATTCTTTGGATACTAAAGGCCCAATTTGGGAGCACCTTTAAGATATCTGAAAATTCTTTTGACAGCAACCAGGTGTGACATTCGAGAGTTGGCTTGATATCTTACACAAATACATGTAGCAAACATGATATCAGTCCTGCTGGTTGTGAGGTATATAAGAGACCTAATCATAGCTCTGTATAGATTTTCATCAACACACTCTCCCTCAAGATCTAGTCCTAGAGAGTGGTTTCTTGCATTGGGTGTCTTAGCAACCTTGAACTCAATCAAATGAAATCTAATAAGTATGTCCTGCACATACTTTGACTAATTTATGAAGATGTCATTATCAACCTACTTCAGTTGAATTCCTAGAAAGAAATTGAGTTCACCCTTGGCACTCATTTCAAATCTATTCTTCATTAGCTTCTTAAAGTCTTTACAGAGCTTCAGATTAATTGGCCCAAAGATAATGTCATCTACATAAACTGTAACACTCGGAAATTTATTAAAAGGAAAAGAAAAGAAGAGTAAAAAGAAAGAAAAGTGAAACATTTCAAAGTAAAGGGGGTTAAAGTATGCAAGTGGCAAACATGTCTATTATGGTTCAAAGCAGGGGATGGCCGCCCACACCCCCATTTCACTTTTGCTTTCGCCAGCAAGAAGAGAGAAGAAGAAGTTTCAACCGGTTTTTAGTGTGAGAAAGCTGAAATTCTCCTAGAGGTGAGGTTTTCTTGCATTTTTTGTTCGGTTTTAGTTGGATTCGAGCTGCTGGACCTATTTTTATGTGTTCTTTTGTGTTTGGCTGCTTATTTCGGTGTGTTTAGGTGCTAGAACTCCCAATTTCTCTTGGTCTGAAGAAGTCTTACTCGAAAGCTGCTAGAGGTGAGTTCTAGATTCCCCTATTTTTACTTGTTTTAAACTTGTTTAGGGCTGAAATGCATATTAATTGAATTTTTACAACCGAAGCATGAGTTTTCTACGTTTTTGTATCTGATGTGTATGCGATGTGTGTGTTTTAAATGCCTTCTTTGATGTTGCGTAGTTGTAAGCTCTGTTCTAAATGTTTAGCATGATAGGTCTATGCTAAGGATATGTTAGAACAAGGATTTGGAACTGGTGGAATAGCCTAAGTAATGTGTTCATCCGCATTTGCATTTTATTCATCCGCATTTGTTGGAGTTTATTCGCATTTGCTGAACATTCAACCGCATTGGTTTTATGTTCAATAGTTTAAGTATTTTTGTTCATCCGCATTTGCTTTTGTTCTTCCGCATTTGTAAGTGTTTATCCGCATTTGTTGATCTTCATCCGCATTTGCTGAACTTCAACCGCATTGGTTAAGTTCATTCACCTAAGACTTAGCCCATCCGCATTTAGTATTGTTCATCTGCATTTGGACTTGTTCATCCACATTTGGACTTGTTCATCCGTATTTGGTTCACCCACACATCTTTAGACACTTAGAATATTTTCTGAGATTTTCAATCGCATTTTTTGCTTGTTGGCATTTGCTTGTCCGCATTTGCTGAACATTCAGCCGCATTGGCCTATGTTCATCCGTATTTCTTTGGGGACTTAGGATTTTCTAAAATCTTGGGAAGTAGAATGTAGTGTTAAGTTCTGGAATGTTTTAGTGGTTTATGACTGTTGGTGTTATGTATGATTGTGGGCTGTAGCTGATGTTCTATATTACGTATTACTATGTGACTTTACGTGGTGTGTTAATACTCTGTTATGTAAAGTATTATTGTAATGAAAGTGGAAGATAAAGATATGAAAAGTGGAATGTAATGAATAAATTAAAGTCTTGCAAGCATATAAAAAGGGGTTCATAACTCTTTATGGGTTGCCACCTAGACAGTGTGCCAAGTGCACACCTAACGGTCAGTCTTTGTGATTGATAGAAATGTGCGAAGATGGGGTCCTTGCCACTTGCCCCCAAGACTTTAGTCACTTTGTGCACCGAAGATGGGGCATGGCAAGATCTAGATAGAAGGGAAAGATAATAAAGTACGAAATGAAAGATTACGAACGGTGATAAAAGATGATAAATGATTATTATCAAGATGTACATATGATGTGTGATCATGAACAAAAGTAAAGGAAAGGTTTTTATTAAAAGTAAAGTATTTTATTATATAAACTAGAACTCACTCAGCAATGCTGACTTTTTATATGCATTTTCAGTTGGCAGGTAATGTTGTTGCTAAGGATGGCACGGAGTTGAAGCTACTTGGCAACCAAAGACTGGCTTCTATCTCATGCAAAAAAATAATATTGTTGTTTTGTAATACAACTAAGTATTCTTTTGTAACTTCAAATCAACGATGTATTACTTGGCAAAATTAATTATTAATGCATGAAATGGTTTTTGATAATTCTTCTGCTACAATATATTCTTATGTTCATATATTTTAAATGAGTTTTAATAATGAATGATGCTATGAATGACCAACTATGGGGTCTCCGGGATCGAGGCCTTACAAGTTGGTATCAGAGCCAACGTTTAAGAGAATTAGGTAAATTTTTTTCAAAAGCTAAACTTAAACTGAGAATGGGACTGAATAGAAAGATGCCAGCCCAAGTAGCTATGTGCCATCAGGTAATTTATTTTCTTAAAGTGAACTAGTATTATATGCATGTGCTATCTGATTTATGTGCTCTTAGTAGATTTGGATACTGACATAGTTTGGATAGGAAATTATTAGGGGATGAAGAGTAAAGTAAGTTGCTAATCACAACCGACCATTGTAATTATAGACTTACTATACTTGACATAATCTGAGCTATTACCTTGAATGACCGTGTTGGTGTTTGAATCTTATAGTGTTTAGAAATGGCTGGTGGTAGATCTTCGGAGGCTTCTCGAGGTGGAGGTCATGGTGGATGTGTTGTTGGACCACGTGACATGAGGAACAGGGCTAGGACTGCTGAAACGGCACCTGAAGAGCCCAAGCTTCATCAGCATGTAGGTGGGGATGAGAGCGCTAATCTAACGTCCTTAGTGAAGGAGGCTATAGTTGTAGGGGTTCATCAAGTTGTGCATATGATTTTGCCATCTGTGGTGACTGGGGTCATTAGGGTTGTAAGGGAAGATAAGAGGAGAGGGGAGAACTGGAGTTGAAAATGTACTGGTAGTGGCGGTTTCCCTCCCAAGGGCAAAAGGGTGAAGGTAGAGGGTCGCAAGGTGGCTGCAATTGAGTTAGAAGTGAAGGTGTGTGGGAAGGGGCATGTAGGAGAATGTAGGTGGGGATCGAATCTTTGCTTTAAGTGTGGAAGGGAGGGCCACATGGCAAGGGATTGTCGTGTGGTGAAATGTTACAACTGTGGCGAGAAAGGGCATATGAGCAGGGACTGCAAGAAGCCGAGGGCCGAGAGCTCTGGGGAAAAGAAGGGGAGTGAGAAGGAGGGGGGAGGACGAAGGCCAGAGCATTCCCTATGACTTGGGAAGAGGCTAGAGTTGACCCCAACGCGGTGTCAGGTACATTTCTAGTAAACCAAATTTGTGCCTTTGTGCTTTTCGATTCTAGTGCTATTAAGAGTTTTATTTCTTAGCCTTCTGTGCTAAGTTGCCTGTTAGAAGTAGAAGTATTGATATGCCCTTCAATGTAGAAATTGCCATTGGTAAGTATACCAGGATTTCTGATCTGATACAGGATTGTGACATAGAGTTGGAAGGCCATAGGTTCTCTACTAAATTATTCATGATGCCCCTAGGCGGATTCAATGTGGTTCTAGGGATGGATTGGTTAGCAGCCTATGAGGAAAATATTGTGTGTCGCAAGAAGATGATTTGTTTGACCGCACCTGATGGGAGTTTATCGACAATTTATGGTGATAGGGTCAGTATGGTTCCGAAGGTAATTTCAATGGTGGTGATAGAGAAGTGCATGAAATGTGGATGTAGTGCCTACCTGGCTTATGTGAAAGATATGCGTGTGTCAGTACCACGATTGTCCGACGTACCGGTCATGTGTGACTTGCCAGACATATTCTCGGAGGATCTACCAGGTGTGTCACCGGACCATGAGATTGAGTTCCAGATTGATTTGATACCGGGTGCCCAACCTGTTGCCAAGGCACCATATTGATTAGCTCCCACCAAGATGAAGGAGCTGATGGTCCAGTTGCAAGAGTTGCTGGATAAGGGGTTCATCTAACCGAGTATCTTTCCCTGGGGTGCTCCGATCTTGTTTGTAAAGAAGAAGGACGGTAGCATGAGGATGTGCATCGACTACCGTGAGTTGAACAAGTTGACGGTGAAGAACTGGTATCCACTACCAAGGATTGATGACTTGTTTGATCAGCTCCAAGGTGCCAGTTGGTTCTCAAGGATAGATCTCCGATCTGGTTATCGTCAGCTAAAGGTTAAGGAACAGGATATCCAGAAGACCTCGTTTCGGACGTGATACAGGCATTACGAATTCCTCATTATGTCTTTCGGTTTAACCAACGCGCCAGCTGCTTTTATGGATTTGATGAATCGGGTGTGTCGACTGATGTTGGATAAATCAGTGATTGTGTTTATCGATGATATCCTGATTTATTTGAAGAGTAAAGAAGAGCATGGCGGTCACATTCGCAAGATATTAGAGACGCTTAGAAGAGACAAGCTGTATGCTAAGTTCTCCAAATGTGCATTCTGGTTGCGGGAAGTTCAGTTTTTGGGTCATGTGGTTAATTCTGAAGGGATTATGGTGGACCCGGCAAAGGTGGAGGCGATGATGCAATGGAAGACTCCAAAGGCGCCATCCGAGATCCACAGTTTCTTGGGATTGGCGGGCTATTACAGAAGACTCATCCAAGATTTTTCCAAGATAGCCTTACCATTGACCAAGTTGACCCGTAAGGAGGTGAAGTTTGTATGGGGTCGAGAACAAGAGAATGCTTTTGATGAGAGAAAGACGAGATTGACTCAAGCTCCTGTCTTGACGTTGCCCGAAGGGTGCGAAGACTTAGTGGTCTATTCGGATGCTTCTTATTCGGGGTTAGGTTGCGTGCTGATGCAGTAAGGGAGGGTAATAGCCTATGTATCCTGACAGTTGAAAACACATGAGGCTAATTACCCTACTCATGATCTGGAGTTGGTGGCTGTGGTCTTTGTAATGAAGATTTAGAGGCACTACTTGTACTGGACGAAGTGCTCTATCTTTACTGACCACAAGAGCTTGAAGTACTTCTTCGAGCAAAAGGATCTCAACATGAGGCAAAGGAGATGGTTAGAGCTTATCAAGGATTATGATTGTGATATCCACTAGCATCCGGGCAAGGCCAACGTAATGACAGCTGCCCTTAGCCGAAAAGAGAGACCCTAGCCGATTTGGGTAAAGGCTTATCACTTGGTGATGACCTCTGATGTGATGAAGCAGGTCAAGGAATTTCAGGATGAGGCGTTGAGAGAGGATCGAATCAACTCCAAAAGGATGAAAGGTCTAGTCATGGAGTTGGGTGAGAACACTCTCGGTGTTAGAACTCGCTTCGGGCGGACGTTGATCCCTCGTTATGGAGACCTACGGGGGCAAATCATGGGTGAAGCTCATAAAACTCGATACTCAATTTATCCCGATGCTACGAAGATGTATCATGATATGAAGAAAGATTACTAGTGGCCGGGTATGAAGCGCGATGTAGCAGAGTATGTGAGTAAGTGCCTTACTTGCTTGCAAGTTATAGCGGAACATCAGAAGCCATACGGGAAGATCCAACCCTTGGATATACCTGAGTGGAAATGGGAGCACATCACCATGGACTTCATTATGAAGTTGCCACGTACGGCAAGGGGGTACGATGCCATATGGGTGATAGTTGACCGTCTGACAAAGAGTGCTCACTTTCTACCGATCCGTGAGACGTATTCATCTGAGAGGCTAGCGGATCTATTCATCAAAGAGATTATGATTCATCATGGTGTACCGGTGTCTATAGTGTCTGACCATGACACTCGGTTTACATCTAAGTTTTAGAAGAGATCCCATGATGCTATGGGGACGAGGTTGCACATCAGTAAGGCTTACCATCCTCAGACAGAAGGTCAGTCAGAGAGAACCATTTAGACGCTTGAGGATATGCTCTGAGCATGCGTCATTGACTTCAGAGGAAGTTGGGATGAACTCTTACCGTTAGCCGAATTCTCATACAACAACAGTCATCATGCCAGCATTGGTATGCCTCCATTTGAGATGCTATATGGTAGGAAGTGTAGAACGCCCCGTATGTTGGTGTGACATTAGGCAGAAGGAGTTAGGGAGCATCGAGGTGATCGAGGCTACGACCAAAAAGGTAGAGAAGATCAAGGCCTTTATGAAGGCGGTAAAAGATAGACAAAATTTGTATGCTGACAAGAGGCGTAGACCGATTGGATTCCAGGTTGGTGATAAAGTTATATTGAAGGTTTTACCTTGGAAGGGGATCATCCGATTTAGAAAGCGGGGTAAGCTGAGCTTGAGGTATATAGGGACTTTTTGAATTATTGCTCGAGTAGAAGAGGTGGCCTACAGGTTGGAGCTACCTTATGAGTTAAGTGGGATTCATCTAACATTCCATGTATCTCATCTAAGAAAGTGCTTAGCCGTAGAAGATATGATCGTACCACTGGAGGACATTGAGGTAGATGAACGACTCAATTATGTGGAGTAGCTAGTGGCCATCATTGACAGACAAGAGAAGATACTACGGAATAAAGTGGTTCCACTGGTGCGAGTACAGTGGAGACATAGGAATGGATCCGAGTCTATGTGGGAGACTGAGGAAGAGATGAGACAGAATTACCCATAGCTGTTTGAGGAGTGACAGGTTTCGGGGACGAAACCTATATAAGGGGGTGAACTTGTAACAACCGGAAATTTATTAAAACGAAAAGAAAAGATGAGTAAAAAGAAAGAAAAGTGAAACATTTCAAAGTAAAGGGGGTTAAAGTGTGCAAGTGGCAAACTTGTCTATTATGGGTTCAAAAAGCAGGGGATGGCCGTCGACACCCCCATTTCACTTCTGCTTTCGGCTGCAAGAAGAGAGAAGAAGAAGTTTCAACTGGTTTTTAGTGTAAGAAAGCTGGAATTCTCCTAGAGGTGAGGTTTTCTTGCATTTTCTGTTCAGTTTCAGTTGGATTTGAGCTGCTTGACCGATTTTTATGTGTTCTTTTATATTTGGCTGCTTGTTTCGGTGTTTTTAGGTGCTAGAACTCCCAATTGCTCTCGGTCTGAAAAGTCTTACTCGAAAGCTGCTAGAGGTGAGTTCTAGATTCCCCTATTTTTACTTATTAACTTGTTTGGGGTTGAAATTCATATTAATTGAATTTTTACAACCGAAGCATGAGTTTTCTACTTTTTGCATCCGATGTGTATGCGATGTGTGTGTTTGAAATGCCTTCTTTGATGTTTCCTAGTTGTAAACTCTGTTCTAAGTGTTTAGCATGATAGATCTATGCTAAGGATATGTTAGAATAAGGATTTGGAACTGGTGGAATAGCCTATGTAATGTGTTCATCCGCATTTGGATTTTATTCATCCGCATTTGTTGGAGTTCATCGGCATTTGCATAACATTCAACCACATTGGTTTTATGTTCAATAGTTTAAGTATTTTTGTTCATCCGCATTTACATTTGTACTTCCGCATTTGTAAGTGTTCATCCACATTTGCTGATCCTCATCTGCATTTGCTGAACTTCAACCGCATTGGTTAAGTTCATTCACCTAAGTCTTAGCTCATCCTCATTTAGTATTGTTCATCCGCATTTGGACTTGTTCATCCGCATTTGGTTCACCCGCACATCTTTAGACACTTAGAATATTTTTTGAGGTTTTCATCCGCATTTGCTTGTCCGCATTTGCTGTACATTCAGCCGCATTGGCCTATGTTCATCCGTATTTCTTTGGGGACTTAGAATTTTCTGAAATCTTAGGAAGTAGAATGTAGTGTTAAGTTCTTGAATGTTTTGGTGGTTTATGACTGTTGATGTTATGTATGATTGTGGGCTACGGCTGATGTTCTATATTACGTATTACTATGTGACTTTACGTGGTGTGTTAATACTCTGGTATGTAAAGTATTATTGTAATGAAAGTGGAAGATAAAGATAATGAAAAGTGGAACGTAATGAATAAATTAAAGTCTTGCAAGCATATAAAAAGGGGTTCATAACTCTTTATGGGTTGCCACCTCGATAGTGTGCCAAGTGCACACCTAACGGTCAGTCTTTGTGATTGATAGAAATGTGCGAAAATGGGGTCCTTGCCACTTGCCCCCAAGACTGTAGTCGCTTTGTGCACCGAAGATGGGGCATGGCAGGATCTAGATAGAAGGGAAAGATAATAAAGTACGAAATGAACGATTACGAATGGTGATAAAAGATGATAAATGATTATTATCAAGACGTACATATGATGTGTGATCACGAACAAAAGTAAAGGAAAGGTTTTTATTAAAAGTAAAGTATTTTATTATATAAACTAGAACTCTCAGCAATGCTGACTTTTTATATGCATTTTCAGTTAGCAGGTAATGTTGTTGCTGAGGATGGCACGGAGTTGAAGCTACTTGGCAACCAAAGACTGGCTTCTATCTCATGCAAAAAAATAAAATTGTTGTTTTGTAATACAACTAAGTATTCTTTTGTAACTTCAAATCAACGATGTATTACTTGGCAAAAGTAATTATTAATGCATGAAATGGTTTTTGATAATTCTTCTGCTGCAATATTTTCTTATGTTCATATATTTTAAATGAGTGTGAATAATGAATGATGCTATGAATGACCAACTGTGGGGTCTCCGGGATCGGGGCCTTACATAAACATAAACCAGCATGAAGTCATTTCCTGTTCCTTTGATGAAGAGTGTTCCATCAATAGTACCTCTTTTGTATCCATGCTGATTAAGTTACTGTGATAGTGTTTCAAACCACTTCCTTGGAGCCTGATGCAGCCCATAAAGAGCTTTGTCAAGCTTGCAGACAGAATCAGGATGATCTGGGTCTGCAAAAACAGGTGGTTGTTTGACATACTCCTCTTCATCAATCACCCCATATAAGAAAGCACACTTGACATCAAGTTGGTAGACCATGAAATCCTAGGATGCAGTAAAAGCCAAGAATATCCTAACAGCTTCTAGTCTTGCTACATAAGCAAAAACATATGTGTAGTCAATCCGTTCTTCTTGTGTGTACCCTTGAACAACCAATCTGGCCTTGTTTTTGATGTCAAGTCCTCTATCATCCTTCTTGTTTCTAAATACCCACTTGGTACCCATATTAGTCTTCCCTTGAGCAAGAAGACATAGATTCCAAACCTTATGTCTCTTGAATTGAAGCAGCTCCTCCTACATTGCTACAACCAAACTTCCATCCTTCAAAGCCTCCTTAGTATTCTTAGGCTCTATTTGGGACAAGAAACAAGATTAAAGACAAACATTTTTGTCATGGGTTTGTCCTCTTGTTCTCATCTCAGTCTTAAAATTTCCAATGATGTTTATGGTAGGATGGGACTTATGGATTCTCAGTTGAGGAATCACAGCAAGTTGTTTGAATAGATCTAAATTGGTGAAATTTAGATCTGGTGCTAGAGAGTCATTCGCCACATCAACACACTTATTAAGTAAGACTTAATCTAATAAGTGTCTTACATCATTGATGTTGTCTTCTATGGAGTTGTTATCAGCATCAATGAATTCTTGATCACTATCACCACCTCCATCTCCTCCTACATCGAGAATTATTTCATTTGAGTTTTGTGCCTTTGTGCTGGAATTTATAGGCACCTCAGATGTATCAGCTGAAGAATTTATCATGATTGTGCTAACAGAATTTCCAACTACAAGGCTAGTTACCACTAGAGCTGAAGTGGTTTAAACACTTGGTCTTCTCAGCTTAAATCATGGATCAGAATCTCCTGTTGATAAGGTACTTGTAGATCCTGAAACATCTACACAAGATTTGTTAAAACAGTTGGTAACTAAATCAATATCAAACAACCAATAAGGATCAGAACCTTTCACACTAGGTGTGTGCTCATTGACGGTCACATTAGCTGACTCCTCAACTACTTTGGTTCTGACATTATATACTCTATAAGCCTTAGCTTGGGAAGAGTATCCAATGAGATTTCCATCATCTAATTTCTCAGCAAATTTGGCTATTTGATCCTTGGTATTCAAGATGGTGCAAGGACATCCAAATAAAATGAGAAAACCAATAAAAGGTCTCCTTTTGTGCCACAATTCATAAGGAGTCTTACCAAGAGTCTTGACTACTAAAACTTTATTATACACATAGCGGGCAGTGTAGACTGCCTCTGCCTAGAAGGTGATGGGTAGTTTGGCGTCAGATATCATGGTTCTTACAACTTCAATAAGTGTCCTGTTTCTCCTCTCAGTAACTCCGTTTTGCTGAGGAGTCTTGGGAGCACTATATTGTCTTGAAATACACTTTTCACCATAAAATGCATCAAGGATTTGGTTTTTGAATTCGGTTCCTTTATCACATCTTATGATCTTGACCTTGTGATCACATTGATTCTTAATTTTTAAAATAAAACACTTTAAGATCTCAGGAGTCTCATCTTTAGTTCTAAGGATGAAGACCCATGTATATCTTGTGAAGTCATCTGTGATCACCAAGCAATAAGAGGTCCTTCCTAGACTCATTACACTGGTGGGGCCAAAGAGATCCATATGTAATAAGTGTAGGGGAGTAGTGATGGAGTTTATTTCCTTTGGCCTGTAGATACCTTGTGTTGCTTCCCTTTCAGGCATGCAGCACAACGGTCATCACTTGTAAACTCTTTCTTTGGCATTCCAGTTACCAAATCATTATTAATTAATTTATTCATATTCTTAAAGATTACATGGCATATTCTTTTATGCCAGAGAAAAGACTCATCACTATTGGCTTTAGATAGAAAGAAAGAAACTTTTCCTAAAGGGGATGTTTCCTGCAAATCCATCTTGTACATGTTCCCTTCCCTGGGGGCTCTGAGCAGGATATGCTCTTGAGGAATGATCACCCCGGGTTTGAGAACAATGCACTCATGCTAAGTAAATAGCATGTTATGTCTTTGATCACAAAATTAGGATACACTCAAAAGATAGTACCCAAGCTCCTTGATAAAGTTTACCTTCTTAATGCTAAACTTACCATTTGTGACCCTGCCCCTTCCTGTAATGTAACCACCTGATTCTCCTCCAAAAGCAAATGGCCCTCTATCAATTTTCTCAATGTTTTAAAGCAAAGAGCCATTGCCTGTCATGTGCCTGGAACAACCACTATCAATGATCCATACCTTCCCTTTGGTCTTTAGTTGTTCCTGCATATAAAGAGATGATTAATTACATTTGGAAACCCAAGCCTCATTGGTCTTGGGCTTGTCAAAGTTAAAAAAAGATAATGAAACAATAATTGATCCTATTTGCAAGTTTTGAGGATCATTTGCTATTGTTGATGAAGAACTTTGAGTCACATGGCCTTCCTTCATCTTCCATACCATCTTTGGAAGACTAGACTTGGCCTTCAATACTTCAGAAGTTTTGATGACTTTGGAAGTTTAGGAGACTAGACTTTCGGAAGCTTTTGCATCCACTGCAGCAAACTTCAATACTTCAGAAGCATTCCTTTCTCCCGGGACCAAATTTTCTTCCGAAGGTAAGTTTTCCTTATCTTCTTCTTCACTTTGGATCTTCAGAAAGGAAGAGATTTTCCTTCTGAAGCTGTCTCCTTCTTCTTCTTCTGAGAAGTTTTCTTCTTGCTCATGTGGATAGTACTTTTTGGGATCGTAGATGCAATCCATGGCAAAGTGAGAAGTACTACCACATATGATGCATTCAGTTGGCATGCTTCTAAGATTCTTCTCTTGAGTGGGAGGTTGAGGTTGATCACATTCCACTTCCTTCTTCATCTTCTCAGATAATGCAACAGGCTTTTTGGGATGAGGCTTGCTCTTGGAACTGGATGGTTCCAGCTATGTAGTAGTGGTGTGTATTTTATCAGCCTTCTTCTCTTGACTAGGATGATCTGGACATGGACTAGGACTCCTGGTACTAGAATCCATAGTTGAGTCTCTAGTCTTTACCACTTCAAATACAACCAAAATAAAGACTTGCTTTTGCTTGGAGTTGATGTGGCCTTGATCTCTTGGGCTTTCTTGGATTTTCTTTTGGCTGCCCTGATCAAGTTCTTCCTTGTAGACTTGGACATCCTTGGTTCTTTCTTCTCTCTAGGTGAATAGTGTCCCTTCTTAGGATAACCCTTGTCACTCACCTTAGGTTCATCCTTCACTATCTTATTTTCATCTTCATCCTCTTCTTGAGTGGCATCTATGGAGGGCAGCTCATCTTGACAAGTTCCACACCTTGGAGATCTTACAAATAACAATGTGTGCGGAGGAACTATCGCACTTGAACCCAATCTTTGCTTGTTCTAATAAAAAATCTTTACATGCATGGATGAAGATATTATGTTCTTGAAGGTCAAGAACACATTTTTCTACCTTAGCTTTGCTGATCACAAGCTCAGTTTGGCACTCATTTAACTTGGTAATGAGATCCTTTATTTGAGTCCTGTAATTTGTGTGTCCATGCTTAAGAGTTGAAATGGTTTTCTTTAAATCTTCAATTTTAAGTTTATAATCATTTTCAACTCATATAAAATCAGATTTTAAGATGTTCAAGGACTCAAGGTCAGAGCTCACTTCTAAGTTGTAGGACCTGTACATGTTAACTTTAGCAATGCATTCAGGAGTACAAATATGTTCTAATACCTTGCCTGTTTCATGGTCAGCCATCAGTGCTTGGTTTGGAGAAGCATCTTCTACCTGAAAGCTCCAGTCAAAGCCTCATTATAAAATAGTAGTAGCAACATATTGTTTTGGTTGGCTTGGCTTCTCAATTCTTGAAGTTGCATCAGTGTAGTTTGGTGTGGATTGTGCTTGGCCACCATTTTTCCTTGGTGCCTTGCACTCTCTAGCAAAGTGTCCCATTTGGTTACAGTTGTAACACTTTACCTTGCTTTTATCCATGCCAAACTTTCCACTGGCCACATTACCGGGAAACTTTCTTCACGTCCTCTTGCAAAACTTCTTGGCCCTGTGAGTGAGAAGATCCATCTATTGGACTATCTCCATTTACTCCAGATCATCTAGATGGATGCAGTCCAAGTCTTCAAGAGTGAAGAGAATGTTTCCATAACTTTAATCAGCAGACACAAAGGTTTGAGTAGAGCTTATCTCTTAGAATGGGCTTCCTTAGATATAACTCTCTCTTAGTGTCTCAGGGAAGGTGATGAAAGGACCCTTTTGTGAGTTTTCAGGGAAGCAGATGAGATGATGCTGTGGTTCTATGCTATCCCTTTCACTCACATGAAGGGCTGAGCTCTACTGATTGTTGGAAAAGCTGCTTGATGGATTTTGCAAATTCATCTCCATCTGGTAACCACTAAGGATACCATACAGCTCTGTGAGAGTAAGAGTATAGAGGTTCTCAGTTCTCTTGATGGCCACACATTAGTGGGTCCATTGTCTGGGAATAGAGAACATGAACTTCATCACTGTATCTCCATTCTCATGTTTTACTCCAACATCCATTAGAGTATCCACAATGTCAACATACCTGAAGTATTATAGAGTCATGGTTTCACCTGTCTTGTAGGTGAAGTTTTCAAACTGTTGCTTCATGATGTCTTTCTTGTTCTCTTTGGCTTCCTCAAACCCCTCATACATGAGCTTCAATGCATCCCAAAGCTGCTTAGCTGTTTTGCACTTCTTGAAGCCTTTGTATATGGAGTTAGGAAGAGCAGTTTGAAGAGCGGTCATGGCTTTCTAATCTACATCTATTTTCTTCTGGTCTTCTTTATAGTAGTCAGCCATTTCCTTTGGTATCATCCCACCTCCAGCAGTGGCTGAAGAGGTACTTCGGATGTGAGGTCCTTCAATGACAGATCTCCACATCCTACTGTCTTGAGACTTGATAAACCCTTCTATACATTGGCACCAAGTATCAAAGTCATTAGGAGTGATTAGTAGAGACTTTATCATAGTACCGGTTTCCATATCAGCCTTTGAAAGATCTACCATTTGAGTTGCTAAGTGTTTTGTGAAACCGAAGTGATCTAAGATGGTGAGATCTTACAATCAAGAGCCTGAAAAGCTCTGATACCAAATGCAGGACCGTTCAAGGGTGGTCAATGCAATAGTTTTAGAAGGTGGAAAGGTTTAGAACACTTAGGAGATCAAATAGGGAACCGGTTAGTGATGAAACTATGAACACAAGTAAAAGAACAATAACAAGAACACTCAAATATGGTTTTCAAGAATGATGTATATTGCTCTCAAAATGATAATGACATCCGCATATACTTGCACCAAAATGATATCCGTTTTAACTTTCTTTACAAAGAGAGTTTTGTCTATAAAACGTCTGGTGTATCCATTTTTCATAAAAAAGGTAAAGAGTGTCTCGTACCATTTCCTTGGAGCTTAATGAAGCCTATAAAGAGCTTTATCAAGTTTGCATACACAATCTAGATACTTTGAATCTTCAAATCCAGGAGGTTGATATACTTCTTCATCTATCTCACCATAGATAAATGCACCTTTCACATCCATCTGAAACACCTTTAAGTCTTTTGAGGTAGCAAAGGCTAGAAAAATTCTGATTGTTCCAAGTCTTGCTATCGGAGCAAAGATTTTATCATAATCAATTCATTCTTATAATGTGTACGCTTGTACCATAAATCTTGATTTATTATTGATAATAATACCCATGTCATCTTTCTTGTTTATGAAAACCTATCTGGTTCCTATTGTAGTCTTCCCCTTAGGAAGTGCACATAGTTTTCAAACCTTCTGTCTTTGAAATTGAAGAAGCTCTTCCTGTATTGCTTCTACCCAACTATTCTATTTAGTGCTTCATCCACTTTCCTTGGTTCCAACCGAGGAAAAACATGAGTACAAACAAATGTTTGCCTCATGAGCTTTGCTTCTTGTTTTGACACCAACATTAACATTGCCAAAGACATTTTCAACTGGATGCTCTTTATGAATTCTTAGTATAGTGATCACTTGGATTTGTTAAGATAAATCCAAGTTAGTGAAGTTTGTTTCAAGAAGTTCAGCAAATAGGTCAGTGATAATAATCGGATCAACTGCCTAATTGACTCCTTCAGTGTTTACCATGTTTGTTCCCTTGTCAAGATATTTCCTATACCACAGTGCTCTTGAGACTCCTCATCAGATGATTCATCATGATCGTATGATGGTTGATCTGTAACATTTTTGGTACTAGCATCCACATCTACTTACTATGGCTGGATAGGAGCATCAATTGATCTGATGTGACTAAAACCAGGTGGGAGATCAAGTCTGTAATCATTAGTACTTACGGTTTATGGGTATGCTGATCTTTCAAGTGAGTCTCGTAAAACATCCTCAAGCAAATGGTTAAAAGTAGTTGTGAATCCATTTAGATCAAACATCCAACTTGGGGTTGTTCCTACACTATTTGTAGAATTTTCATTAAATATAACACTTCCAGATTCCTTAATGGTGTGGTTAAATTTTTTGTGTACACTGTAAGCCTTAGCTTCTGATAAGTATCCTACACGTAACCGATCTACTAATGTCTTAGCAAATGTAGGTAGTTGATCTTTAGTATTTAGGAGAGTGTATGGATATCCAAAAGGTCTTAAGAACCCTATGAATGATATTCTCTTATGCCATAAGTCATAAGAGTTTTTCCCATGTGTCTTGACTATTAACACTTTGTTCTGAACATAGGACGTAGTGCTAGCTTCTTCAACCTTAAATGTTATAGGAAGTTTAGAGTCAGACAACATGGTCCTTGCAACCTAAATAAGTGTCCTATTTCTCCTCTCAATAACTCTATTTTGCTGAGAAGTTCTAGAATCACTATATTGTCTAGCCATACTTTGGATTCATAAAAGAAAACAAGAGTGTAGTTTTTAAATTCTTTACCCTAATTACACCTTAGAATTCTAACCTTTTGATCAATTTATTTCTCAATTTTAATAACAAATGATTTTATTATTTCAGCAGTTTAATCCTTAGTTTCTAAAAATAAAACGCAAATGAATCTTATAAAATCATCTATTATTACCAAGCAATATGATTTTCTTCCTAAACTCTTTACACCTGTTGGAACAAACAAGTCCATGTATTTTAGATGTAAAGGAGTTATGATAGAATTCAACTCTTTGGACTTATGAGAAGCTCTATGTTGCTTTTCTTTATGACAAGCAACATAGTAATCAATACATTCAAACTCTTTATTTGGCAATCCTATGACTAACCTATTTCGAACTAGTTTATTCATGTTTTGAGATTTACATGTGCTAGTCTTTTATGCCAAAGGGAGGATTCATTCATTAAAGCTTTTGGAGTGAAACATAATACATTCTGGAAGGTGATGTATTCTGTTTGTTGAGCATGTACATATTGTCTCTCCTTGGAGCTCTTAAAAGTATTTTATCATTTAGTTTAACAAAACCAGGAGAAAAAACGATACGTTAATGCTTTGTGAAGAGAGTCATGTGTTTTTGATCATGCCACTGAGATACACTCAGCAGATTATAGTTCAATTACTTCACATAATTCACCTTATTAAAGCTTACCTTTCCATTGCTAACTGTCCCTCTACTAGTAATTTAACCTCCTCTTATATCACTTTAAAGGCAACAGATCCACCATCATATGGTTTAAGATTCAGTAGGCATGATCTGTTACCTGTAATATGCCAAGAACATCCGCTATCCATAATCCATAATTTATTTTTGGTCTGCGGATGTTCTTGCACATGAATAATTTTGTTAGTGATGAATGGGGACCTAAGGCTGTTTAGTCTTGGGTCTTTTAGATTTCAACAATTGTTTACTGAAGGCTTGATTTCAGGTTTTGGTCTCCAGGCTTTCCTTTTGGCTTTGGAATTGCTGGACGCTTTGACATCACCTTTACCTTGATGATCTTTTAAAACTTTTGGATATGGCGAGGCTTTCTTAGGAGTCTTTTCTTTGGAATCTTGCTCTGGTTAGTTGGTTGATAGACTGAGCCAAGGGATTATATTTACAATCTTTGGCAAAATGATTGTTTTCCCCACACATCAAGCATATGATCTTGATCTGTTGCTTGGCCAACTCAAACTTCTTCTTAAGTTCTTTTAGCTCCCTCTTCATCTCCTCTTTCTTCCTTTTCGTTACCAACTTATCATCAATGAAATCTTCAGGTATATCTCCTTACTTCAAGACGTTATCTGCTGATTTTCCTCACCATTTTTCATCTTTCCACACATATTGTTGTTCAGCTTGTAATCGATATGTATGGAAAGATCAATTTTCTTCCATGGGAACTGCTTGTTGTAAGTATTCACAAATTCAAGAGTAGACCTTTGAACAGACAGTTGTGGCCTCTCTTTTGAATGATTTGAGGTTACCACACAATAGTTTCTGCTAAGTTTCTTCTTCTTGCAGTAGTTGATTTCAGCTGATGAGTTTTCCTTAACAAACTTCACCTATTGAATTACTTTTTTCTTTGTACTTTTCTATAGTAATTTTATCTTCTTCTCCTCCTCCTTCTTTTTAACCTCCTTTTCTTTCTTCTCTCCTTCTTTTTCACTTTAACTTCTCCCACATTTTCCTCCTTCTTTACTACTTTAGCTTTTTTAGTAGCTGGTTTTGTACAGAATGGATTAGCAGATACTTGCTTATTTACTTCTAGGTTAAACATTATACTTATCAGCATATGTTTTAGCTATTGCTAAATCACATTGTGCTTATTTTAGTCTATCCAAAAGATCATCAATCTGGGTTTCCAAGTTTGATTGTTCATGTTTTAATTGTTAAACAACCTTCTGTAGCTATTTTATCTTTTCTTTTTGAGCTTAATTAGTTTTTTTAAAATTAGTTTTAAGAATGTTGATTGATTCTACATCATTCATGAGATCCGGATTGTGACTACTATACAAGCTTACTTTAGTAATGCACTCAGGGATAACACATGATTCAGAGGTTACATGAGGTGAAGAGGTTGAGCTACCGGCCATCAATGCATTGTTGATGTGAGTGATATCTTCTACTTGAAAGCTTCAGTCTATCGACTCTTCTCCTGAAGCTACAACTACTATGTGTCTTTGATTTACAGAAGTAGAAGGGCATTGGTAGGTTACAAATGGTTTGAAGTTTTGTGAGCTTGAGGAAGAGGGATTTGATTTGGGTGATTTGGATACCTTGGAAAACTATCCTAGCTGATTGCAATTGAAACACTTCACCTTGGTCTTGTCAAATCCAAATCCTGATTTTCTTTGCCATTGTAACTTTCTTCCAGTTCTCTACTCTAACTATTTTGCACTGCAAGAGATCATGGCTATTTGGTAGTTCATGTCTAGCTCTTCAAGATTATCTGGATGAATGCATTCAAGATTTTATTTTGATGGTTAGAAGAAGTTAGCTTGCTCACTAATATAGGCTAAGTTGGAAGAGTATTTGGTAAAAAGGATGATAAGGGCTGCTGATTCGATCTGCTATAAGATGGTGAAGACTGTTATTCAATAGTTGGAGATTCTAGATAGGTGATCATAAGTACTTGATGAGTCACCATCAGAACTTGGTAGGCTTAGGAGTGAAAGGGTTCTTGAATGGGTGGCATGAGTGCTGATGCCTTTGAGGAGTTTGATGACCTGCCAAGTGATTCTTCATATGCATCCATCTCCATAGGATAGGCACTTAAGAATGCCATACAACTTATCAAGAGTCAATTTTTTAGATTTTTAGTTCTCCTTAGGGCACTATACATGTATTTGGTAGTGACATCAAGAACTTTTTGAGAACATCACTATTCTCCATTGTCACCTCAGCTTCATTGAGAGAGTCTAGCAGTTCAACACATTTGAGATATGTAGCAACATAGTTTCTCCCCTTGTGAAACTAAAGTTTTCAAACTTTTTCTTTAAGACATCTTTTTTGTTTTACTTCATTTCTTCAGTCCCTTCAAATCTGGCCTTCAATGCTTCCTATAACTTTTGATTAGTTGTGAACTTCTTGAATCCTTGAATGATGCTATTGGGTATGCTCATCTTCATCAACCATAAAAATTTTGAGTCTTTATCCATCTTCTTCTGATTTTATCTAAGTACTTTATGGGGTCTTTGGGAATTATAACTCCTTCTTCACCAGCATGCTGGACCATAGGACATATGGGCCAGGATTGAAAGCCACAGTCTTAGATCTTATTCCTCATAAAATCTTCCATTTTGATTTTCCAAGTATCAAAAGCATGTGGGGTAAACATTGGGGGTTTGGTTTAAATGTCATTTTCAAAGTCATGCTTATTTAATATGGGTACAACAATCATTTTGAATGGATAATGGGTATGAAGGAATCAGGTGTTTAAAAGTGTGATCAAAAGAAACAAGTGATTTATTGAAAGGTGACTTCAAGAAAATCAAGAGCCTAAGCTCTAATACCATATGTTGGATCGAGTTATGCATTAACAAGAATTGTCTAGTGATCGACAGTTAACAAATGCAGAATCTAAGTTAATGGTCTAGTAACAAACACAAACACTTTGATTAAAGATAATGACATAAGAGATTCTTGTAAAGTATCCACTTGATAAATTTTCTGATTATAAAGGGTAATTGTCACACCCCGAAAAGCGCACTAGAAGGGCACGCGTGCGACGAAGATAACGGAAGTTTGATTATTTCCAACAATTATTAAGCAAACGATCATGGATACCAAAGTTAACTATTATTATAGAATGTTATTACATTGATCCAAAAAGAAGTCTTAACTTGAAAAATAAAGTAGTAATAACATAATATTTAACATTAACATGAGTTTTCAATTGGCAGCGAAAATTAGGTCCCAAAATGGTATCCAAACTTGATAAGTTTGCCGTTAAAACTCTTTTCATTCCCATGCATGCCTAATCACCTGAAAAACATGCCCAAAAGTTTATCAGTAAAAAGCTGGTGAGTTCATAAGTTTATATAAAAAGGTTATCATAAATTCCTTTATGAAAAGATATGAATATCCCGGAATCAACCCCTGGATCGTCAAGGACTAGCTAGGTCCACTGACTATGATCGCAACCAAGAGCCCCATAATCAAACCAAGACACAAAGTCCCTCAAAATCCTGTTAACATATATCCCCTCCGTACCAGACCAGTAAAACCGATCCTGAGGGGCGGTTGCCAAACCCAATAGATCTACCAATATATCCTGTGGCCCTCCAAGGGTTAATGATTATGTAAGAGGGTAGTCATGCGCAAATAATAAAACAACTCAAGGCCATCATAAAGATCACACAGTTATTCCATAATCATATCACACATAAAATATTATAGCATGTTTTTCCCCCTAAAACGTTATTTAAAAATAGGGGCTGCGAAAACTCACCTTCAAATGTGACAGAGAGATGATCTACCAAAAATCGAGCCTGGAAGATAAACGACCAATTAATGCCCTAAACATAAAGGATCTACTAATTGTCGAGTAATAAGTCTATATGTAAGTTGTTTACCCAACTCACTAAACTTGTCTTGAGGTTCGTTTTAAAAAGACCCGTTGGTGACTTTCGGTTTAGTTTAATAATTTGTATTATATGTGACAAATATTTATTTATGAAATAAACCATTTAACCCTTAAGCAACAACCACATAACACACACAAAATAGACACACGAAAATATATAAAAAAAGTAGCGCAAAATTCACTAAGTTATGTACTATGCATGCAAACAAACAAACAAACAAACAAATAAATAAATAAATAAATAAATAATTATTAATTTATAATAATATTTAATTTAGGATTAATATCCATATTCTTGCTCTTGTTAAGAAATCTATTTCTTATCTTATTACTTTATAACTACTTCTTTATTTAACACAACCCAACATTTATTTTTCTTTTAACAAATAATTAGATTTTCAGTAGTAAAATATATATGTAAAACTATTTTAGATAAAGTTTTATTATAAAAATATGCTCTATTATGTTTGACCCATATTTCACCCATATATGGTAAATTTTGACCCGAAACCGCACGATTTTAAGCGCATAAACCGTACATCAACCCATATATATCTTGTGGCCATTTTAAATATTTAAAAATGACTCTTTTATACCAAAATAATTCTGAAATAATTTGTTAAAACTCAGTTCCAAAACAGTCCATAATTTTTAACCCGAAATTCTCGGTTATCGGCTTTTTCGCGCGTATAAAGTCACCACCGAAGACGTTGCTTGTTATGGGTTTGTTATATACTTAAAAACATAAGTTTTTAACTTAAAACAAAATATTATTTTCTTTCCAAAACCGGACTTGTACAATAGTACTTGTTTTAAGCCCGAAAACACCATTTTTAGCGCGTTTTTAAACGTTAAACGTTTACGAGATTAAACCCAATCATCAAGAATTTTATTTTCAGTAAGATTACTAACTTTTAACTTATATTTTACAGGTTTTGAACTTATTTTTCCAGAGCTTACAAAGATCCTTGCTTGTTGGCTATTAACTTTTATGACATGACCACTAGTGGTCATGTCCCATCTACACTTGAGTACCTTTAATTCTAACTTGTTTTTATCTTTTCTTTAAATCAAATGTGAATAAAAAATTTAAAGTTTCCAGATTATGATCACCATATACATGGATCATTTCAATCATCTCCAAACTCACAAGTGAAGAACAAATCAAGAACAAAAATGTAAACCATACATAGATACATATACATGATTTTATACATACATATATAATCCAAATCATAGATTTTATCTTGTGTTCTTAGTTTTTATTTCAACAAAACATACTTTATAAGATCAAAAGATTTCAGATCATGATCACCATTATTCATGGATCATCTCAATCCTTTATGAAATCAAAAGCAAGATGGGTTCAAGAACATCATTCTCTACATACAATCATGTATCCCCATTTTTATCATTTGATAGACTCCTTTTGGAGATGGGTTTCTTATGATGTTCGTAACTATAAATCAAAGTTTGATCATCTTGCATGCAAGAGAAATCAAAGAAAAGTTACAAGATCATCAAAACACAAAATCAACACACACATGCACACTTACTGCACACACACACACACATGGTTTTACAACACATTTTCTTGATTAAAACCTTTGTTGGAACCTTGATTTTCAAGAAAAGCTAGTTTTTGGTGAACAAAACATGCAACAATCATCCAAAAGTCATGTTGCATGAAATAAAAGTTAAAGGTTCATACCTAAGATGAACAAATTTTGTATATTCAAGAATGATTTCCTTGAAGATTTCTTCTCCTTTGAGTTGGATTTATGCAATGTTTTGCACCAAGCTCATAATGGATCCTTGAAATCAAAAAATTAAAGCTTAAAACAAAATTTCGATAATATAAATCAAAGGATTGAGGGTTGTCCTGGTGGTTCCAGCCGTGAGTTTTAGAGAGAAGGGAGAGGAGAGTGTGTAGGTGAATTCTAGTGAGAGAAAGGTGAGGTTGAGTGTGTGTAAAAGGTGGAGTTTTGGGTTGGTTTTATAGAAATTATTAAGTGTGATTAGATTAATCTAATCATGCAATTAACTCATAAAAATGGCTGGTGGATCTCTAAGTGAGATGCCACCCGGTGTAAGGCGGGTGTCGGTCTCGTTAAATTTTTTTTTTTTGTAAAAATCTTAAGCGTTTGGGTTTTTACGCGAAAATTTTATATAAAATCAAAGTATTAATTGAGACTTTCCAAAGGTTCACAACATTTAATAATAGTAACAAAAAGTCAAGAATAAAAATATGCACGGTATAACACAGTATGCCACGGACTGTACGTTACAACAAGGCAATATTTTACAAAGTCTTAATTTTACGCGATCAAGGTAAATAATAATAATAATTATTTTTTTATGACTAATAATATTCTTACTTAAGATATATTAAATCATAAATATCAACATATATTGACCAAGTTTATTTAACCAAATTGTCACCAACGCTCGTTAAAAGTTTTATCGCTACGCGACCCGGAAATTCTCAAAATTACCAATTATAAAATCTATGGACAAAAGGGCTTTGTTGGACCTTAAATGACCTTAATTATCATAAAATTAAGTCTTATGATGCATTTAATTATTTTATCACATTTTATTAACCTGGAAACACGGGATGTCACAGTCTCCCCTCGTTTAAAAAACTCTTCTCAAAATTTAAGCTGTAGCTCCAGATTCTGATCTAGATGGAAAGAGGTAAGGGTATTTACGCTTCATCCGGTCTTGTCACTCCCAAGTGAACTCGGGACCACGCTTTGAGTTCCATCTAACCTTAACCAACTTAACCCGACTCCTTCTAAGTTTCTGAATCCTCCTGTCCATAATTTCGACTGGTTCCTCGGTGAAATTCAGTTTCTCGTTGATACAAACTTCTTCGGGTCGAATAACTAGAGCTTCATCAGTAAGACACTTCTTCAGATTGGATACATGGAACACATCATGTACTCCACTAAGCTCACGAGGTAACTTAAGTTGATATACAACGGGACCAACTCGTGCCACAATCTTAAATGGTCCGACATATTGGGGGCTAAGCTTTCCTTGCTTTCCAAACCGCATAACTCCTTTCCAAGGCGAGACATTTAGATAGACTTTGTCTCCAACCTGTAATTCCAATGGTTTCCTTCGATTATTCGCATAACTCTTTTGCCGACTCGCAGCGGCTTCTAACCTCTTTCTGATTTGAACAATCTTGTCTGTAGTTTCTTGGATAATCTCAGGTCCAGTCAATTGCTTTTCTCCAATTTCTGCCCAACAAAGCGGTGAACGACACTTTCTTCCATACAAAGCTTCAAATGGAGCAGCTTTGATACTACTGTGATAATTGTTATTATAGGAAAACTCAACTAAGGGTAGATGAGTATCCCAATTTCCTCCAAAGTCAATCACACAAGCTTGCAGCAGATCTTCCAACGTTTGAATAGTCCTTTCACTTTGACCATCTATTTGTAGACGGTAGGCAGTACTCATGTCTAAACGAGTACCTAATGCTTGATGTAAGGATTGCCAAAACCTCGAGGTAAATCGACTATCTATGTCCAAGATTATCGAGATCGGTACTCCATGACGAGATACCACCTCCTTGAGGTAGATTTTAGTTAGCTTTTCCATCCGATCCGTTTCCATAATGGATAGGAAATGATCAGACTTAGTCAACCTATTGACTATTACCCAAATAGTTTCGTGACCACTTAATGTGTGGGGTAACTTTGTGACAAAGTCCATTGCTATTAGCTCCCATTTCCACTGAGGAATCTCTGGCTGTTGAAGAAGTCCTGATGGCTTTTAATATTTTGCCTTCACTCTAGAACATGTTGAACACTTGCCCATATAGGTGGCTATTTCACCCTTCATATTGGGCCACCAATAATGTTCCTTCACATCCTTGTACATCTTATCCGATCCGGGGTGAATCAAATACTTGGATTTATGAGCTTCATCCAAAATCAATTCACGTAGGTTCCCAAAACGTGGAACCCAGATCCGGTCCTTGAAGTAAATAATATTATTGGTTTTAACCACTAACTCCTTGACCATGCCTTTCAATCCTTCATTCTTCAAATTTTCATCTTTTAGAGCTTCGACTTGAGCATCTTGAATTTGAGTATCAAGACCTGAATGAATTGTCAGCTCCAAAGCACGAACACGCTTAGGCTTATCATTCTCCTATCTACTCAATGCATCGCCACAACGTTAGCCTTGCCCGGATGATAGCGGATCTCACAATCATAACCATTTAGCAACTCTACCCATCGATGTTGCCTTATGTTAAGCTCCTTCTGATCGAAGATGTGCTGAAGACTCTTGTGATCCATGTAGATAACACACTTCGTACCATATAGGTAATGCATCCAAATCTTGAGTGCAAAAACCACCGCTCCCAACTCTAAATCGTGAGTGGTGTAGTTCTTCTCATGCACCTTTAATTTTCTGGATGCATAGGCTATGACCTTATCTTTCTACATCAAAACACAACCAAGAGCTAAACGGGACGCATCACAATACACAAAGAACCCTTCTATTCATTTAGAAAGAGATAGAATAGGAGCATTACATAACTTCTGCTTCAGTAACTGAAAAGATGCCTCTTGCTTATCAGTCTAGTCGTACATCCTATCTTTTTGAGTCAATAGCATCAACGGCTGTGCTATCTTCGAGAAATTTTCAATGAATCTCCGATAATATCCAGCCAATCTAAGAAACTAACGCACCTCGGTCGGGGACTTGGGTGCCTCCCAATTCTTAATTGCTTCAATCTTCGCCGAATCTACATGTATGCCTTTCTCATTAACGATATGTCCAAGAAAATGAACCTCTCGAATCCAAAACTCGCACTTTAAGAACTTTGCATACAGCTTCTTTTTCCTTAGCGTCTCCAAGATAATCTTTAGATGCTGTTCATGATCTTTCTTGGTTCTTGAATAGACTATTATATCATCGATGAATACTATGACAAACTTATCTAAGTAAGGTTTGCATACTCTATTCATAAGATCCATGAACACAGAAGGTGCATTTTTCAGACCAAATGGCATAACTAGAAACTCGTAATGGCCGTAACATGTTCTGAACGCTGTTTTTGGGACATCTTCCTCTACTATCAACAATTGATGATAACTCGATCGCAGGTCAATCTTTTGAGTAGAAATTGGATCCTTGAAGCTGATCAAACAGATCGTCGATTCTTGGTAATGGGTATCGATTCTTGATAGAGAGTTAGTTCAACTCTCGGTAATCGATGCACATTCTAAACGATCCATCTTTCTTCTTGACAAATAAGACTGGTGCTCCCTATGGCGAGAAGATTGGTCTTATAAATCCCTTATCTAACAATTCTTCTAATTGCTTGGACAATTCTTGCATCTTCGAAGGCACTAATCGATATGGTGATCAGGCAACAGGAGCAACTTCTGGTACCAAATCAATTCAGAATTCAACCTGTCTAGATGGAGGTAATCCAAGCAGATCATCAGGAAAGACACTTGGATAGTCTTGCGTTATTGGTATGTCTTCAAGTTTTCGTTCCTCATTCTTAGTACCCACCGCCTTGGCAAGAAATGCTAGATACCCTCCACGTAGATACTTGCAAGCCTTCATTACATTGATGATCTTCAGGGTAGGTTTCCCTTTATTACCTTGGATTGTCAAAGTTCCACCGTTTGGAATAGGGAGATGAATAATCTTCTCATAGCATATCACTTCAGCATGATGCTTTGACAACCAATCCATACCCATGACAATATCGAAACTACCAAGCACAACAGGTAGGAGGTCGATGTTAAAGGAATGACCCTCTAATTGCATAGTGCACCCTCTAACTACATCACATGCTTCAAATATCTTTCTGTTCGCTAGCTCGACAATATATTTCTTATCTAATTTACTAGATATAAGGCCAAGTAATGGTTCAAAGTTCTTTAACCCAAAACTCATATCGGCTCCAGTATCAAATAATATAGATACGAAATGGTTGTTGACAAGGAACGTACCAGTAATGATGGATGGTTCTTGTCTTGCCTCCTTGGCATTCATCTCAAACGCCCCTGCCCCTTGCACTCGATCCTTTCAGCTTGGGGCAATCCCTCTTGTAGTGACCTTCAGCTCCACATTCAAAACACATTCGCCCACTTTTCTCGGGCTTCTCAATCAACCTCACTTGACAATTCTAAGCTTGATGCCCATACTTGTTACACCTCGAACACACATTCACATTGCAGTTTCTACCATGATGAAGATTACACTTGCTACACCTCGGTTGTACACCAGCTTGCCTCCTTGCATCCGACAAGTTAGTAGCATACATCTTTCCCGATCCAACCCTTTGATTCTTCTAATTTCCAGCTCTGTTCTTGAAATTTTCTGTCCACTTCCTCTTATTCTCCACAAACCTCTTATCAGACTCCACAACCTTCCTTTCGTTCTCCATGGGCTTCTTACCAGTATCCCCTTTCTTAACCAGCACACCTCTCCGAATAGCATCATCAGTCAATGAATTAGCTAGTGCCACTGCACTCTGCATTGTGGTAGGGTTTGATGTTGTAACCATGCCTCTGATCTAGGGTGCCAATCCCCAAATATATCTCTCAATCCAATGTAGTCTGGAGTCACCATTCGGGGTACAAGTCTTGCCAGATCATTAAACCTGGAAGTATAGGCTCTAACTTCCACACCTTCCATAGTCAGATTCCAGAATTCAGTCTCGATCTTTTGGAGCTCATTGTGAGGACAGTACTCCTTCAGCAACATTTCCTTTAATTGATTCCAAGAGAGACCAAATGCATCTTCCTCTCCTAAGTTTTGAACTTGCGAATTCCACTAACTTAGTGCTTCATCTTGGAATGAACATGTGGCATACTTCACCTGCTGATCAGTAGAACAGTTTCTGATTGCCATCACCAATTCCATCTTCTCTATCCATCTAATAATATCAACACGACCTTCAGCTCCAGAAGAGATTCGTGGATTACAAGCTTAGAATGTCTTGTAGGTACAACCCTGAGCTTGACTCCCAGAGGGATTTCCAATGGAAGTGCCTCCACTAGAACTACCCATGGTGCCACGTCCTCTACCACGCCCAGCATTTGCGTCATGTTGCTCGAGTGCAGAGTTGACATGTTGGGATATCAATTGTGCTAACTCTTCAACAGTGGTAGGTAAACCAATACCTCTAGCACCAGCGGTGTTTCGTGTGTTAGGTGCCATGAATTAACTTCTGTTATGGATTGAAAAAAAGAGAATAAACGACATATACGAAAAAATATCACAATGCGTAATAATAATAGGCACACAATCACAATATTTTGATAATCACATCATTCATTAAAATCATCAATAATGATTTAATGAGAGAGATAATTAGTTCAGAATACATGTCTAGAAACAACCCAAAATAGATGTTAGTGTAGCATCAACATCATTACAAAATAGTTGTTTCAATATTCCAAATACTAACATAATAAAGACCCTACAAATCTAATAAGAGAATCGTGTCATCATATCAGCACGGACCACCACCGAAGCCATCATCATGCAAATCATCGCCAACCCCAACGCTGCCTCCACTCGCTCCTCGAGTACTATCACTTGCTGCTGCGCTACCACCAATCTCTGCAGCCTCCACCTTCAGCTCTGCCACCTCCAGCTCCGCCACCTCCAGCTTCTTCTTCGTCTCCGCTAGTCCCGTCTCCAAATCACAAATCCTGAAATGTAGCTGGTTCAGGATGTCATTCACAATCTGATTGGGTCCAAGAATAAGAATCTTAGTTGATATGACACAACTTAGGATCGAATATGATGATTGAGTCAGTGATTAAGTAGAGGAAATACCAAATCACAAAACATTTAATATTGAAAATGATAATAAATGCTTTGTATAATGATGTGAGTAAACAAAATACAAAGACAGCAGGGGTTAATGTTTAAATGAGTAATATTATCGATGTTGAAAGAATAACTTACAAAATTAGGTCATACTGTTCTATTTATAAACGTATCATTGCCTGTACAAAATGACTAATCGACCATGATAACTATACATCAGAAACTAGTCTAAGTACAAAATAAGAGCAGCATTTGTAAGTGTTCATCCGCATTGACTAATGCGGATGAACAAGTCTTCATCAGCATTTGTTGTTGATAGTCTTCAGCATTAACTTAATTCATCCGCATTAGTTGACACGGATGAACAAGTCTTGGCAGCATTTCTTTTGTTCATCCGCATTAGTTAATGTGGATGAACAAACACTTGTCAGCATTTGTTTTTCTTCATCCACATTAGTTAATGTGAATGAACAAATGCTTGTAAGCATTTGTTCAAAGGTCATCCGCATTAACTAATGCGGATGCTTCAACACTTGTTCTTTTCTTCTGTTTCTTTTGCCGCATTTCTTCATGAATGGTCTTCTGTATTTCTTCTTAGTCTTTGATGATTTCCAACCAGAACAACCTTCAACCACTTCTTGAATTGGCATGTATGATCCTTTCAGGGTCCAACAATACTCCCCCTAATTAGGGTTTGAAACTCAGTCATTCTTTGTTATTCATAATTACATCTGTCTCAATGAACTTTAGAATGACATTTAAATCCACTGTTCTTGATTAAGATTAAGAATTTTCTTAAACCTAGGGTTCTTTGTTTCATGACTACTTCGACATTTGAAATTTTCATATAGATTGAGAATCACCTTGTTTTTTATATTACCTCAGTGAAGAATCAAAAAGAGATGGTATGGAGTTTGAATGATCAACAAAAATACTTGATTTGTGATTGTTTGAATGATGATGAAGAACAGTAGAAAAACACTCGTCGCACTTTAAAAGTTCACTTAAATTTGAAAGGTAATAAATGACTCACAATAAATGTGTTTAAATAGTACATTTGATAACTTACTCAAATTTTACAAGTGTGAACAAATGCGTAGGTTTAATTTTACTACTGTAGCAAATGCGCAGAACATTTTTCTTTGGGAGCATTTACTGTAGCAAATGCGCATAAACATGTAACTTTGGGCGCATTTACGGTGACAAATGCGTATAAACAAGTTAACTTGCACGCATTTACTATAGCAAATATGGAGGAACAAAATAACTTGACCGTATTTACTGTAACAAATGCGGATGAACAATTTACTTAACCGCATTACAGTAGCAAATGCGGAAGGACAAGTTAAACTGTCTGCATCTACTGTAGCAAATACGGAAGAACATTAAGTTATCCGCATTAGTTACACTTGTGTAAAAAACAGTTACCCGTATTGGTTATGTGTCAGGGTTACCTTCACCCACATTAACCAATACTCTTACCCGCATTAATTTTTGAACTTGTCAAAAATTAATGTTTTTGCAGATGACGATTCTTACTGTTTTTGTACTGATGTTCTGATTTTTATGAAGATGAGTCTGCTGTTTTGATTTTATGAAGTTATATCAGTTGCTAGAATTGTCAATTCTTGCTTGGATTGACTTGTATACCCGGTGCGATACAAGTTTCCTAGTTTTGACTGATCTTGGACTTTGTGCTTCCAAATATCTGCATACACTGAGATACTTATGGTGTAACTTCCACACCAACATAGTAAAACCTTTTTGTTTTAGTTTTGTATTAAACAAAAATTGTTGCAAATTTTATGTTTTTGTGAATATTTTCTTTTAAATTTTTAATAACTCCCCCTAAAGTTTATATCCAGATTGGAAAGAAATTTTAATGATTTTTCAAATTGAAAGGAAAATATTTCTAAATTTTTTTTTTGTTTCTCATAATTGTACATGACAAGGAATTGTACCTTATTTGGGATCATATCAATCTTACCTTTCACAAGTGCAAGTAGTCATCACCTTATTGATTGTAGGTATGTTTGTCCTCTTAAACTCATGCTTGGTTAATATTTTAATGCATGTGATCATTATCATGTTTTGAGTGGATTAAACATTCAACATGTACCTCACACTCAGAAGCATAGCAAGATCAACTACCCTCATGAAATGTATGGTAGAACTTTTTTACAGCTTGCATGACCAGATCATTTAAATTATGAAATCTCATTTATTTTTGGGTAAGGGGGATCCTCACTAGGATTCTTTTATTTTGATCCTTATATTTATTTGATCCACATTGGGATTCTTTTTGCTCTTCACTTTGGAAGATGATCCACTTTGGGATTCTTTTTGTTCATTCACAAGGAATGTAATTCATCCAGATTGGATGTGTTCCATATTGGGAATCTTTTTGGATCTTGACATCAGCACTATGTGCTTGTTTCTCTAGATCCTTGCTCAGCAAAATAAAGGAGAAACTGATGTGGGTGAATGAGATTCATAAGGTATCATGACCTGGTGTGTTTACATTACTACACATACACATATTATGATAAGTGAAATACTTACACACCATGAGATGATGGCCTCACAATTGAATGTGATCTTTAGTTTATCACAGCATTTATCTTCTTTTCCAAGATGAGCCTACCAGCATATCAGGTAAGTCATGTCAGTCTTTCATGATTTTGAAATAAGCACAGTGAATGATATAACGACTGTAATTATATCATTTCCCAAGAAGTACATTTCATGTACTATAACAAAATTGACTTCTTTTTGTATTTTAATGATTTTTGAATGTTTTTGGAAAATTTGATTATACTTAAGGTTAATCATGCCAATTGATTGGACTAAGAATTCAAACCGACTAGGGTCAAATGCCTTAGTGAACAAATCAGCTAACTGATTGTCCGTGTGAACCTCAATCAACTTGGTTAACCCCTTTTCAGCACAGTCTCTCAAAAAGTGATATCTAATTTCAATGTGTTTAGTTTTTGAGTGTTGAACTGGATTATTTGTAATAAACATGGCTGCTATGTTGTCAATATGAATTGGTGTGTGCAAGAAGTTAAAACTATAATCAAGCATCTGGTTTTGAATCCAGAGAACTTGAGAGCAACATGCTGATGCTGCAATGTACTCAGCTTCTGCTGTTGAAACAGATACATTTGTCTGCTTTTTGCACTGCCAGAAGACCAGTCTGGGACCAAGAAATTGACAACCTCCAGAAGTGGACTTCCTATTGAAGTTGCATCCCCGGTAGTCACTGTCTGTGAATGCATAAAGATTGAAGTCCCTTTCCATTGGATACCATAATCCAAGCGCAGGCTTGCCCTTGAGATATCTGAATATCCTCTTCACTGCATTCATATGAGATTCTTTAGGATTAGCCTGATATCTAGCACAAACACAAACACCAAACATAATGTTAGGTCTACTAGCTGTAAGATACATAAGTGAACATACATTGATCGATACAGAGTCTGATCCACTGATTTGCCATCGGAGTCTGGACCAATCTTCACTTTAGTATCCATAGGAGTTCTGATGGACAGACAGTCTGCTAAATGAAATTTCTTCAACATAGATTCCACATATTTTGATTGATTGATGAAAATTCCATTTGTTGTCTGTTGTACTTGTAAACTCAGGAAGAAGGTGAGCTCTCCCATATTACTCATTTGAAACTTAGAGAGCATCAAGTTTTCAAAGTCTTTACAGAGTTGTTTGTTTGTTGAGCCAAAAATGATATCATCCATGTATATCTGGACAAGCAACAGTTCATGTCTCTTCTTCTTTCTGAATAAAGCCTGGTCAATCTTTCCTCTTTAATATCCATGATCAAGGATAAAAGATGATAGAGTCTCATACCACTTTTGAGGGGCTTGATGTAAACCATACAGAGCTTTGTCAAGCTTGTACACCCTGTGAGGGAAATCAGGTCCTCAAAATCTGGTGGTTGACTCACATAGACTTCTTCTGAGATTTTTCCATACAGAAATGTGCACTTTACATCCATTTGATACACAGTGAATTTCATAGATGCAGAGTAGGCAAGAAAGAGTCTTATGGCTTCCAATCTCGCAACAGGAGCAAACACTTCATCATAGTCTATTCCTTCTTCTTGAGTGTATCCCTGTGTAACTAATCTTGCTTTGTTTCTGATGACAATACCCCTGTCATCTATCTTATTTCTGTATAGCCATCTGGTACCAATAGGGTATTATCCTTCGGGAAGGTCTACCAGTTGCCATACTTCTTGTTTCTTGAACTGTAGCAATTCTTCCAGCATTGCCTCAATCCAGCTGTTGTTCTGAAGAGCCATTTTAATATTCTTGGGTACAGTTTGACACAGAAAGCAAGAAAACAAACAGATGCTTGCAATACTTGACTTGCTTCTGGTCACCTGCTCATCTAGATCACCAATGATGTTAGACACTGGATGATCCTTATATGTCCTGGTAATTGGAATCAAATCACCAGCAATGGACACATCAAGATTGGAGACATTCAGATCATCTTGGTAAGAGGCATCTTCAAGTTGTGTTGTAGGAGAATGGAGAAAGTAGTCAGATGCTTTATCAACTTCAGCTGCACTTTGAAGACTTTCATCATTTGCATTTCCTTTAGTTTCAACTGGCATAGATGCTGATTCCAGATTTCTCACTTCAGTGGATGGTTCTGCTGAAGGAGTGGGCATTGAACTAGGACCAGCTTCAGTTGAAACACTCTGATGTTGTGCAGCTTGTTTGATAGGATCGGCTAGTAGTGGGACTTCTTCATTAAGATGATTTGTAGAAGAAGGTGGAATCATAGGAAAGTCAGTTCTTCTATCCACTGTTCCAGGAGATCCTGCATTTGACAAGTGAAACTGATCAGAAGATCTAGTAAATGAGTCAATATCAAACAACCAATCAGGACCATTTGTTGACTTGGGAAAAGAATGCTCATTGAATTGAACATTGGTTGATTCATCAATAATGTTTAATCTAGGATTAAGCACTCTAAAAGCCTTTGAAACAGAGGAATACCCCACAAAGAATCCCTCATCAGACTTAAGAGTAAACTTTCCTAAATGGTCTTGGGTGTTTAATATTAAGACAGGACAACCAAATGAATTCAAAAATCCAATAAATGGTTTTCTAGGAAAAAGAAGTTCATATGGTGTTTTGTTGTTTTCTTTAATTACTAAAGTTCGATTTTGCACAAAGCACGATGTGTTGACAGCTTCTGCCTAAAAGGTAATTGGCAATTTGGCATCGGCTAGCATTATTCGTGCTGCTTCAATCAGTGTTCTATTTCTTCTTTCAGCTACTCCATTTTGTTGAGGAGTCCGAGCTGCACTGAATTGATGAGCAACGCCTTTTTGTGTGCAAAATGAACTTAGATCTTCATTTTTAAATTCTATCCCATTATCACTTCTGATTGATTTTACCTTTAAATCCAGTTGATTTTCAATTTTTATGATAAAATCTTTTATTATTTAGGACGCCTCGTTTTTATGAAGTAAAAAGAAGACCCATGTAAATCGTGTAAAGTCATCTATGATCACCAAACAATAATGCTTCTTCTCAATACTCATGACATGAGTTGGACCAAAGAGATCCATATGAAGCAACTTCAATGGAGAATTGTTTGTGTTCACCAGCTTTGGCTTATGGAAGGACTTATGTTATTTTCCTTTAAGACATGTAGAACAGTGGTCAATGAAAGGAAATTCTTTTTGAGGTAAACCAAGTACATCATTTCCTTTGACCAATCTATTCATGTTTTTGAGATTCATGTGTCATAAGCGTCTATGCCAAAGCCGTGACTCATCAAAAGATGCTTTAGACAAAAGACATGTCTCTTTTTACGGATAAGCAGAATTAAGGTTTAAGACATAAGTATTATTCTTTCTCGGAGTCTTCAAGACAACCCATTCTTCAGGAATTTGAAATCCTGGTTTCAGAATGTAGCAATGAGTGTTTGTGAAGTGAGTGGAATATTTCTTGTCACAGATCTAAGACACGCTGAGCAGATTGAAGTTTAGTTGCTCGCAGTAGTTCACTTTATCAAAACTCAGCAATCAATTCCTCATAGATCCTTCCCTTATAGTTCTACCACCTTGTGAATCTCCACCAAGTGCCACAATAGTTCCTTGAATATGTTTGAAGTCATGAACGAGGGAATTGTCTCTAGTCATGTGTCGGGAGCATCCACTGTCCACATACCATAAGCTATTGGACATGTATGGACAACCCTACAAGCATAAACGAACTAGTTAGATTGAGGAACCCAAGCCATGATGGTCTTGGGTTATCCGTTTCTATGCATCACTATGACCTCTTGATATTTTCCTCTAATTTGTGATTTAGAGGAAGATGCTTTAACTAATTTTTATGGATTTCTTTTTGGTTTGATTTCCTCAATTTCAATTGAACTGTCAGAAGAGTATGCAAATCTTTGATCTCGATTTCTATGTGGAAAATGGGTACGTTTTTGTAGAAATCACTTTAGTTTTATATCTTGAATGAGAACTCAGTGATTGTTTCATATGATCATTAAGGTTCATTTTGGTACTCTTTGGCTAAAAATCCTTATCAGTGTTTGAAACCCATGAATGTTTAAGGTCTTTTGGACTTCTAATTTTGACCTTGTCAGATGAAATTGGTGAAATAGGCTTGTTTTGAGGAATTCTCAAGCCTTTTTGGTTAAAGTAACAATCAGATGTGTTGTGATTAGTCATATCACATACAGAACAATATTTGTTAAAATAACAGTTTTTGGTTGAATGATTGTTCATGTCACAGATAGAGCAATACTGATTAAAGTAGCACTCCACTGTATTATGATTAGACATGTCACAAATGTCATAATACGTTTGTTTGTTCTTTGACTTTGATGAAGAAGCCAAATCAGTTTTCTGAGTGGCAGTAGATTGTTTCACAATTCTGCTTTGCTTAAGTTTTGCTGACTGATTGTGCTTCTTTTTGCTCTTTTTCAACTCTTTTTCAAATTGTTCCACATATTGTTTATTGCAAATGTCAAAACCTATCCCTTGTTTATTTTTAGATGATGATGATGAAGCAGGTTTTACATTTGGTTTTTGAATCAAAGTGGATTTCCCTTTGGACACTAAGGGAATTGTAGCTTTCTCTTTGAAGTTTAATGAAACCTTTTCTGATTTGTTAGAAGTTTTAGGAGATTTGATCTCACCATCAGATCTGCTTTCAGCAGAGGGTTTCATATAACACTAAGCAGTGTTATTCATCTTGAGTTTTTCAGGAACAAATTTTACAAAGGGCACAATGGCTTTGACTGGGCTCTTTGGTTTCTGGACAACTATAGGTTTGTCAAAGCACTTATTAATTTTGATAGGATGACCCAATTTGATTTTATTCTCATTTGTTTCAATGTAAACATTTGGTTTATTTTGAGGATTAGTTATTTGTGAAACAATGGTTTTAGTTTCAGTAACTTTAGATTCAGTTGAATCAGATTGGGTGAGTGACTTGGGCATAACTGTGTAGTTGTCATTATTTAGAGGAAGACAAGTTTTGTAACCTATCCCAATCATATCCTTGGCCTCCTTTTGAGAATCAAGTAACTCTTGCAACTTGACAGATAAGAGTTGGAACTTTTCAAGTTTCACTTCAGTAGCCGATTGCTCAGCCTTTGATTTGGTTAACAGTTCAGTTAACCTCTCATTCTCAGCTGCAAGGGTAAACTTCTCACCATGGAGTGTTTCCATGTCAGATAAAAGAGATTTGATTTTGACTTCAAAAATTCTCATTTCTTGTTTTAGCATCTCAAATTTCACCTTTTCTTCTTTTATTTTATTAGCCAATTTGTGATTGTGTTCTTTATAACCCTGTACTTCTAGAACACATTTATCAGAACATAATTTAGATTTTACCTTTGATGGCATTGGAACTGGACCATCATTAATGTGAGCCATCAGTGCATGATTCTGAAATTGAGGTTGAACTTCCTCTGCGTATAGGCTCCAATCACACACTCCATCTTGTCTTATGACAAGTGCATTAGATGTTGGTTGGCTACTTCCTTGAGCTTGATGAGCCAATAGAGGTTGTCTTTGATGAATTGGCTATTGCTGATTTTGATGCTGATTTTGATGCTGATTTTGATAAAGAGAACTTGACTGAAAGCTTGAATAGGGTTGAGATGAATGCTGACCATGTGAGGTTCTTTGATAGTTGTTGTTGCTTCTTCTAGGAGCATTACATTCCCTAGAGAAATGGCCAGCCATTCCACAGTTAAAACACTTAACTTTGGATTTGTCATATCCAAGCTTAGTGTTCTTATTTAGACTCAGTTTCTTCCCTTTTTAGAAGAATTTCTTTGCTCTCATTGCAATCATGGCCATTTGCCATTGCAATTCCATTTCTTCAACATCATCAGGATCCATTTCTTCAAGATCTTCCTGAATTAAATAAGCTGAAGTGAGTCTGCCCCCAAGATAAGCCTCAAAGCTAGCAACAAAGGCATTGTAAGTTGCCTTTTGCTCTTCAGATCTTTGCTCACTGGGCATACTTATGGGTGCTACTATGGGTTGAGCAGAAGATGATGGTTTATGTTATTGTGGAGCAGCACAGAATCCAGTTGTCTTTGCTTGATCTCTTGATGAGAGAAAATCATCTTCTTCAGTCACGAAAGCATTCTCAACAGAATGAGTTTAAGATGGAAACTTGTAAGTCTCAATGACTTGAGGTCCACTGAGATTTCTACTTCGTTCATCCAACTCTAGAGCTTCAATTTTAGCAATCATAATATCTAGGCTGGTACTTTCCAAATCAAGAGTGTTCTTCAACATAGTGACATTTTGTTTCCAACTTTCTGGTAAGCTGTGTAGCATTTTCTTGTTCATTTCCTTTTCTTTGTAAGTAACCCCCATAATCTCAAGATCATTCACCTGTTGTACAAATCTATGAAGTTGCCTTGAGATTGACTTTCCTTTGGTGTGGTGAAAGGTCTCATATTGATTTCTTAGTTTATCCTTATTAATTTTAGTAACTTCACTGCTTCCTTCACACATTATCTGCAGTGCATCCCAAACCCCTTTGGCTGTTCAATATTTTTCCAGCCTCTTGAGAACATCCATTATTAAAGCCTGAGTTAGAATGGAGTAGGCTTTAAGGTCAATCTTGATTTTCTTATATTCTTCATCATCAAGATTTAAGTTTGGATCCTTAATGGGTATTCTAGCTGTCTTGTACTGAGCAGCTTGATCAGCATTGAGTGACAGAGGAATGTATGGCCCTTTGCAAATCAAGATCCAGTAATCAGGATCTACACCTGTAATGTAGTTTCTAAAGCTGATTTTCCACTGCTTAAACTCAAATTTGTATTTAAGCATTGAAGGTTTAGATGCATGACCAAGTTCAAAATAATTAGTAGAATCCATTTTAGTTTTACTGATTTTAATTGGTTTTGAGTATGATTATGTTGATTTTATGTCTTGAATGTTCAGACAGTCTACAGTCCTGGTGTTCTTGATTATCAGTTCTCAGCAGGGTTGTGATAAGGTTGATTTGGTGTTGATTCTTAAGGAGTTGAAAATACAGAACAAGTAGACAAAGTTTCTTTGCGATTTCAGTATGTATATTTATTAGCAGAGTAGATCTGGCTAATAAACAACTCAATCACCAGATCAATCGATTTTCATTCAAGATCTATGTTGATTTTGAGATGAATTCAAGAGCCAAGGCTCTGATACCAATTGACTGGGTCCGAGAATAAGAATCTCAGTTGATATGACACAACTTAGGATCGAATATGATGATTGAGTCAGTGATTAAGTAGCGAAAATACCAAATCACAGAACATTTAATACTGAAAATGATAATAAATGCTTTCTATAATGATGTGAGTAAACAAAATATAAAAACAACTGGGGTTACTGTTTAAATGAGTAATATTATCAATGTTGAAAGAAGAACTTCCAAACTTAGGTCATACTATTCTATTTATAGGCATACACATTGCCTGTACAAAATGACTAATCTACCCTGATAACTATACATCAGAAACTAGTCTAAGTACAAAATAAGAGCAGCATTTGTAAGTGTTCATCTGCATTGACTAATGCGGATGAACAAGTCTTCATCAGCATTTGTTGTTGATAGTCTTCAGCATTAACTTAATTCATCTGATTTAGTTGACGTGGATGAACAAGTCTTGGCAGCATTCTTTTTTTTCATCTGCATTAGTTAATGCGGATGAACAAACACTTGTTAGCATTTGTTTTTCTTCATTCGCATTAATTAATGCAGATGAACAAATGCTTATAAGCATTTATTCAATGCTCATCCGCATTAACTAATGCGAATGCTTCAACACTTGTTCTTTTCTTCTGTTTCTTTTTCTGTATTTCTTCATGAATGGTCTTCTGTATTTCTTCTTAGTCTTTGATGATTTCCAACCAGAACAGCCTTCAACCACTTCTTGAATTGGCATGTATGGTCCTTTCAGGGTCCAACATTTAGTGAAACCAACTTTCAAGGCTCTTTTAATATAACCCAATTGTATTGCGAAAACATTAACCTTTAATAAAACCATTTTATTACCCATGTTAATGTTTCCAAATGAACCGTTTTAAGCTTGTTGTTGATTTTAAATTGTTTAACAATGCATATCCAAATATCACATAAACAATAAATTAAATCAACTACACAAGCAATCACATACAACAACAAGTTCATAACCATATCCAACTAATTTAACATCACTTGTTGACCGAAACAAGTGAGTAAATTAGGTCTTTCCTAAGGGTAAAATTGACACAACACTTGTGTCGGTGAACTCCCACTTGATCCCGCATCCAAATGCTTCAAGTGTCCACTTTATGTTGTGATTCTTCCATTTGATTTGGGCTTCCAAATGGGCTTAAGTTTCTGCACCAAACTCCTTTGGGCCTTTAAAATATGTTTCCGGTTATTGGGCTTAAATCCCATTAAGAGCTATAAAGCCCTTTGGGCTCAAAATTGTCCCAAACCAAAAAACAACCTTGTTGCATCTTCTTTTACAAAATATATCCTAAATACATTTTTCTAGTAAAAGTAAAATGCAACTAACCTATTTATTTTACATACCAAATGAAAAATAAATAGATTACATACCCAAAACGAAGAACAAATACATTTAATTCTTACAACCCTTTGAAATAATCAAATACAAATCACAACACATCCAAACACAAGGTCTCGGCTAGGTTATGAACATTAAAATACATATCCAAATATGTAAGCAGAAACCCGAGAGCATCCCCTTTGAACCACTGATTTTCGATTAAAGTATAAACAAACCGAATATCACGATTCTTGTCCAAACAACTAAATCATCCAAATGATTAAATTTTTCAAGATTATGTAAAGTAGAATCTTGAAAAATCAGGGGAAACATTGATCAGAACTCTCGGTCTGTTGGTGAATCAACAACAAGAAACCGAGATTTCAATCCAGATGAAGCATGTATCCATATAACCGGCTCTTAATGCCATTGTTGGGTTTTGAACAAGTTTTTCAGATCCATTTTATCCAAATAAAATGAAAAACACAGCGGATTAAGGATATAAAACTTGTTACAGTTAATATATATAAACCATTTTATATATCTGTTAAAACATGTTATGGATCGATATATGAAAAACATGCTTACAAACAACCATAGGGTGTTTAGCAGACTACCTATCGTATGGATCTTAAGGAAGATGATAGTTGAACGGCAACTTCCATAGAAGGACGCCTCAAGCTAGTCTACCCTCAAGCTTCCAAGAAACACCTTTGTTGCTAGGATTTACATACTTGAACGAACCTCTGTTATTCGTTTTTGTTCTCGACCGATAGAGAGAAAACCCAGAAGAAGAACAGATGCACTTTTAGTGTCTATTAAGTTATATGAGAGAGAGTAGTGGATTGCAATCTTATATTGTATGTCCTAGGAAACTGAAATTTCAGATGAGGAGAGAGAAAGTGGGCGGGGCCCAGACCCTTATCTCATCCGCATTTCTCAAACATTCACCCGTATTAGTAAATACGGATGAATGGTTTCCTTCCACATTTGTAAATGCGGATGAAGAAATTCCATCAGCATTTCCCAAATGAACATCCGCATTAGTGAATGCGGATGAGTAGTTTCATCAGCATTTCCTCAAATGCTTATCTGTATTAGTAAATGCGGATGAACAGTTTCCATCAGCATTTCCACAAATCCACATCCGCATTTCCTTATTAGTAAAGGCGGATGAGTAATCTTCATCCACATTAGTAAATGCGGATGAGTAATCTTCATCCACATTTCCACAAAGCACATCCGCATTTACTAATGCGAATGAGTAATTAAAAAAAGCGTACAAAAGACTATATTGTTGTTCAACCATTTGAATAACAATATAGAATACTCTCTCTAAAATAAATTATCCATATAATTTATTTACAACACAAGTGCAAATATTTAGAAACCCAATTTCTAAATACTCTAAGTGTTAATATTTATTTTTATGATCATATTATAAAATAAATATTGTAGGTGTTTGTCTAGCTTGTTATTGGGTATGACCCGACTTGGATCATAACGTACTAGCCACATCAATTCAATATGTGTATTGGGCAGACCGTTTCCAACAAAAACATCAGAAGCAACTTCTACCTTGTACGTTCAGTGCATGCATGCAGGAAGACCCTTGGTTATTTTGGCTTCTTTGGTTGCATCGGCCTCAAATCTTCTAATATTACCTTACAACCATTTATACTTAGGAAGAATCAACTTCTTTTGAGTCTTCTGCAAGTCTTCATGACTTCATTCTTTGGAAGACTTTGTCTTGGATCTTCTATGTGTGAATGCTTTGGAAGGAGAACTACTTGGTCTTAGAAGACTTGGTTCTACCTTTGAAAGTTCTTCATATACTTCGAAAGGAAAACTTCTTAGTCTCGGATTACATAGTTTTCCATCGGAAGTTCTTCATACTTAAGCTTTAGTAGATCTTCAACTTGCCTTTGGAAGAGTATCTTTAGCTTCGGAAGACTTCTTCAATTGTACTTCAAAATATTATAAGTGTTGTTTTGGTTGCACCATCCTCATATGATCCAACAAACTCCCCCTAGGCTGATGCTACCAAAACTTCACTTCCTTCTGCTCCTTAAGGTCTTCAACTCCATGGAAAGAAGATATTTATCTGTCTCCTTTTTCTTCCCTGATGTGGTGGTGAGGAGCTTGTACAAGTCATTCATAGATAATAAATCAAGTCTGTTGTTCTGAATGACATGCACCCTTTGCTGAGTCCCTCTGAAGAGAGTTAGTTGATGGGAATTGTAGTCATATTCCCATCTAACTATAGGATCAGAAGTTGAGCATTCAACCATCTGAAGGAATGGTTTTCCTTTTATAGTTGTGCCTTCTTCCTCATCCTTTGCTCTTTTTTTCAACTCTTCTTCAGTCTTGTCTTTCTTTGTAAGCTCAGCCAGATAAAGACTGCTCAGATGATTTCTGATGTGAGCAGCAACCTGAGAGTTGGTGGGATTAGAGAATGGTTTCTCTGATAACTCAATAATGCCAAATCTACTAGAGTGTAACAGAGATGAAGTATCAACCCTGTTTACTTCACCATTCTATCTTTCCACAACAAAGTTGTGTGAAGGTTCATCAAACCTCCACTAGGCTATTTGTTTTCTAGGATTGAGGGGTTTGGATTAAAAGCTTTTCCCTCTTCCTAGTATCCAGTAAAGTCACCAGTCTCCTTCTTAACTTCTTCCTTTCTTCTATTAGAACATTTGAATTATTTGCAAGAAGTTGGATAGCTTGGTCCAGTGTTCCCCTAGGCAGATCAAGGAATGCATCTCTTATGAGGGAACTGGAAGAGCCATCAATATATTTCAGCTTAATTATCTCTTCTTCATAGGAGATATCACTTAGTGTTGTGCAGTTGATGAGCTTCTTCTTGATCTCCTTGAACTCTTCTAAGGTCAGGGGCTTAGATGTTTCAGAAGATTGTTTGGTTAGAAATTAGGTTCTGGATTGTGCTTTGGGTTTGAGGATAGGTAGTGGAGTGGTTGTTAGGAAGCAGTGGGTGAGGGTGTAGGTAAGGCTGATGGTGTGAGTTTAGGGGTGTGAGGCTTAGTGGTTGATTCAGTTTTTATGGGGAAGGGAAAAAGGTGTGGGTGTAGGTTGTGCTAGTTTGGGTGTTGGTGTCGGATTGGGTGCCTTCTTCTGAACACTTGATATTTGACTTACCTCTTACCTTCTTCCTAAGCGAATGTCAGCCTTGATGTTGCTGACATGTCGCTATTGGGTCTTCAATGACATGGGACCCACTTGCTTGCCGGAGAAGCCAAAGGCTTTGAGATAAGTTTTCATCCATTCTTTATCTCCCTCCTTCTTGGCAGCAGCAAGTTGTGCCTCTTCCACCTTCTTCTTCTTGTCCCTCAGCTTCTCCCTAGCATCCTTCTTCCTTTATTTGTTGATCTGATCTTGTTCTTTGAGGATAAAAACAAGATCGTATCATAATTGTGAGGTGCCAGCTCCTTTTGAGAATAGCCTCTAGAGCAGAGAAAGACTATCTTCTCCATCCTCTCCCTTTCTATAGCCTCCTCCTTCCTTTTCTCTTCTCCTCCTCTTTGGCCAACCTTGCTGCCTCCTCTCTTTCCTTTTGAAGCAAGGTAGCCTTTTCTATCTTCACAAGTTCATCAAGTAGGCGTAGAAGGATTTCTTCATTAGCTACTCCCAGGCTGATGAGCCTGTCAATGACCTCTACTCTCTTTTTGTTGTTGATACTTTCTTGAGCGACTGCTGCTGCTTTGCTACTTGCAGCCAACAGCTTCCCAGTATCAACTCTTCCTTTCTTCTTAAGCTTTTCTAATCTTTCCTCCTCTTGAAGCTCCTCAGCAGTGAGCTTCCTCTTCCCCTTAGGATCAGAGGAAGATTCAGCCTTTGGAGACTCAGGTTTAGAAGATTTAGGTTGGAGAGAAGGGGTTTGAACTTATGGTATTCTGGAGAGAGGGGTTGTAAGAAAGTCCTCATTGTTTACCTCAGAGGCTAGGTCAAGAATGGCCTATATGATGAACAGATCATTGGACGAGGAAGAAATTTCAATTATTCCTCCACAGCTTGGATTTCTACTTCAGAAGTAATTGGAACTGCACTATCTGTCCCTTCCAAATTGGTTGCTGGGCCATGAGTATGTATATGCCCTTCGAAGTTAATCTCAGGTTCAATAGAGACCTTAGGTTGACCAACTTCCTTTTCAGGGGTAGGTGGTGCACTCAGCCTTTGAAGCTCCTCAGCTCCAAAGTAAGCAACGACTACATCAGGGGAAGGTTGTTCAATGGATGAGCTTATCAAAAATGTGGTTAAAAACCTGTTGAGATCTATAAGCATCTTTGGATCCACTTGAATAGTAATGGGAGCTGGTTGAGGGAAGATGGTTTCAGGGTGTTGCTGTGTTGGGTAAAAAGAAGATATAGCATCAAGGGAAGTTGTTGTGATGGCAAGGCAGGGTTCCTCATGTCTTTATTTCTGTGCATTCTCCTCCTTTTTGGTAGCATCATCTTGAGAAGTAGATGAGCTAGAGGAAGAACATAAAGAAACCTAAGTATGTATGTGCCTGACAGACTTCTCAATCTATGTCTCAGCTAGTTGAGCCTTGAGATTTTCATTATCAAGTTACTGAGTGGTGGACTTGTCCTCTAAAGTCTTAAACTTTAATTCAAGCTTTGTGACTTTAGAAAGCAGGTCTCTGATAATGAATTTCAAGTTACCCTCATCTTCTTTTGAAGAATCATTAGGAGATGAGATAACATACCAAGTATGTTCATCATCACCAGTAGTAGTGGTTTCTTGGTGCCCTGGATACCCTTGCGTGCTGATGTCTCTTTCAGAGTCATCAAGGGGCAAGGTTGTTGTAGACTCAGTCCTACTTATGTTACCACTATCCTGAGAGGTTACTGAAACACTCTCAGTAGTAGCAGCTAAGTCTAGATAAGTCACCTCCACACCAGTTTGACTCACCTCAGTTAGGTATAGCTGATATGGACTAGACATTAGAGGTTCCCTGGGGCTCAGATGATCTTGAGAATGGTATGGTAGATCAACATCATGGTCTGGATGAAACATAATGTCCTCATCAAGTAGGGTTGATATGTTAATAAGGGATAGAGAGGTTAAGTCTAATGACCCGGGACCTTGGTCAGCACCTAAGGGTTCTTCTGCTAGAGCAGATGACCCGATGATATTGGTGTCCCTTTTTAGCTGCTTAGGGGAGTGTTGAGACTCACCTTGAGGGCTAAAGGCTTGGGTTGTGGGAGCCTTGAGTTCCACTCAAGCCTTTTTGGATTTAACAGAGGGGACTGATCAATCAGAGTTGATTGATTAGGGGTTCGATTGAGGCATCTATTGTAGGTAATCTTGATTGGGTGGGAAGAAATGATTGGAATTTAAGTAGTGGTGTCTGGTGTGGGTTCATCACCTGCTGGGCTTGCAGGGGTGTCACCAGGAGCCGTTGGCTTGCACATACCTGGAAGAAGATCAGTGAATCTTCCAGAGAAGTTGGAGGACACCTTCTTTAAAGTTTTGAAGATGCCAGACTGCATGTGATAGACCAGTAGGATGTCTGCACATTGTAATCTATCCTGGTCCAGCTCAGAGTTGATTATGTGCTGAATGAACCGGGGATACATGTAGAATGGATCCCGGGGGAGATTGCCTCTTATGTTGTTCAGTATAAAGCGTGAATAGTTGAAGCGCAGACCTTTTACCAACCTATGGACTAGGCAGCCCAATTCATATGGGATTTGATCCCATCCCTCTGGCTTGTTGGATAGGCAGTGTAGGAAGATGTGCAACAAGAACTTCCAATTGTAGGAGAAGATAAATTTATAGATTGTAGACTTGTGCACATCACCGCCATATCCCATCTGAGTGTAAGTGTCTTCCAACTCAGATTTGGGGAATTCAGTAGGGGCACCCTCATCATGAAGCTCCACATGCTCCCTAATGGTTGATTCAACAATGGTGATCTCCTGCCCGCAGATCCTCAATCTGATGACCCTTTCATCATTTAGTGTTTCAATTCAACCATTGGCCCAGAATTCGGCCATATGGTTAGAGTAGATGGTGGGGTTAACAGTGGGGGCAGTGAAGTATGCCGAGTGGGATAAAAATTCAACATTAGGGGCAAAGTCGGCATCCTTTGAAGAATCAAGGATAGCGACCTGATTATGTTGGGGATTTAGGGCCATTGTTAAGAGGTATGGTTGGATTGAAGGAATTTGAGAGTGAGTGAAGAAAATAGTGGTAATTTGGGGCTTTTGCTGTGGTAAAGAGAGTAAAGAAAGAGAGTCAGAAATTTTAAATCGGGGTTGAAAAGCAAACCGATAAGGTGAAAGGAATGTTTAGGTTTCGATTTGACAGGGGCGGTAAGATAAAACATTTAAAATATTCCGACAATCATCAATAAAATCTTACTTTTTATATAGTGGGGCCCAAAGATTTCCATTACACAGTAAAGGTTTTCATCCGAAGGTAAAATTGCTTCCAAGAGAAAACACTTGTGTTTCTCAATATTGTCTTCCGAAGCCATTGTTACTTCCAAAACAAACCATGTCTCAATGACAAGTTTGCTTCCAAAAGTACAGTCTTCTTCAGAGAATAAAAGTTAGTAAGCTTCAAAAGTAAATTTGATCTATGATCAATTGTTCATCTGAGGCTAAAAACTCTTCGGAAGATAATATTTAAGCAGAGGAATTTTGCTTTGGAAGATGGATAAAGATCTCTTCCGAGGGTAAATATCTCTTCGGAAGTATTTACACTTAGATTTTTGAAAAAAGCCTTTTTGTAACAGGGCTTAGATTATGACAACATAGACAAGACATATTTTAAAAAGGTTTTTCAAAAGAGAAGAAGTAGTCAATATTAATCATCCTAATAGTTATAATTAAATATTTAAGTCTTTGTTCATTAAATGCTTTAGTGAACAAGTCAGCATATTGTTCATTTGAATTCAATTTGACTAGCTTTATTAGATTTTTCTCATTAATATCTCTAATGAAAAGATACCTGATATCGATATGCTTTGTCTTGGAGTGCTTGACCGGATTTTATATGATAGAAATGGCACTCTTGTTGTCTATGTGGATAGGAGTCTTCATGAAGTTGAAACCATAGTCGGTATCTGATTCTGAATCCCTAGCAGTTAAGCATAGCAGCTCACAGCAACAATGTATTCAGCTTCAGCAGTTGATGTTGAGACACATGATTGCTTCTTGCATTGCCAGGAGATAATCCTTCCACCAAGAAATTGACATCCTCCGAATGTGGATTTCTTGTTGATGTTGCAGCCACCATAATCACTATCAGTATATCCATAGAGACTGAAGTCCTTATTCTTAGGATACCAGAGACCCAGTTTGGGAGCTCCTTTAAGGTATCTAAGAATTCTCTTGGCAGCAATTAGGTGAGACACCTTAGGATCAGCCTATATCTTGCACAGATGTAGGTTGCAAACATGAAATTAGGTCTACTTGCAATGAGATACATCAGAGATCCAATAATTGCCCTGTACTAATGCAGATCAGTATCCTCCCCCTCGGAATCAGGACAAAGATTGTCATTTCTGGGTATAGGTGTCTTGGCTGGCTTACAATCTTTCATCTCAAATCTCTCTAAGATGTCCTCGACATACTTAGATTGATTGATGAAGAACCCTTTTTCCATCTGCTTCACTTGAATTCCAAGCAAGAAATCCATCTTTCCTATTGAACTCATCTCAAACTTCTTCCTCATGATGCTTTCAAAGTCTTTGCACATTTGGTCATTTGAGGAACCACATATGATGTCATCAACACAGACTTGAACAAGCAGCATGTCCTTCCTCAGACTTCTTTATGAACAATGTCTTGTCTATGGTGCCTCTGGTGTAGCCATTCCTAAGAAAAAACTGAGACAGGGTCTCATACCACAGCCTACGTGCTTGATGCAACCCATAAAGAGCTTTGTCCAGTTTGCACACATAGTTGGGGTGCTGTGGGTCTTTAAATCTAGGTGGCTGACAAACATAGACTTCTCTATCAATATTACCATATAAAAATGCACATTTGACATCTAGTTGATAGACAGTGAAGTTCTTGGATGCGGCTAAAGCAAAGGAAGATTCTCACAGCCTCAAGTTTTGTAACAGGTGCAAAGACATTAGTCTAATCTATGCCTTCCTCCTATGTGTATCCTTGAATAACAAGTCTTGCCTTGTTCTTGATGATCAAACCTCTATCATCTCTCTTATTTTTGAACAGCCACTTGGTACACCTGCTACCAAAGGACCTAAGAAAGCTAATGAATAGTGGCTTCTTGTTCCATAACTCATAAGGGGTCTTTCCATGGGGCTTAACAATGAGAACCCTGTTCTGCACATAGCATGTAGTGCTGACGGCCTCTGCATAGAAAGTTAGAGGTAGCTTTAAATCAGCTAAAGTAGTTCTTGCAGCCTCAATAAGTGTCCTGTTCCTCCTCCCTGCAACACCATTCTGTTGAGGAGTTTTAGGAGCACTGTATTTTCTGGTGATTCCTTTTGAGTTACAGAATGAGTCAAGAACTTGATTCTTAAACTAAGTCCCTTGATCACTTTTAATGATTTTTACCTTATGATACTTTTGATTTTCAATTTTAAGAATAAAAGATTTTAAAGTTTTAGCCATTTAATCTTTGGTTCTTAAAAAGAATACCCATGTAAATCTTGTAAAATCATCAACAATCACAAGACAATATGATTTGCTTCCAATGCTCATTATACTTGTAGGACCAAAAAGATCCATTGAAATAAGTGTAATGGAGTGGTAATGGAGTTAACCTCTTTGGATTTGTGAGAAACCTTGTGTTGCTTTCCTTTCAGGCAAGCAACAGAGTTATCTTTACAGAAAAATTCCTTTTTACGCACACCATGTACCAAATTATTTTTAACCTGCTTATTCTTGGTTTTAAAATTAATATGGCACTTTGTTTTATGCCAAATATTTGACTCATCACCATTAGCATGATACTTCACCCTGTGGAGAAGTATTGTTCATATCAAGCTTGTACATATCCCCTTTCCTTGGAGATCTAAGAAGCACCAATTCCTAAGGAATTGTCATCCCGGGTTTGAGGATAATGCACTCATGTTCTGTGAAAAGCATTTTGTGCTTATGATCACAGAATTGAGAAACACTCAAGAGATTATGTTCAAGCTGTTTGACAAAGTTTACTTTGTCAATGTTTAACTTACCATTGGATACACTACCTCTACCAGAAATGTATCCTTCGGCTTCACCTCCAAACTAAACAGGACCTCCATCAAAATGTTCAAATTATTGTAGGAGAGATCTGTTCCCTGTCATGTGCCTGGATCATCCACTGTCCATAATCTAGACATTTCCATTCTTGTTATGTGGATATCCATGCACATAAGGTGAAATGATTAGTTATTGTTAGAGACCCAAGCCTTGTTGGTCTTGGGTTCTTCCAATGCAGATGATATAACTGAACCAAATTGTATACATATGGGCTCAATTATGGTTTGTGAAGAAGTGGTTTGGGCTGCAACATCTTTTCTGGTCTTCCATTCCATCCTATGGTTGACCTGTGTTGATGAGCCTGAGGAGGCTTGTGCAGCTTGACTTGCTTCCGAGGCTTGTTTCTTTTTGGAAGAAGTTGTCACCACCTTTTCTTCTAAAGCAGTCTTCTTCATGGAAGGTTTTGAGGAAATCTTTTTGTTTCTTTGTTTGTTCTTTAGCTTGTCTTCAAAGGCTATTTTCCTTTCAGAAGAATGAGTTTCTTCCGAAAGCAACTAGGCTTCGAACATAAGCTTTCCTTTCCTTAACACTTGGACCATATGGCTAGGTCCAAATGTGAAACCATCCTTGACTCCTTCTTTCTTAACATTGGATGCATAATGTGTGCTTGCTGGATTGTAGTAACAATCTTTAGCCATTTGGTTATGCAGGCCACAGATTATGCACTTAATGTTATTCTTGGTAGGACATGTGGGTTGTTGTTTCTTGCATTTCTTCTCTTCTTCAAATGCCTTTCCCTTTAATTTCTGACCTTCAGCTGGATAGGAGTGCTGGTACTACACTCTTTTCCTGAATCAAAACTTCCATCCACTTGGAATCCACCTGAGATGAATACACCCTTTTGCCTTTGGTCTGTCTTTATCTTAGTCTCAGCCACCTTTTTTCTAGCTTTGGTGGTTAAGGATTTATCAACTGTAGGGATGAGGTTTTCTACCTTATCCTTCCCTATGGTGGTTTCCATTATTGCATCATTCTTCAGTTTACTAGGTCATGGGTTAGTAGTTGGAACCTCTTGCTCATCAGTACCACATCTTGGCTGTCTAATAGACAGAAGAGAGTGTGGTGGAGCAATTTCATTAGATCCCAGCTCACTTTTGTTTTGATAGCATACCTTGGAGTGGGAAGATGATGCTATAATGGTGTTGAAGTTATGCTCTTGAATAGCATACTTCTCTGCTTTAGCCTCAGCTATGACTAGCTGGGCTTGAGCTTCAGTCAACTTGGATATTAGATCTTTTATTTGAGTCCTATAGTTAGAATGTTCATGTTTTAAAGAGGACACGGTTTTCTACAACTCTTTTATTTTGAGCTTATAATCAGATTCTACTCTCTTAAAATCAAATTTTAGGATATTTAAGGACTCAATATCAGATCTAATTTCCATGTTGTAGTCCTGATACAATTTAACCTTAGCAATACAGGCTGAGGTATAGAGATGTTGATATACCTTGCTATCTGTAGTTCCATCCATGAGAGCTTGAGCAAGGGTGACATCTTGCACCATAAAGCTCCAGTCAACCTCTTGAGCAACAGTTGCAGTTTGTGGCTTAGTGGGTTTGGTTGCAGCTGTTGAGGTAGCAGAATGTTGGGAGCCTTGAGCTGCTCCAGGATTATATCTTGGAGCTTTACATTCCCTAGCAAAGTTACCAAGCTGGTTACAGTTGTAGCATTTGGCCTTGCTCTTATCAAACCCGAATTTGCTGTTGGTTAGGTTCTTAGGAAACTGCCTTCCGGTTCTTTTAAAGAACTTCTTTGCTTTGTAGGTTAAAAGAGCCATTTGCTGGAAAATGTCCATATATTAAACATCATCTGGGCTGAAACACTCTAGATCATCAAAACGGTATTGAAAATCTCCAGAGTGCTCACTCCCTGAAACAGAAGCACAACTATCCTGGAAGGGAGTGTGTTGAGCCTGTTGAGACTTGGGTGTCTCGGGGAAAGAGATGTATGGCCCAGAAGAGGATGATGGCTGTTAGGGGTAGTTTAGGTACAACTGAGACTGGGGAGTTCTTGATCCTTCAGCAGCATGTAGAGCATTGTTGACTGCCGGATTTGAGGGTCTATTCATCTGGTGGCTCTTCTGAGTCTCCATCTCCATACGGTATCCATCAAGAATTCCATACAGTTCAGTCATAGTGAGAGTGTTAATATTTTTAGTTCTCTTGATTGAGACACAGTAAAAAGTCCACTCATGAGGAAGTGCACTCATGAATTTTCTGACTATGTCTCTACTGAATCAATATTTCAGATTTGTTGAGCTTGGATCTTAGGATTCATCATTTTCAGATCTGAGAATTCAAAATTAAAGACGGTTGGAAGTGTGTGAATCGAAGAACAAGGACGTGTGTGTAATGTATATTGTTATGATTTCATTGATGTTGAATAACAAAATACAATGAAGAAACATATACAAAGATGGATGAACATCAAACCCACCGAAAGGAGAGAAATTCTCCTTGGGTGGTGATTTACACCATGAAAAACACATACTTAAGAACTACCAGCCACTCACACATTTTGCAAAAACCACACATTACAAGTGGCACTAGTGGTTCTATTTATAATGTTTTTACATCATGACCTGATTTTGATTTTTCTTTTGGTCTTGATGTTGACTTTGTCTTGTGTTTGTTTTGTTCGGTTTATCAACTTGGTCTCTGAACTTGTACAATGAGATCTTCAGTTGGCTTTGATTATGGTTTGGAAAGCTTCAGTTTATCAATTGTTGAACCCAACAATACTCCCCCTAAACTGATGCTTGCCAAACTTTGACTTGAAGATCTTCTCTGTCACATGTCTTCTTGATCAATTGATGTTCTGACACAGTTCATTGTAGTTCTACCCCTCAGATTAAGCTTCTCCTAATGTATTTCTTATAAAGGATAGAATCTCTTTGAGAATACTTAACGTATTCAATATGAGGTGTATCCCTTTTGGATTACTGTTTATTCATATCACACTCAAAGGATTAAAATGTATTAGGCATATGATGAGGCTTTAAACTTTAATAAACAGCATCAGGAACATAAGTCAGTCTTGAAGATAATCTCTGAATTAACTTGATAATGGATGGTTCCAAGTACTTCAGAAAGAGTTTCTAACAGTTGTACAAATCCTTGATTGGATCAGTGATTATGTGACCAAGGTTGATTTCTTCATTTCTGTTGAATGTGAAAATGAATGTGCCTGTTGGTCGCAATCATCCGTATTCATCATGTTTCTTGTTTTTTTGTTTGTTGTAGTCATCTGTTCATCATCTTTCTTGTATTTCTTGTTTGTTATTATCAACTGTTCATCATCTGTTCATTGATATTGTTGTTGTTGATAATGTTGTTATTGATGTTGTTGTTGATGTTGATGTGGTTGATGTTGTTGTTGTTGATGGATGTGCATTTTGTTGATAGCATTAGCATTGTTTAAAAACAAAGGCTAAAATTTGGATATAACATCCGCATTAGATGAATCAACATAAGCATTAGATGCCTTAACATCCGCATTTGTTGAATTAACATAAGCATTAGTTCTTGTAACATCCGCATTTATTGAATCAAACAGCCGCATTAGTTTTACATCTTCACATCCACATTTGTTTCTTGTAACATCAGCATTTGTTTAGTTGCACATCCGCATTAGATGTGTAACATCAGCATTTGTGATGTTACAAAGCCGCATTAGTTTTACATCTTCACATCCGCATTTGTTTCTTGTAACATCAGCATTTGTTTAGTTGCAGATCCGCATTAGATGTGTAACATCAGTATTTATGATGTTACATAGCCGCATTAGTTGTGAATTCTTTAACTCAACAGCATTGGGGCACAAGTCAGCCGCATTTGTTTTGTCAAACACAGGAACTCATCTGCATTGAACCATAATTCAGCCGCATTTCTTTAAGTTCTCACAGCCGCATTTGTTTTGTCAAACACAGGAGCTCATCCGCATTGAACCACAATTCAACCTCATTTCTTTAAGTTCTCATAGCCGCATTTGTTTGCCTTTATTAGTATTAATACTGTTTGAACATCCGCATTTGATTGCCTTAGAGACAAATGCGGATGGCTTCAGTAGGAAATGCGGATGCAAGTGAGAAATGCGGATGGCTTGTGTTTCATCCGCATTTGTCTTTCCTGTTCATCATCAATCTTTAAGAGTATCGGTTTCAAGCACCAATCGAGTAGGTTGCTCGAATACAACATGTGGTGTTCTTAAAATCAAAATTAATGAACCAATCTCAGCTTCTAACTGTTTTGCTCAAATAGATGTTGATTCGAAATCATGTGGGGTTCTTGAAATCGATTAGGTTACTCGAATCGCACATTGGTAGTATTGGATAAGCAGCCCCATCGATTTGATTTTCCTTTTTGAAGTATTGATTCGAAAGGATTCTGATCGATTTGATGTTCTTTGTGGGTTTGGTTTGGATCTGATTTTCTTGTTCTAAGGGTTAAACCGAATGTCTTCTGTTGAATGCTTTATCATCTTCAATTCGAACCCATTTTGAGCTAATTTGTTGATGTTCTGTGTATTTTGTTGATGAACAGATGATGGTTTAATGAATAGATGCTTGTTCTTTAATTTTCTATGATTTTATTCTTTTTTGTAAAACATCTTTAAAGATGAACTCAGATCTTAAAAATACATGAACCCAGCAACCAACAGCTCTGATACCATTTTGCTGAATCAATATTTCAGATTCGTTGAGCTTGGATCTTAGGATTCATCATTTTAAGATCTGAGAATTCAAAATTAAAGACGGGTGGAAGTGTGTGAATTGAAGAACAAGGACGTGTGTGTAATGTATAATGTTATGATTTCATTGATGTTGAATAACAAATTACAATGAAGAAACATATACAAAGATGGATGAACATCAAACCCACCGAAAGGAGAGAAATTCTCCTTGGGTGGTGATTTACACCATGAAAAACACATACTTAAGAACTACCAGCCACTCACACATTTTACAAAAATCACACATTACAAGTGGCACTAGTGGTTCTATTTATAATGTTTTTACATCATGACCTAATTTTGACTTTTCTTGTGGTCTTGATGTTGACTTTGTCTTATTGACTTTGTCTTGTGCTTGTTTTGTTCTTTTTATCAACTTGGTCTCTGAACTTGTACAATGAGATCTTCAGTTGGCTTTGATTGTGGTTTGGAAAGCTTCAGTTTATCAATTGTTGAACCCAACAGTCTCTTTTCTCAAGAACAACTCCCATAGTCAAAAGAGAGGTGATCAAGTCCATATACCTGAAGTATTGTTGGCTCAAGGTCTCACTAATAACATAAGTGAAGTTCTTAAACTTCTGCTTCAGCATATCTTTCTTGTTCTCCTTTGATTCAGTAGAACCAGAGTACATTAGCTTCAAAGAATCAAATAGTTCTTTGGCGGTCTCGCATTGCTTAAAGCCTACCATTATGGAGTTTGGTAAAGCAGTAAGCAACATGGTCATGGCTTTGCAGTTGATGTCCATCTTCTTAGAATCTTCATCAGAGTAGTCTTCAACAACTTTCTCAATCATGGCGCCATTACCAGTCGGGTCCGCCACCTTTGGCTTGTAAGGACCATGAGTGACAGATCTTCACATGCAGTTGTCTTGATATTTGATGAAACCTTCAATACGTTTGCACCAAGTTCTAAAATGATCAGGGGTGATGATAGGAGCCTTGGTCATGGTTCCCATCTCAGACTCATAAAATTTTTGGTTAAGAGCCATTTGAGTGAAGTGAGTGAGTGTGAAGAAACAAGGGAGATTTTCGATAGTTAAATCTCACAACAAGAGCCTAAAAAGCTCTGATACCAATTGCAGGATCGGTGTTGGTCTTTCAACACAAGTTTTGTATCTCACAAACTCACTAAGTCTCACTCGGTTAATGAAGCAGAATCTCTAACTAAGTTGGCAATAATATAATTAGTAAATGAACACAATAATGGTTTTCAAGATATTTGTATATATTATTTCTCAACTTAGTATCACAAGACTCTTACAAGCATGATTACTTAAGTTACAATGAGAAACTATATATACTACTATCTACAGTTGGTTATACTTGGAAAACCAGCTAGAATTTACCACTAGACAAATACTACATTGCTAGAAGTAAAGTATCTGAGATAAAATAATATTCTAGATTAGGTAGTCATGACAGGTCCATGAATTACCTTTTGTCACTAACTAAGTATGGTAATTGTACTAACTGATAAAGGTGAACAGTGGATTAAAGTATGATCAACTACATAGGCATGGGAAAGCGCCATGCAGTATATCAAAGTTGTCAGCGGATGTCAGACAGCCCATACTTATGTCCACTGGTTCATAGTTGATTCTTTTGAAGAAAAAATGGCTTCGAAAGAATAAATTCTTCCGAGGCCATTTATACTTCAGAAGAATCAACTTCTTCTGAGTCTTCTGCAAGTCTTCATGACTTTATTCTTTGAAAGACTTTGTCTTGAATCTTCTAAGTGTGAATGCTTTGGAAGGAGAACTACTTGGTCTTGGAAGACTTGCTTCTACCTTCGGAAGCTCTTCATATATTTTGGAAGGAAAACTACTTAGTCTCGGAAGACTTAGTTTTTCTTCGGAAGTTCTTCTTACTTAAGCTTCGGAAGATCTTCAACTTGTCTTTGGAGGAGCAGCTTTAGCTTCGGAAGACTTCATCAATTGTATTTCAAAATATTCTAAGTGTTGTTTTGGTTGCACCAGTCTCATATGATCCAACATACCCAAAGGAGCAATTCTCCATTTGTGTCAGTTTACACCATATGAAACACACACACATGAACCACACAAAAACTACACTTGAAACAATGCACTAGTGGGTCTATTTATACTATTGTTACATCATGACCTAATTTTGACTTTTCTTTTTGTCTTGATGTTGACTTTTTCATGTTGAATTGTCTTGTGTTATTCTTCTTGTTGTGATCAACTTGGTCCCAAAACTTGTACAATGAGATCTTCAGTAGGCTATAATTATAATTTGGTAAGCTTTAGTTTATTCAATTGTTGAACCCAACAATCTATACAGAAAAATTCTTTCTGAGGTAGACCTATTACGAGGTCACATTTGACTAATTGATCACTTTGTCCAAATTATAGTGTTCTAATCTTCTATGCCATAATTAGGAAACATCTTCTGTTACTTTTGATAACAAACAAGCTTTAGGTGTTGAAGCTGAAACTGTATTCATATAAACTATGTATGTCTTGTTTTTGTGAAGAGTTTTCAAAAGGATATAGTCTTCTGGAACTTGAAAACCCTTCTTGAGTATGTGTCAATGTTGTAGTCAAAAGGTGTTGCATATCACTTGTCACAAATTTGAGATACACTCAATAGATTGAACTAGAGGTTCGAGCGTTATCTGACATTTTGAAAGCCGATTAATCTATTTGATCTTTTCCCTTCAACAGTGATCTTTCCTCTTGTTTTATCTCATCCAAATGCTACATTACCTCCATGTTTGCTTTTAAAATCTCGAAGGAGGGAACAATTTCAAGTCATATGGCAGGAGCATCCACTGTCAACATACCAAGTGTTGTTAGGCCTTCTTTGATTTCCCGGCACATACAATGAACTCAGTTTAGCGTGCAACCCAAGCCAAGATGGTCTTGGGTTTTCCGTATTTTCCTAAAACATAAATCACTTCTAGAGATGCATTGTCTGCTAGTTTAGGAACTCTAGGTACGCTAGATTTCCGTTGGTTGGTCATAGCTCTTTCAAAGAGGTGATTTGAGCTCTTCTCCTTTGATTGTTAAGGTCATGTTGCTGTTTGGTTTGAGACATATGTCTTAAGTTGCTAACAAACTTTTGTGTGTGGAGTTTGACTATGGGCTCCACCTTCGTTTTTGTTAGAAACAATTGGTTGTTTCTCAATTGATTTCTCAGTTTGAGGTTGTTTAGTTTGCTTCTTACTTTTTTTTATTGCAAAAGCATTTTGCAATCTTGTCATTGTTTCTATCACAAATTGGACAACAATTGTTAAAATAACATGTTTCAGTATTATGGTTATTCATGTCACAGTTCTTACAATACATTCAAATTTACGATTTTCAGTACGATGAGTCTACTTATTACACCATTCATATTAAGGTAAATAGGAGGTATTTTGGTTGACAGCAACATTTGATTTAAAAAATGGTTTAGGTGGTACGTCAAAAGTAACAATTTGTTGCTTTGGTTGAATGGTTGTTTTGCCCTTTCCTTTTGCATTCTTTTAATTTTGGCAGTTGAAGATTCATCATTTCTTCCACCCGAGCAAATGTCAATTATTTGCTTTTGTTTTGATTGTTTAGGTAATAGGGCCACAACAACTTATACATTTGAAACTTGTGAAGTTTTAGAAGATAACTAATCAATCTCGTCATTCAAAAGAGACTCATCATCATCATCACTTTTATGTATATCAAATTCATTGTTTTCACCTTAGTAAAAGTCTGTTGATTTGATCTTAGGTAAAATTTGACTTTTAACAAATTTGATTAAAGGTGAATTTGATGATGACAAAGTAGATTTTGAATCATCGGTTTGATCATGAGGATCAAGTGAATACCCATGCTTGTTTGTCATAGATTCAAGCAATGGCACATATTTGTCATTTTATGATGGGTTAACTTTGTTGTAGCTAATGCCTGAAGGGTCTTGAAAACCCTTTACTGAGCTAGAAGTTCTTTAAACTTTTGATTGCTTACTTTAAAATTTTTAAGTTTGAATTCTATTTCAGCTTGTGTTGTTCTTTATTGTGTTAAAGATTCAGAGATATGCTCAAATTAGACTGTTAGTGTGAGCTTTTCAGACAACAAGTTATCTAAATCATTTTAAGTGACAAAATTCTTAATTTGATACTATTTTTGTTCTGTTTTAAGACTATCATTTAAATGATTGTTTCAACTACTTTCCAAGAAAGTTGAAGCATACTCTTTGTATCTTATAACTTCATCAATGCATGCTTAAGTCATAGATTCTGTTTAACCTCCTTTGGGATCTCTGTGAGCTTTTCTTCAAGTTGTGCCATGAGGGCATGATTAGAGATTTGATCTCTGTATCATACATGCTCTAATCACACTCACCATCCTGTTTGATGATCATTGCAGATGATTTAGGATGTTGATTGAGGTTGTACAAAGTGATTTGAGGTGGTGCTGGTGCAGTTGGTATGCTAATTGGTGGTGGAATTGGGTTGTTTGATTGATAGCTACTGAATGTTTGTGGTTGTTGATTATATATGTCTAATATAGGTTGTTGACATTCCCTTTACAATTGTCCATATAGTTAACAGTTGTAACACCTCACTTAAGACTTGTCAAACCCAATTTTGGTGTTTTTGTCCACGGTTAGACCCTTATTTCTTTGTAGAAAATTCTTGGCTTTTGTAACAACCGGACTCTAGGTTCTACTTTAAACTTTAATTTAATCTAGGATTATTTCATTTTATTATTATTATTATTATTATTATTCTCCTTCTTCAATGCTAATTGTTTACATGCTTAATTGCCTTGGAAAATTCTTAATGACTAATCTAACCTGACAACTGTACATCTAAATACTAGCCCATGTACTAAATGATAATCTGCATTTGAAATGTTCACCTGCATTAGTCAATGCGGATGTTTGGTTTTCATTCGCATTTCTTGGTTGCGTTCCGCATTAGTTTTCACCCACATTAGTAAATGCGGATGTACAAATCCTTAGTTGCATTTGGTTATGCGCATCCGCATTAGTAAATGAGGATGAACAAGTGCTCATATGCATTTGTTGCTGATTCGTCCGCATTTGTTGCTGCCTCATCCGCATTTGTTGCTTCCTTATCCGCATTTCATCTTAGACTTGTAATTTCTTCCAACCAGAGCAACCGTCAACCATCTCTTGAATTGATATGTATGACCCATTCAGGGTCCAACATCAAGAGCTTTAATTAAAACAAATCATATGGGTGTACACATTTACGACATGTATATTTATCTATACATTATACACATAAAAATCTTTAAAACTAGAATTTTCCATCTTCTACACTACACAACAATTACGCTACAATATAAAAAAAAAAGAAAAACACCTCCATTTGAAATCGGCCTCCCTCCTTCCCATCAATCCCACACCCTCTTGATTCTACAAAAACACCCAAAACACCCCACCCTTCCCTTTTCTCCATACATGCAACCATCCCATCCTTCCATCTCTCTAATCTCAAGAAAATTCTCTCACCTCCCTTCAAAATTCTCTGCATTCCTTCTCTATTCCAGCAAAAATTTCGAAAGATAGCTTCATCACAACTTCCTCCAAGTGCAAACAAGGCAGGAAGGTGAACTCAAGTGGTTTACACGAGGTTCTTGAAGTTTTGTGGTGTTCCAGATCCAACTTGTGAAGCATCAGCCCTCATACTATTCAAATCATCTCAAACACATAAAGCTTCTTGAGTGTAAGCATCAATGTACCCGAATAAAGTCTTTTCTTGTGTTTTTCTCCACTCTTCTACCAAAAATCTTACTTTTCTTGTTCAAAGCAGAATCTTGCAGCCATACCACTATTTTTGAAGAACTCACAACTTCACACAAGGTATCTTTTGAAGGTCGAACGTAAACCAAGGTTGGTGCGCACGTTTGCACCCCCGAAAACCCCATTTTTCACGAGTTTAAACACCAAAAACCTCACGCTTTGAAAACCTCTCAACCTATTGTTAAGATATGCTCTAAAACAGTAAATTAACCTTCACTAAAACATGTTTCAAAAGCTACAAAAATATTTGTTCACATTTAAGCTCAAACTATGATGACTACACAAGTGTAAATGTGGTATTTCACCCTTGGATGCAACATAAGGTGCCATGTATGTTATGACCCATGAACTAATGCTTCATTGAAAGTATAATTCGTGGTAGATGTTGAATAGGGAAAATGGTGTGGTATTATGGACTTAATGGGTGAAATTAAAAACCCGAAAGGTGGTAAAATTCTCAAATATGGTCAAATCCTTGAAAAACTTCTTTAAACAGATTATAGAGCTCACTATAAGTCCTTAAAAAGTAATACTTATGTGTTACGGGATGAAGTTAAAAGATTTAAAACTAGAAGCTTAAATTGTCGGTTTTACCGTAATCAGTAACTCAAATTTTGTGTTTTAAATCCCTCAAGCTAAATTCTTAAAAAATTAAGTTTAAACAGGCCTAAAAGTAATATAAAAACCCCTAGGAATAGTAAGTCCATATTGGGTTAAGAAATGAAAGAAAGCAAACTTTTGGGTAAAATTGTGAATTTTGAAACATGAGGGACCAAAGTGTAAATTTCGTCATTATCACTAAATTTAAATCATTTTATCAGTAGCAGCTTTTAGTAAACTTAATGTTATATTAACAAGTTAATAAGAATCATGAAAACTTTTCATTCATATGCTAAAATCCTAACTTTCCTATAAAGGAAACTTTTTGGACGCAAACTCCTAAGAAATGAAGCCACTTGAACTTATGACCACAAAACACACCTAGTTACACCTATGATTGAGCTAAAATTATTCATGTGCTATTATGAGATACTTAAATATTATGGTTATTGTTAGAACCTGCTCTTATATTGTATCACTATCATTAATTCTTGGTGAACCGCTTGTTTTATATGGGTAGATCTACTTGGGAATCCCCTACACATAGTGTCTTCCATCATAACCAAATGACATAATAAGAAGGGTACCACACTGAGATCCTGCGGGGTCATTTGTGGCATGTGACAGGTTTTATAAGATACTATGGTGTACCACTCGGCAGGTACAGTACACTGTTTGAGGCTTGGGTTAACCGGTAATAACACAAGTTTAGAAGAGGCTAGCCGGGACTGAGTGTAGGGTTGATTGTAATCCCACAACACTAATACTTATATTTTAAAATTTAGTTATGGATTATAAAGGGACTTTTGTGTTTAAACTTTAAGCACTTGAACTCATCAACTTTGTAGTTGACACAAAATCTTTTTGAGCATGTTTCAAGTAACCCTTGATGGAAGCTTGGATTACATTGGAAACCATTTATGGATGGCCTAGCACCATAACTACCAATGGCATTACTTGACTTTTAAACATTTTAGACAAATTAATTTGATGTCTGTTAAACATTTAAATTTTCTATGATGAATTGATACTTTTGTATTGGGTCAGTCTGTTATGGCTGTAGATGATTCTTTTAAAGATTAACATTTGTCTTTGTATGTCTTTTACATTTTTGTCATAGTATAGGGACTTTTATTGTAAATATGTTCCTTTGTTTTCTTGATTAGTATAAATAGGCTGAATATGTATTGTGTAGGTAGACATCTAGACATCTAGACATCTAGACATCTAGAGACATCTAGAGATTAGACATTCTGTTTAGACACTTTGTATCTGTTACTTACACTTTGTATTCGTCTCTACTAATCAATGAAAACTTCTATGAATTTTTGTTGATTTTGTGTGTTGAATTGAATACTTCGGTGTATTAGATTGAATTGCATTCTTATATCATCACAGATCGATCCATTTTGAGCTCATCAAATGAAAGATTAACATTTGTCTTTGTATCTCTTTTACATTTTTGTCATAGTATAAGGACTTTTATTGTAAATATGTTCCTTTGTTTTCTTGATTAGTATAAATAGGCTAAATATGTATTGTGTAGGTAGACTCCTAGACATCTAGACATATAGAGACATCTAGAGATTAGACTTTCTGTTTAGACACTTTGTATCTGTTACTTACACTTTGTATTCGTCTTTACTAATCAATGAAAACTTCTATGAATTTTTGTTGATTTCGTGTGTTGAATTGAATACTTCTATGTATTAGATTGAATTGAATTCTTATATCATCACAGATCGATCCATTTTGAGCTCATCAAATGGTATCAGAACTTTCGGTTCAGTGATTGAAGCTGTTCTTCAACTGTCGAACACTCATAATCACTTGAATCTGTGATTGATAAACAATTCAGTTTTAAAATTGTTAAATTAAGATCTGTTTCATCATCAGAAACATGATTTAACTCACAATTAGCAATACAATTCTTTCAAATTTGTGAATTTGAGCAAAAAGTCTTCAAACTGTTCTTAGTTTGTTCGAAATGTTCTTCGAATCAAAATATTAATCTTTGTTGATTAATTGATGAAATTGATGTTAGAGGATTGTTAATCGATCGATTTCAGACCTAATTGGTGAAATTTAGATCAATTAATCAAGTTTTGAAGAAATTGAAAGAATCTGAGCTCGTTGAAGCTGATGAATGTGGCGCATTAGGTTAGAAACACTGATGAAAATCGTCCAAGTGATAGGCGCATAACAACTGTTTAGGCGCTTTAAAACTGTTCAGGCGTTTTTCAGTTAGGCGTTTTACCACTGTGTGGGTGCATTTCAACTGTTGGGACACTTTGGGCGTATCACAAAACTAAGCAATTCCAGGCGTTTTTCAACTGTTGAGGAGTATTTGAACTGTTGGCGTTTTGACACCCAGACGCCTAACTGTTTGGGCGTATCACAACTGTTCAGACGCATCTCAACTTGGGCGTTTTTTTTGGAATTTTTCTAAGGCAATCCCTTAGACGTTTCAGGGCCAAAGTCAACTGTTTGGGCGTTTCACTACTATTTGGACGCTTTAGCTTTCACACTTAGAAATTTTCAAAAATTTTTCAGAAACTTTAAAATCCAAAAAAATATTATCATTTTATTGTTTTAATTCAAAACATTAAAAACACACAAAAACAAATCACTTTTAAAAATCAAAATTAAAAATGGTAAAATCAGAAGACTCAAAGAACCAAGTTCCCAAGCTGAAGAATAGAGCAGATTTCAAGAATTGGTCATTGAGATTAAAACACCATCTGAATTCTATTGATACTGAATTATGGAAATCAATAGAAAAAGGTCCTTACATTCCAATCACATCTGAAGGTCCTGATAGAGGATTTGTGTATACAAAGGACTCTACTGAACCTTATCCAGAAGATGATCTACAAGGAGAAGACCTCAGAAAAATTAAAAATGATATTAAATCATATTCCTTAATGTGCAAAGGTCTACCTCTTGAAGTTCTTACAAGGCTTGATGGTTATCAAACTGGATACACCATGTATAAGGCCTTGAAAATAATATGTGAAGGTGGAAAAGAGATTCAGGATCTGAAAAAGCAAAAGCTAAAGTGACAATTAGAACTTTTTGAACATTTGTCTGGTGAAACAATAAATCAGATGATGAACAGATTTGTTCAACTGACTACAGATATGTCGACTGCAGGGATCAAGAATGATTTAAAAGATCTTAACTACAGACTTTTCAATGCTCTTCCATCTTCATGGAAGCAAATAGTCACTCTGTTAAAAGTATACTGAGAAATTTTCAATGGATCTAGATCTCTTGATTGCTAAAATAGAATTTGTCAAAATTGATGAAAGTTCTAGAAATAACGACAGAGCAGCTTCGATGTCACAATATAAGTATGTTGCTTCTCCGGCAAACACTGTGGAGAATGCATTCATGGCTAAGAATGAAACTTCACCAGAAGATGAGGGTGATTTATTTGTTGGTGCAGGGTTCTTCACTGATTCTACTTATACAAGTGCCCCTGCCTATACAAATCAGAATAAACCTCAATCTCCTCCAATGCCTAAAAGTTCTAACTCTCAAGCAGAGACTCCATCTGTTAACTCTACTAAATCTAGCATAGTTAACAATGTAATAAACATCTTATTACAAGATGAAGAGTCAAAAACTGCTTTTACTGCATTTATGGCAAGTTTTCAAGCATACTAAGGTAGCCATTTAACTCAACTTGATTTTGTTTTGCAGGATTTATTTGAAATGGATCCAGACGACGTTAAAGAAATGGACCTGAATTGGTAGATGGTAATGATAGCATACAGAACTCAAAAGCATTCCCACGTCAACAAAAACTATAAACCAAGTGCAAATAAGACAGTAGGTTTTGACAAGTCAAATTCAAGATGCTTTAACTGTAACAGCTATGGTCATTTCTCTAGAGAGTGCAAAGCTCCAAGGAATAAAGGAGGAAATGGTCAATCAAGCTCAAGCAATCAAAGGTTTCAGCAATCGTCACAGAAGACATTTCAGAAACCTTATCAAAGCCTACCAATGCCAGAATTGAAAGATGATTCTAAAGCAACAGAGGAACCCAAGAAAGCTTTAGTTGTCAATATTACTGATGGATATGATTGGAGTGCCTACGCTAAACAATTTACTGCTGATCTAACTTCCAATTTATCTCTTGTTGCAGAAATACAAAAGGAAGATTGGTCTGAAGTTAATGATCCAAAAGCTGATGGAAACTTTGAGAACGAGGAAGAGGATTATGACTGGAGTGATAAGTCTGATCCCAAGGAAGATTCAGAGGAAGTTGCTTTGATGGCAAAATCTGATCAGCCAAAGGTTGAAAGCTCTAACTCTGAAACGTATCCTCCTTAATATTCTGAAATTCCATCTGAAGTCAGAGAAAAGTTATGCACAAAGTCTTGCTTCGAACATGTCGAATACTACAGAAATTATTCTTATAAGATCTATGAAAAACTTAAGCAAGAAGAACATATGCATAACAAGCTGAAAAAGGATCATAAAACATCTAATGACAAGATTATCTCTCTTTAAAATTCATGGAACAAAACTCTAAGAGAACTTGAAATTGTATCAAAACAACTCGAAGAGATGAAAAAAATCTTGAACCGGAGAAGATAGCTCATGCACCTACTCAAGCTGATCTAGCTAAAGTTAAAAGTTCTAAAACCATTATGGAAAAGCTGGTAAATGAATGTAAAGATAAACAAAAGGCAGGATTGGGTTTCACTCATGAACCAATGCCTGAATCAATAACGAATACTTTACCAGAAAACTTTAACACTCACGATCACTCTCCAGAAAACAAAGCAAAACTAAAAGCATTTCAGAACAAGACCAAGATGTCTGAAAATGAAGAAGAGAAAACAAACATAGAAATTTTTGAAGAAAATGATATTGAGAAAATTAAAAATGGTCATCCGGTTAAAGTTAAATCTTATGAACCAAGACCAAAGAACAAGAAAAATTATGTTCCTAAAGAATCAGTTTTGGAAGAAATGGGTACGATAACAGAAAACAAAGCTAGAAATGATGAAGAAACATCAGAAGATTCAAATTCATTTGGTCTAAATAACCAAGAATTCATAAAATGGCAAAAAGACCAGAAAAAGAAAGATTGTGAAAAAGAATCTTCAACTAAAGATGTTCAATCTAAACAAACAACTGGTTCAAAATCAAGGAATCAGAGACGAAGAAGAAAGATAAATAAAGCCAAAAATGATCAAGTGAAAATTCAAGAAAATCAGGCAAAAGAAATATATCAGAAAACAAAATTAAAGCCGATTAAATTTGTATCTGATGGTTTGTTGAATGTGAATTCTATTCAAAATGTTAAAGAAAATCCTAAAAACAAATCTACATCTGATCTGAAAACGGGTTTAGATTCTAAGACTTCCACTGTAGGAAAAAGATTTGCATCTAAGGAAAACAAGAATGAAGTTCATGTTCAAAAACAAAAACAAATTATGCAAAAGAAAAACATTTCAAATCAAAAGCATAATTCTTCAAATCAAAATCAACAAATTAACTCTTTGACACCTAAAAGTAACCAAGTTTCTAATGTTGCGTCAGCGTCAAAGGTTAATAAGCAATTATTCAAGACTCCACAGAGGTACTGCAAAATATGTGACATGTACTGCTGAATGTTTTTTTAACAAATACTATCACATTTGCGATATGAGAAATCACTCAACCTCAGAGTGTTATTTTAACAAATTCTGTGCTTACTATGATGAGCAAACTCACAACACTAAAGATTGTTACTTTAGAAAGAATTCACAGAGGAGAGGATTTGCCACCTCAACAGTAAGCAAAGGTTATGTTAATCCGCAATATAAAAGAAACCAAAATGTTTATTTTCAAAGATTAACATACCAACCCTCCTTAGGTTTGAATACTTTCAAAAGAAACAATTTAGTGAGACCTAAACAATTCTTTAATGATAATTTCATTCCACGGTCAGTGAGAATTAATAACAAAAGTTTTGAAAATAAAAAATTTTCAAACAATGGTCAGTCAAAAAGCATGAACTTTCCAAACAAGCATAATTTTGTTACAAATAACAGAATTGGTAAATTCATAAAGAATAAACCTGATGTCAACAAACTTTACTTTAAACAATTTACTATTGTTGACAAGTTTGGAAAACCCAAGACCATTTCGGCTTGGGTAGATAATTCAACTTAAATTGTTTTGTTTTGTAGGTACACCCGAGAAGACCAATCAACACTTGGTATGTGGATAGCGGGTGTAGCAGGCATATGACAGACAATCAGGCCTTATTACAAGAATTTAAGTTAAAAGATGGAACGCATGTCGCCTTTGGTGGTGATGCGGGAGGAAAAATAACCGGAGAAGGAACAGTATCCAATGGGATTATAAGCTTTGATAAAGTCAACTTCTGTTCACAGTTGAACTTTAATTTGCTTAGTGTATCTCAAATTTGTGATAAATCCTACTCTGTACTTTTTGATGATTCTTTCTGTTATATCTTGAAGCCAGGATTTCAGATAAGCAAGGATAGCGTCGTTGTTAAAGCTGTCAGAGACCGAGACGTATACAAACTGGATATGTCTCAAGTGGACCCTTCTACAGAAACAACTTGTCTCTTTGCTAAAGCATCAAATGATGAAAGCCAGCTATGGCATAGACGTCTCAAGCATTCAAATTTCAAAAACATGAACAAGCTTGTAGCAGGAAATCATGTTATTGGCCTTCCATCAAAGAAGTTTGCCACAACTGATTTATGCTCAGCATGTTTAAAAGGAAAACAGCACAGAGCGTCTTATAAGTCCAAGCTGATAAACTCAAATTCCAAACCCCTTCAGTTGTTGCATATGGACCTTTTTGGACCAACCAACGTGAAGAGTATTGGAAAAAAATCTTACGGTTTAGTTATCATTGATGACTATACAAGATTTTCATGGGTTTTCTTTCTAAATGCAAAATCTGAAACGGCTGAATTAATAAAAGAATTTATGATAGAAGTAGAAAATCAACTAGATCAAAAAGTAAAAATAATTAGAAGTGATAACGGGACAGAATTCAAAAATCTAACTCTTAACATGTTTTGTGCAGAGAAAGGAATAGCTCATCAGTTCAGTGGTCCAAGAACTCCTCAACAAAACAGAGTTGCTGAAAGGAAGAACCGAACATTGATTGAAGCAGCACGATCCATGTTAGCCGATGCTAAAATTCCAATCACATTCTGGGATGAAGCAATATCAACTGCATGTTTTGTTTAGAACCATTCATTAATTTTTAAAGAAAAACTGAAAACTCCCTATGAGTTAATGTTTGGAAGGAAACCAAACATAGATTTCTTTAAATCTTTTGGTTGTCCGGTTATGATTCTAAATTCAAGTGATCATTTAGGAAAATTTGAATCAAAATCCGATGATGGATTTTCGTTGGATATTCATCTGTTTCAAAGGCCTATCGAGTTTATAACTCTAGGACTAATGTTATAGCTAAAACATTCAATGGTAAATTTCTTGAAAACTCTTTTCCATCAGTGTCAAATGGTCCTGCATGGTTATTTGATTTAGATTCATTATCAAACTCTTTTCAATCAAACTTGTTTAATCAATCTAACTTGCTTGATTCTACAGGTGAAAAGAAAATTCAAGGAGATCTTGGTTCATTCAGTGATGATTCGGACTCTATGATGCAGATGATTCAAGCTCAAACTATCCCTTCTTTTCCTTTGTTAGAGATTCTATTATTCAGTCTAATAATGAAGATCATCAAGACAATTCTCATTCAGTTTCAAAAGACTAAGATGTGTCACAACAAATTCCTAATGATGGTACATAAATTGTACAACCTGAGTCTGGAACGTCATCTATCTCTGGTGATGTAGTTGATTCCGGTAATCTTGATTACTTTATCAACTCACCAACTCAAGTTCCCAATTTCAATCCACATTCTTCAAGCCTATTGCATCAGCTTTCCAATCTGAACCAGTCTAATCTAGATGTTCAAGTTCAAGGAGATGAGATTCCGACGTCTCGTATTCACAAGAACCATCCAACATCTCAGATTATTGGTCCTTTGAGTGACAGAACGATGAGAAGTAAATCAAAACAAGCAAACGTCTGCTTATACTCTTGCTTTCTTTCTCAAATTGTTCCTAAAAATGTTACCGAAGCGTTAAAGGACAATGGTTGGATCGAGGCTATGCAAGAAGAATTATTACAGTTCCGTAAACAAGAAGTGTGAATCTGGTGGATTTACCTGAAGCAGAAAATGCTATTGGCACAAAATGGTTATTCAGAAATAAAACTGATGATCGAGGAATTGTTATCAGAAATAAAGCGAGATTAGTTGCATAAGGATACACTCAAGAAGAAGGTATTGATTATGATGAAGTATTTGCTCCAGTTGCAAGACTTGAATCTATTCGTGTCTTCCTGGCTTATGCCTCATTCATGAAATTTAAAGTGTATCAAATGGACGTAAAGGGTGCATTTTTGTATGGTTCTATCACCGATGATGTGTACGTGAAGTAACCTCCAGGTTTTGAAGATGCTACATATCCACATCGTGTGTACAAGTTGAGCAAAGCTTGATATGGACTACATCAAGCCCCTAGAATCTGGTATGAGACATTGTCGCAACACTTGATCCAACATGGATACACGCGAGGAAAAATCGATCCGACTCTGTTTATCAGAAAGGATGCTGATGATCTCTTATGTGTACAAGTGTATGTTGATGATATCATATTTGGTTCAACAAGTCCAAAAATGTGCAATGAATTCGAAGAAATCATGAAATCTCGATTTCAGATGAGTTCTATGGGAGAGATAAATTTCTTTCTTGGACTTCAAGTTAAGCAATCTGCAGATGGTATTTTTATCAACCAAGAGAAGTTCGTCGACAAACTCTTGAAGAAATTTAAGCTGCTAGATTGTCAGTCAATTAGAACTCCAACTGATGTGAACACCAAGATTGAGCCTGATCCGAAAGGAAAATCAGTAGATCAAACACTATACAGATCGATGATTGGTTCTTTGATGTATCTCACTGCATCTAGACCAGACATTATGTATGTTGTGTGTGTCTATGTAAGGTATCAATCAGACCCGAAAGAATCCCACTTAATTTCTGTCAAAAGAATATTCAGGTATCTCAAAGGTAAACCGGCTTTAGGACTATGGTATCCTTACGGAGGAAATTTTGAGTTACATGGGTATACTGATAGTGATTATGGCGGATGTTGTCAAGATAGAAAATCAACAACGGGTGGGTGTCAATTTTTAGGACCCAGATTAGTCTCATGGCAATGCAAGAAACAAACAAATGTCTCTGTTTCTACTGCAGAAGCTGAGTACATTACTGCTTCAGCAGGATGTTCTCAAATCCTTTGGTTACAAAACCAACTACCAGATTACGGGTTCAACTTTCTTAAAACACCTATTTATATTGATAACACAGCTGCTATGTTCATTACAGCTAATCCTGTCCAACATTCTAAAACAAAACATATCGAAATTCGATATCATTTTCTCAGAGATAACTCTGAAAAAGGTTTAATCATTCTGATTCAAATTGCTACTAAAAACAATTGGCCGACCTTTTTACTAAAGCCTTCTTACCAGGACAGTTTGAGTATTTGGTTGAGTCAACTGGTCTTATTAATCACACTTAAAATTGGTTTTTGAGAATTTCAGTAAATTGAGTCTAAATATGATCAGAACCCTCCCTTATATGAATAGAACACTATCAGAGAACCTGTCAAAGTTAATTGCCTGAATTTATTTTTGTGTGTGCATGTTCTTTATAAAAACAAAAACCAAATACAAAAATAGAAAATTGAAAAATAAAAGATAAAAAATATAAAACCAAAAATCACAAAAACAGTGTTTATCCTTATTAATTAATATAGGAATGAATTTGTTTTGCAATACGTGAGAAATGATAGTACATTAGTATGATCAGTTGCATATTTCACTTTCGAATACAGTCTGACATGATCAGATATGATGTGCAGGTAAGCTCATGCAATTACACTGAAAAAGTAAATTCTTGTGATTAAACTAAATCACTCGTGCATTCATGTATGTCTATCTTAGCACTAATGAGTAGTGTTAATTTCTCAAATTGATTGCTTGTTAAGACATAATCTCACACCTGATGGCGATATGAATAACCATTGAGCTCTAATTATTTAATGCATCTAACACTTCTCTGTTATGAGTCATCATAGACCTGAAGTGATGAGATATCCTTTGTTGTAAGTGATTACAGACCCGGACATACTCACTGATGTAACAAGATGCTAATATGCACAAACATCAAATGAGATCTGGTTATAGTATATGTCAGGTTAACAAGTTGAGAATAGTGACTTCTTGCATATCTTTGTGAGAATTAACCTCTCTAAGTCTAAATGTGATTGCATAATGTCATATCTAATTGTACCTTAAACAATCCAAGAATTGAAAAAGTAAGTGTGCTGAGCCTCCTACCAAAAGCACTCATTTTCTGTCCTTAGATCTAGTGTCTCCTTTGCTGTAGAACTACTAACCTGGAACACACTTGATCAGGATTTAATCACTGTCTGTGACTACCCATCATTTTTTTTTCAATGTGCTGATCACTGCTAATATGATCTCGCTACAAACATGATTCATTATGAATATTATATTTTTATTCTGTTTTCATTTTAATTTTTTGCATGTTTTCTGTGTGCAGGCAATTTAACAATGATTAGTGTGCTCTTCATGTGACAAATTCAAGAAACTTATAAGTTTTATCAAACTTAAAAGTTTATGGGGAGTAAAAAAAGTTTAAAAGAAAAATGACTGTTAAATTTCAAGATATGTAAAATCATGAAAAATCAAAATCTAATGTTTTGGATGGAAAGGACGATGCTACAGATGTTCAAGCATGTGTGTAACAAAATGAAAAATGAACCTAAAAAACATTTTAAATGGAAAAGCTTCTTGCAAAATTGAAATGAGAGTTTTTGTTAATTTTAGAGACTAAAATGACGTGAAACTAATTTTGAAACATTAAAAATAAAAATAAAAAAAAATAAAAATAAAAAAAATTTAAAGTTAAGGGTTAATTTGAAATTTTTGGGTAAAAATCAAAATTTGACTTATTAAAGTCAAAACTTGAAAATTGTTTAAATATTAGTATGTGAACAGTACTAATATTTTAAACAGTGTGCATGTGGAAGATTATTAGACACATGGAAGTAATCTCATACGCCTAAATAGTGGTCAAAAGTCCAAATGTAGGAGCATGATGATTTGTTCAGAATTTGTGCAAGTGTTGGACGTTTTTTACTACTTCATGCGAACAAACAGTAGTCATGCGCCTAAACAGTTGTCATGAGTCTGAAAATATTGTTATGTGTTGGCGTTTTACATTCTCATGGGCCTAAACAGTTCTAATGTGTCTGGGTAGAAACTAAGTATTAGGCGTTTCTGCTTAGTTCGTGCATCTGAACAGTGCAAAAGCGACTGAACAGTGCCCATGCGCCTAAGCTCATGCGCACAAACAGTGCTTATGCGTCTGAACAGTTCTCATGCGCCTAAGCCCATGCGCACAAACAGTGCTCAACGCCTAAATTTTTTCACTTGGTATATAAACAACACTTTGTGTTTCTCTGATTTCATTCTCAAATCTCCCCTGAACACTCAGTTTCTCAAAACCCATACATTCCGATAAACCATAAATCCTCATTCTGATTGATTTTAATGTTGTTGTTGCACTCGAAAGTGATAGAAATCGATTCTAAATGTAAGTTCGAACTCAAAATCACACAAATTTCAGATTTACAAGCTGATTGATTTGGGCGTTTCGAACCTGTTTAGGCGTTCGAACCCTAATGATTGATTCTGGTAAAATGTGATTTAACAAAGGATATTGAATGAATATTGATGATTATATGATGAAATGAACTGGATTGCGAACCTGTTTGTGCATTCAAATCGAGTATTCATCAAAGTTGAATGTTTGATGATAATCAAGCAGTCGACTTGAAGATGAACAGTCAAGGGAAAATTTTTTAAAAAAAAAATTAAAAAAATAATAATAAAAATAAAATAAAATGGAAAATAAATCAAAATCTATGTTGAAAATTGTTTTGAATAAAAGTCAAAATGTAAAATGGTAATTCATCTAAGAAACGAAACAAAATTGTTTGAATATGTGTAATTCATCAGAATATAAAAATCTCAGCAAATTCAAGCATTAAAGTGCTAAAGTCAAAAACTTCAAATTGAATGAAAATATAACTTTCAAAATCTAAATTTCTTTGTTTTCTTTGCAGATGGCTGATTTAAAATTTGAGACCAAACATAATGTGGCTGCTCTTCTCAATAAAGAAGTTAGAGATGCCATCGGATACCAAGAGATTATCATATTTCTGCTAAGAACCAAATATGTATATGCTATGTGTTACCAGCCTATTATATATGCTCGTCCGATTCGAAAGTTCTAGAGCACTGCATATATTGATACTGATGATAATGGAAGAAAAGTAGTTAGAGGGTTTATAACCAACATGAGGATGATTGAAGTATCAGAAGATTCTATATGATATGCTTTGAGATTAGGTCAAAATGATGCTGAAGATTTATCTGAACTGACATTTGATGAATGTAGTCAAACATTCATGGAAATAGGTCATCCTAATAAATTTCCAAAGAAACAGTTCTTTAGAGCCCGTGTATTCAATCACTGGAAACTTCTGTGCTATATATTCCAACATTGTATGTCCAAGAGGAGTGCAGGATGGAATTCTTTTCCTGTTGACATTGCTTTTCTGATAGTAGCACTGGCAACAAACAAGAGATTTAACATGTCCAAGTGGATCATGAATGGGTTTATTTTTAATTTAGAAAAGGGCATAAGGAATAAGTATCTGATGTATCCAAGATTCCTTCAAATGATCATTAATGAAGAATATCCTGACATAAGGGTAAATGGTTTTAGTGGAGAAACATTGATTCTTGAACACATGTAAGAGATATCATACAAAAGATTGTCTATGGTGACAGGTGCTCAGAATGTTCCTCTATTTGATTACATCAGGAATGTGGCAAATGATGAAGTAGATATCACTATAGATCACTATCATCTAACTGAAGAAGAACCACTAGATCCAGCTGATCTTATTGAAGAAATTCCAGCTGATGATGATGAAGAAGATGATGATGATGATGAACACGATGAAGTTGATGATGAAAGTTCCAGTTCATCAGATGATGATAATAGAGATGATGGTAATGAAGGTGATGATAATGTTGAGGCTATGGAAGTGATCCATGAGCAAATACAAGAATCTGAGCATGTTGTTGAAGAGGCACATGAAGAAAGTCATGATGCTGTTGAAGAAATAGATGGTGATACTGAGGAAATGGATGAAAATATAGAAGAAAACATCCAAGAAGTTGATCAAATGACTGAAGAGCTAGTAGATGAAAGTCAAACAGTTGAAGAAATAGCTGAAATGATAGAGGAAATGGTTGGTGGTGAAGAACAGATTGTAATAACTGAGTTTGTACAAGAGTCTATTCATGAAGAAAATGTGAATAAGGAAGAAGAGTTACAAAAACTAATTGATGAACTTAAAAAGGATAATAAGAATCAAGTTAAGAGAATTGAAGAGCTGAAAGATGCTAATAAAAAGTTAATTGAAGAGATGAAGGAGAAAGAAAAATTGATTGATGAGTTTAGGAAGAGTAAAGAAGAAAATTTTAAAACTTATGAAGTTATGATGGTTGATTATGATTTGATGGAAGAAAAGTTAAAGAAGATGAGTGAGGAGAATAATATGTTGAAAGGTGAACTAAACAAGTTGAAAGAAACTCAAAAGTCTCCATCTCCTGAGGTAATAATTATGTCTGAGATTGCTCCAGTTGAGGTTGAAAAAATTCAATCTGTAGATAAAGGGAAAAGGAAAGTGGATGAGATTGATGTTTCAGTTTTCTGAATCATCGTCTAAAATACAAAAGGTGAATGTTGAAAAAGGCGAAGCTAACATTCAAGAGACGATCGGAGCTCTAGATGACATAGAGTCTGAATTTGATGATGATTGGTACAATGAAGTACTTGATGATGAAGACATTCAGGAGGCTAATATTAAAGAACATTTTTCTCCAAGTGGATTAAGCCATGATGACTTACCTGTTGATATTGAAGATAGATATAATTATCTGGTGAAAATGAAATACAACAGAGTATTCATAGATGGATTAACTGTCTCACAGATCAATGAAGAATTTGAAAAGTGCATAGCAGCTGAGTCAAGTGCACCGATTGATCCTAATGAGATTGTGGTTGAGCATGGTGAATGGAATCCTCTAAGTGAAAGTATAAATGTTGAGGATATTCCAACATCAGAATTGCACCATCTGAATCCAGACATCATGAACGTAACCGAGTTAAGGATGTGGTTGCAATCAAGGAACTATCCTTGGAAGAAATTGAAACGATTACAAGCTGAATCCTTGAGAAACTTAGTGAGAAGCTTTAAGAGACTGAGAAACAAACAAACAAGATGATCATTCTAGATACTGACTATCCTCAGTATTTAGAAATAACTAAAAGAATAAAGATTTTGAAGCCACATGAGATTAAATCAATGGCTATGGATAGTTCAAGATATGAAAGAAGAAGAGAGCTAATAAAAATGTTTCCATAAACAGAAAGACAAAGATATGATGTTTCTTTAGAACAAAGGCAATTATGGAACAAAGCTCGATCTGCGAGTGACCTTGTATGAAATGTTTTACAAAAAGGACAATCTATCTCAGAGTTATTAAATGCTATGGTTGTTCTTGACACAACAAAAGAGGTCAAGATCGTAGCTTGGAAATATGATGAAGTGTTTGATGCATTTTTTTATTAAGAGAGTTAATGCTATATGTGACGTGTATCACTTTTTCTCAATCATTATTAAGCTCCCAGTACAAGATCTGAAAGAATTAGCAAAATTGCCTTTGATAAACCATTCTAAAGCTAAGCGTGGAGAGATGTTTGTAGAGCTTCTTCACCGAGGAATAAACAGAATGCCATCCTTTTTGCAAACACGTTGTGATCAAGAGGATAAAGAATATTTCCAAAAGTTAAAGAAAAAGAAAAAAGGAGTAGAAAAGGATGTGGGTGAAGAAAAGTTCCTTGATGCGTATAGTGATGCATTTTTTGAAAAAATCACTAATCTGGGACTTAAAGTAATTGAAGGATCACAGCAGTCCAAACCAATCCTGAGATTGGTTTCATAATGCTGATACTTTTGAGATGAACTTAGTTCGAGACCTGAATGATTGGGACAATGAGATGATCACTTTGTTTGGAGTATTTGAACTCAAATTAATTCATCCGAGTTATATTTAATTTTTGTCCATTCAGAAGTTTGAGAAGGTATTTCCCGAGAATGCAGAAAATGATAAGAAATATTTTCTATCCATCATCAAAGTTATGAATGCAGCAATGGAAAGAATATCTTTGAGGAAAGCAATGGCGTATGAAAATATAGTAAAGAATGATCTTAAAGACATTGACTTTATGAGAATATCAAGTAAAGGTGTACTAGATATTTATTGCAAAGATAATCCAAATCCAACAGAATGCTATGCAAATGTGGATATAGCCGGATTATCTAAGAAAACTTTGGAAGTGATGAAGTCTATGGAGATAAAAACAAATGAGAAGAAGCCTAAACAAGGAGTGCTTGCTGAGAAATTTAAAGCTGCAATTGAAGATTAAAGATTGAAGATCTAAAGCCCGAATATTTTGAAGACCGAAGACATGTAAATCTTAGGGGGAGTATTGTAGATGCTTCTTTTAAAGATTAACATTTGTCTTTGTATGTCTTTTACATTTTTGTCATAGTATAGGGACTTTTATTGTAAATATGTTCCTTTGTTTTCTTGATTAGTATAAATAGGCTGAATATGTATTGTGTAGGTAGACATCTAGACATCTAGACATCTAGAGACATCTAGAGATTAGACTTCCTGTTTAGACACTTTGTATCTATTACTTACACTTTGTATTCGTCTCTACTAATCAATGAAAACTTCTATGAATTTTTGTTGATTTCATGTGTTGAATTGAATACTTCTATGTATTAGATTGAATTGCATTCTTATATCATCACAGATCGATCCATTATGAGCTCATCAAAGGCCCTGTGATGTACTTTAATATAATGCCATGTGATTTCTCTCCTTGTGTGCTCTTATGATGGTTAGTTTCCGTTGCCATGTGTATTGCCAGTATGTGACATTCCAGCCACCTTGGGCCCGGGGTGTGACAGCTTTATAGGCAATGATAGCCATGAACCATTCTCTTCTACCTTATCTCATGGAAGTTCATCTAGATCTTGTTGAATGATATGTGATGGCGTAAAGTTTGCACCAATGTACGCTTCAAAAGTAGATGAAAAAGCGGCAAGTGCTGCCTTCTGTTCGTCACTTTGAAGAATATTGGTAAGAGCATCCATTGCTTTATCAAACTTGTGGATGTTTTGATTTTGTGTATGTTGTTGTTTGCTAGAGCTTGAGGCTTACTTCTTTTGATGTTGATGTTTGCTTTGAGGTGTTGCGGGGAAGCATGAACTCTAGTCTTCTTTGCCTTTTGCCTTTGTGATTTGGATGATTATGGAGCTGAGAAGAATGACGTTTCACTTGAGTCTAGAAATTCTTCATCTTCATTCTCTCCAGTGCAAGTTAGGAATGCACTGTCTATTGATTGCATCTCTTTAAATTTGTAAAACTCAACATGCCTCACAGCATTATTGTTTCTTGATCTTTCATAAAGCTCCAGTGCTTTCACTTTTGCAAATAAAGCATCTAGAGATAGTGCTTCAAGATCAAGTGTATCCTTCATCAGAGAAACTAACTATGTCCAACTCTCTAGCATTGTGAGAAGCATTTTCTTGTTGATCTCCACTAATTCATACCTTAGTCCCTAAACAATCATATCATTAACAAATTTTACAAATATGTGGAGTTGTTATGGTATTTATTCACATTGGATGTGATAAAATGTGTCATATTGAGTTATGAGATTTTCCTTCTTGATAACTCTTATTTCATCACTTCCTTCACATATAGTGTGAAGTACTTTCCAAAGTTCTTTGGTTGTTTTGAAATTCTCTACCCTAGTCAGTACGTCAAATGGAGGAGTTATTGCAATGATTATGTATGCTTTCTTGAATGTATGGTCCTTCGGTGATTGAAGTCCATAGATCTGGGTCATGGAAGTTGATCTAATTTCTAAACATGATCCTCCATTGTTTTAAGTCTGCTTCGTTCTTCAGTCTTGGTCGTTTTAGACCACTGTTTGATTCTGAACTTCATCAAACATATTGATAAATGATTAACTAGACGGTTTAAGTTAATTTGATTGATTTTAGCTATGTGCTATATAATATTTCCTAAGTTGAAGTCAACTACCTTTTTAAATGAGTCCGTCAAATGGTCAAAACCCTAAAATAAGGTATATTCAGTCAACAAGAGTTAAAACCCTTAAATGTTGGTCAATGAAAGTCAAAACCGTAATAAAACCTTAAAAACACATTAAATGTGTTGGCTATATGAATCAAAAAGATACTATTGGTGATTTTGATGAAAATTGAAATGTAGAACTTGTTTCTTTACTGTTTGATGATGAAATCAACAAAATGACTAGAGATTTTGATGATTCGATGATGACGAAGTAGGTTTATCCAAGAATAGTTACAGCCAAACAATTTTGTGCAAAGATCAACAATCAACGGATTTTGTGATTCTTTGTGACTGATTCGAGCTTAAGAGCTCAAATATGATGTCAAAACACAATTCTGGGTTGAAATCTGTTGAAATCGATACTCGTAGGATCGAATATTGCAATCGTATTGTTGCCGTTTATCTGATCTGTGATGCGGAATCCCACAGACCCGTTGATGATTTCAAGTGAAGATCTGTTGCAAGATTTAATGTATGATGATGAATGAATGATTAACAATCAAGAACACATATTCATAAATATTTCATTCATTCATATGGATGATGATGTTAGGAGATTACAAAGGGAGTTTGTAAGAAAATTCTCTCTTACACACAATCAACCATATTGTTTCTCTCACTAGACTAATTCTCTCTTGTTTGTTATTGTTAGTGCTTACAATGCCTAGAAATGCTTAGAGTATAAATGAGTACACTTAGTCTATTTATACTTTTTACATAAATGAACAAAATTATATTTAAGCCCTAATGATTACACAAATATTCTTCTACGTCTAATAAATTATCTGTTGCTGATGCGTGACTACTGGGTGCTAATGTCATTAGGGACGACCGTTGATGTTGACTGTTGACTTTGACCATGGTTGACCAAGTTTGACCAAGTTTGACTTTGGTCAATTTTCTTCATTTTGATCATATTTTCAGCATAGCTTCACCATGTCAGTTTTGGTAATCATCATAAGATTCGGCACTTAGGTTTTGGTAAGTATCATCTTCAAATAGTCTAACAATACTCCCCCTAAGATGATGTTGCCAAAAACTCATGATTATCAAAAACCTTGGATGTTGATTGATGTGCAGTCTTGAAGTGCAGTCTTCTCCCCTTTTTTGGTAGCATCTTCCTAGAAGCTTCAGAAAAAAGGCATTGAGAAAAAGACTTTGTTTCAGCATATACAGACTTTGTTTTGGCACTTGATGGATGTTTCACCAGCTTGATCTTCTAGTCTCGTTTTGAAGACTTGAAAATACACCTATTTGCAAACACTATGGATTGCACATATAGCAATATCAGTAGCTTTATCTTAACTTTAGAAGTGAAGGAGAAGCATCAGACATTCTTCAGACTTGACATATACTCTCCCTAAACAAAAGCTTTGGAGGGTGAGGAACTTTTGTGTATGAGACACCAAGAGGAGGATTCTTAGTTCTCAGCAACTGGTAGGAGATCTTTGAAAGAAGCAAAAGTGTTCACTTAACATCTTGAAATGAATGAGAAACTTAGGCATGTTGTGCAATTCATCACCTGCAAAAGTCTAAATCCTCTCGGTACACGTATTGCATGGAAGTTTCACTCCTAAATCAATAAAACATGCCAAAACTAAGAAAAATACTAAAAATGACAAATCTTTTTAGAATTTTAGATTTTTCAAAATTATGATATTTACAAGTATGAATCCTTCAACTGCAATGAGATCATACTAATACAAAATCCTTAACATCTAAGAATTTAAAGTTGGAATAGACATAGACAAAGAACAAAATTGATTGTAAGTATGTTTGTCCACTTAATCTCTTGCAAGGATCTATTTTCAATACTTTGTGATATTTATCATGTTTAGGTTTGATTAGATATGCTAATTGAACACCCCAACACTCAGAAATATGGAAGAATAACCCTCCTCAAGAAATGCAAGGTGACACTTTATCACAACTTGAACCAGGCTACTTAGAGTATAAATTCTCATGATATGATCCACTTTAGGATTTATTTTGGATTTGATCCACATTGGGATTCTTTTACACTTCACTTTTAGAAGTTGATCCTTATTGGGATTCTTCACTTTGGAAGTTGATCCTCATTGCTTACCAATACCCTAACATGGTTTGATCCATAATGCATATTGATTTAGATCATGACAAATATTCTTATCTTAAATCCAAGCTGAGCCTACTGACATATCAAACCTAGTCTTGTCAGTGTTTACTGATTTGAAAAATAGATGCAAAAGATAGTAGACGAGTGTACTATCATTTCTCATGTAAAAGCAGGATGATTCAAAAATAATTACATAATAGTAATATTTTTGGACTTTTCTTGATTTTCTGATTTTTAGGATTTTTGGTTTTGAGAAAATAAAGAAATGGCATATGTGTTATCAATTCAATAGAGATCATCAATAGTTAGTCCATGTAGCATTGTAATCAAACTAAGCAGATGGAATGAAACATCGGTTGTTTCCTGCAATGCCATCATAGTTTCTGTGAATGATTAATGTCATGCGTTGAATCATGGTTAATTTCTGCTCCATTTGGCTCAGTTGCATCATAAACATCATGAGTAGGAAGAACGTTCCTATCATGGGAAGGGATCAGCCACTGCTAACTTTTCTTAGGTTGGCAGGCCTCCATAATTGTCCCTATCACACTATCAAATCAGTTAGATATCTCAATACAGGCCATTACTATCCTGAGCTGTCCATTGGAATCTTTATATGTGACTTGCTGGTATGTGTATGATTTTGCTTTATTTGTTGATGTATCCGATTCACCTCCTGAAATTGTTTTCTTTCTCCAACATTGTTTTGATTTTAAACCAACCGACTCAACTTTAGTTTGTTTGACAAAAGGAGTTTGTTTGGCTTTTGAAAATCTTTTGGTTGGTTTAGAAAATCTATTTTGTCTTTGTTTTGGATTGATTTCTTCAATGACATGGTTAGTACATGTCAAGGTTGCTTTGTTTGGTTGGTTGGTTTCTTCGTCACTGTCATCACTTACAGGATCTCTATCTTGACCAACACAGGAATGAAAGATTTCATTCTGTGGTGATTCTGGTTTGAGGTACAGCTTTGATGCTATTTCAGGAGAAGTGATTTGAGTGATAGTGAATGGTGTGTCTGTTGGAGGATGATCATGCATATTTGAATCTTCTTTGACTGACTTGTCATTGAAGTTGGCATTTCTATGTAGTTATCATGGTATGTTGTTCCAGCAGTCTTCTTCTAATCTCTTTGTGCATCAAGTAGTTCTTCTAACATGCTAGCAGTCAGCTTTAAATTCTCAAGTTCAACTTGTGTTGATGCATGGTCTGCTTTTGTCTTTGTTAGAGACTCAGTGAGTCTTGTAACTTGAGTTTGAAAACTAAATCTTTCTCCAAGGAGTTTTTCTACATCCTTCAGAAGAGAATTCATTTTATCATCAAAAGCTTTATGTTGTATCCTCAATCCTGCATTTGTAGCCTATTCTGTATTGATTGCTCAATTTAGACGCTCAATGTAATGTTGCTAGTCATTGATTGTTTTGGTTGTACTTGCTTTTGATATTTTGGCTTCAACTTTAGCCTTTGTGTTTGTTAACTTCACAAAGAGTTTAGTTGCTTGAGCATTCAGCATATGGTTTTCTTTAAGCAATTTTTCAACTTCTTTCTCTAGTGAACTGATTTGATTTGTAGAAGTTTGTAGTTCCTCTGCATGTGAAGCTCTTTCCTCCTTTATCATGTATGCTAGATTGTTGCATTATTTCCAATATGCCTACTTCATCTATGCATGCCAAGTGAGCATAGATTGATCTTTCTTTCTTCAGGAATTTCAGGCAATGGAGGAATGTTTGTGTGTTGATGTTTGTGGCTTTTGCAAGCTCAGTAGTTAACTCTTCATGTTTGATTTCTTGTTGAACCATTTTGTCTTGCAACTGGTTCATCTCTTGAGCTAAACTGATGTTTTGTTGACTCAATGTCTAGATTTGTGCTTGATCATTTCTTTGAGATTGTTTCATCTCTGACCTGCATTTGATCAAATCATTAGAAAATGTGTTGTTTGAGCTTGGAAGATCACATAAATGTAAATGCATCAGTTGATGTACAACTGAATGTTTGTCTTGTCAAACAATGAATTGTTGTTATTTTTTGATATGCTGCTATTGCTTGGATGGTTGCAGCTATTGTTTGATTTGCTGTTGTTATTTGATTGGTTGCAGCTTGGTTTGCTTTGTTTAAATTTTGGAAACCTCTTTCTACCTGCAGCAAGAAAGATAGCTCGGTTTCTCGAAACACGAGTGTTAGTGAATGATGTTAAATTTTTCATTTTGTTTAAAAACAAAAATGATTGAAAATTTGTTTTGTGTTTCAATCAAAATCAAGTTAAAATTTTTTAATTGAATCCAAAGAACGTCGAAACTCAATTTAATTAGATCGGTCTAATTAAAGAGTTAACTCGGTTCAATTACAATTTAGTTAAGCCATTAAAAAGTAATAAATTTTGGATCTTCGTATTAAAATTAAATGATTAAGTGACCCAATTAAAAATATTGTCAATATGTTTGTTTGAATGGATATATGTCTATCAAAATAAAATCTTCCGAGAATTACAAAATTCTTTCGAAAATTATAAAATTCTTCCGAAAGTAACTCTTTCGAATTAATGTTATAAACAGGTCAAAGCTAATATATGGGTCAATGTTGAAAAACCCAAGTCAAACTTTAATTCATACTTTATGCATCCGCTGAGTGAACAAGATATAAGTCGGTCAAAATAAAAAACAAGTCTCAAAACTTGAACTTCCTAATATCTCATCCGCTATTTGTTTAAAAATCGGTCAAAGCAAAAGAGGAGTCAAAATTTAAAAACCCCAATTTATATACATACGTTGTGAATGTCGGTCAACAGAAACCACATGGAGTCAAAATTGAAATTCCCAAACACCAAACTTCTCTCGATCCTTCTGCTCTCACTCTCTCGATCTCTCTAACTCTGGCGAATCGACAATAACAATTGCTGGCGAGATCGGTGAAATCGACCAACAATTTCAGATTTTTGGGGGTTCGGTGGAGATTGTTGGTGGTGGGATGTGGATATAGATAAGCCGGAATCAATGGTGTGGCTGCGGTTTTGGTTCGATGGTTGTGCTGAGTCGAAATCGAATCGAAATAGAAAATATTGGTGATTGGGTGTTGAAATCACCTTCTAAATCTGTTGTGGTCTAAGATCTGCGATAGAGTGGTGGTCAATTGGTGTCGACGGTCGTCTGATGTGGACCGAGATGTATGTTCTATTATGGTTGATTTTCTTTTTCTTTATCTGATGTGATGTCGTGCTTGCTCTTCCGCTTTGGACCAAAGTATGTCCACTGTGTATGTTGTGTTTGCTCGTCCGCTTTGGACCAAAGTGTATGTTGTGTTTGCTTGTCTACTTTGGACCAAATTGTATGCTGTATTTGAATGATTGTATGACAGATGGTGTTAATAGTGTTACCATACAAGGTCCGCTATGTGTTTTGAAGATGTTTGATTTGTTATTGTAGGGTTTTCACAAGTTTATCAGAGTCATTTTATCCTTATAAAATGAAAAACGCAGCGGAAATAGAATGAAAAACTTGTTACAGTTAATGTATATAAAATAATTTATATATCTGTTAAAACCCGTAATGGATTGTTATATGAATAATCATGCTTACGAACAACCATAGGGTGTTTAGAAGCTACCTCTCGAATGGGACAGAAGAAGAAGATCTTTGATCGACAGCTTCCAAAGCAAGAAACCTCAAGCTTGTCTACCCCAAGCTTCCAACAATACACCAGGTTGCTAGGATTTTCTTTACTTGAATCGGGTTCTGCTCTTGGTTTTCCTCGACCGATCGAGAGAAAAGCTACAGGAACACCGATTTGCACCTTTGTGTGTGTTGTAAGTTGTCAGAGAGAGTGGTTGAATGCAATCATATATTGCATGTCCTATGAAACTAAATTTCAGAGTGAGAGAAAAGTGGGCGGGACCCATCCCTTTAACTCATCCGCATTTCTCTAATATGCATCCGCATTAGTAAATGCGGATGAACAAACTCTAACCGCATTTGTAAATGCGGAAGAAGAAACTTCATCCGCATTTCCCAAATGTACATCCGCATTTGTAAATGTGGATAAGTAACTCCATCAGCATTTCCAAAATGCACAAATATGAATGATCAGTTTCATCAGCATTTCCTTAAATGCTCATCCACATTTACTATCCGCATTAGTAAATGCGGATGAAGTAATTCCTTTAGCATTTCCCCAAATGCACATCCGCATTTGCAAATGCAGATGAGGAACATTCATCTGGATTTCCTTAGTAACACATCCGTAGTAGTAAATGCGGATGAGTAAAAGAAATGCGGACAAAACACTTGTATTGTTTGTTCAACCATTTGAATAACAATACAAAGTACTCTCTCTTTAGAATAAATTATCCATATAATTTATTCATAACACTAGTGCAAATATTTAGAAACCCAATTTCTAAATACTACAAATGTCAATATTTATTTACATGATCATATTATAGAATAAATATTATGGGTGTTTGTCTAGCTTGTTATTGGGTATGACCAGACATGGAGCACAACGTACTAGCCACATCAAATCAATATGTGTCTTGGGCAGACCGTTCCCAACAATCTCCCACTTGCACAAGATACATAAAGAATTGATGCAAGAAATAAATACCGCCTAACAACAGTTTACTACCACTAATATGCATGACGTAGTGCCATTCAATAACATCATCTTCCTCAAGTCCCTTACTTGAAATGATTTAGGTGAATCTATCATTTATCCTTTTGTTACAGATGTCATGTTAAATTCAGAGAGACAAAATGATCATTCTTTATTGATTTAACTTAATCAGGCCTTAGACATCATACTCTCAACGAATAAGAGGAACAAATCCCATCTTGACTACATACGTTTCTCACAATCACCTTGTATCACACCTGAAACTAGCCACATGTACTATCCATTATTTCAAAACAGCAAAGAACTAGATCAAAGTATAATATTTGGTGAATATCGAAACCCAATATGTATCTCAGGTAGGAAGATACAATGATATTACTCAAATTCACTTATGATCAATTATATAATTCCATGCAGTAAAATTTGAGACGGGTCTGTCCAATATTTGTAGCCCACAAATATTTATGAACCTTGGTAGCAACCTCTTGTTCTATATTCATACCTCATGAATATCCACCAATCCAAGTTCATAATAGTCTTACTTCATATTTGTTCCCACAAATATGACCGACTACGTACATTTAGAATAATAAAATATTCATGGATTTAAACATGCTAAAATGGAACATAACTCATAGTTTCATAATCATATATATATATATATATATATATATATATATATATATATATAAGTCAAAATAATAATTGTTCTGATATTTAAATACAAAATAGATCAAATCCAATCACTAGAATATCAAAGTCCTAAGGCACAAGTATGACTCTCATTCTTTGGCCTTTAAAGGAGTTCGTGAGTGGATCTGCAATATTTTGATCGGTGTGAACTTTGCGAATACATATCTTTCCTTTTTCAACTTCATCCCTTATGTAGTTGAATCTCCACTCAATGTGCCTTGTCTTTTGATGTGCACGGGGTTCCTTGATTTGAGCAATCGCACCCTCATTGTCAGAAAAGATCTCTAGGGATCTTGAATGGTAGAGACAACCCCTAGATCGGCAATGAATTTCTTCAACCATGCAGCTTCATGTGCTGCCAATGAAGCGGCGATGTATTCTGATTCTGTAGTGGATAATGCTACCTCATCCTGCTTTGAACTCTTCCAGGACACTGCCCCTCCATTCATAATGAAGACATACCCTAATTGTGATCGAGAATCATCTCGATCAGTTTGGAAACTCGCATCCGTGTAACCCTTTACAACGATTTCCTCTTCACCAGAATCGTATATTAGAAACATATCCTTAGTCCTCCTAAGGTATTTCAATATACTCTTAACAGCCATCCAATGGCTATTTCCTAGATTCTGCTTATATCTGCTTATCATGCTCAAAGTGCATGACACGTCCAATCTAGTGCATATCATCGCATACATGATGGATCCTATAGCAGATGCATATGGGATTTCCTTCATCCTTTCTTGCTCATCCTTTGAGCTTGGAAATTAAGATGCACTCAATATTTTCCCTCTTTGAATAGGTATCAAACCTTTCTTAGAGTTCTCCATCTTGAACCTTTTCAAGATTTTATCAATGTTTGCACTTTGGTTTAAACCTATCAACCGCCTTGATCTATCCCTATAGATTTGTATTCCTAAAATATAGGTAGCTTCACTAAGATCTTTGATGGAAAAACAACTTCCAAGCCAGGTTTTAACACCTTCCATGGTTGGAATGTCATTTCCAAATAGTAATATATCATCAACATACAATACTAAGAAAGTGATGATGCTCCCACTAGCTTTCTTATACACACAAGCTTCATCAGCGTTCTTGATGAATCCAAACCTTTTGATCTCTTCATCAAAATGGATTCCAACTTCTTGATGCTTGTTTCAATCCATAGATTGATTTCTTTAACTTGCATACTTTATTAGGTATTGTGGATCGACAAAACCTTCGGGCTGAACCATATAGACATTCACTTCGAGATGTCCATTAAGGAAAGCAGTTTTGACATCCATTTGCCAAATCTCATAGTCATAATATGCAGCTATGGAAAATAATATCCTTATTGACTTCAGCATTGCCACGGGCAAGAAGGTTTCATCATAATCAACCCCTTGAGTCTGAGTGAAACCTTTTGCTACAAGTCTTGCTTTATAAGTATCTAAGTTTCCATGCATATCAGTTTTATTCTTGAAAACCCACTTACATCCAACCGGTTTGGAGTTAAGCGGTGGCACAACTAATTCTCACACTTGGTTGTCATACATGGATTGTATCTCTACGTTCATGACTTCAAGCCACTTGTCACAATCCGAATTGGACATCACATCATGGTACGTAGTTGGTTCATCCGAGTCAACTACATAGCTTTTGGTTCTCGATCCTCATCAAGTTCCACTATTCTATCGGTAGTTCCTTCCATAAGAAATTTAGTTTCCAAGAACTCAGCCTTTCGAGCAATAAATACCTTTTGCTCTGTTGGATTGTAGAAGTAATATCCCATCAAGTCTTTGGGATATCCTACAAAATACACTTAGTGGATTGGCTTTCTAAATTGTTTGGGATGTTTTGCTTAACATAAGCCTCACAACCCCATACCTTTAAATATGATAACGATGGAACCCTTCCATACCATATTTCAAAAGGTGTCTTATCCACTTTCTTGGTTGGGGCCATATTCAAAATACGGGCTGTGCAGAGCAATGCGAAACCCCAAAATGACAGAGGTAGTGTGCTTCTAGCCATCATAGATCGAACCATATCAAATAGGGTTTGGTTTCTCCTTTCAGACACACCATTATACTGTGGTGTTCCGGGTGAAGCAAGCTGTGAGACAATCCCATAACTCCTAAGATGATCTTGAAAAGCATCACTAAGGTATTCACCTCCTCTATCTGAATGAAGAACCTTGATGGTTTTCTTGAGTTGATATTCTACTTCATTCTTGAAGATTTTGAACATTTCAAAAGCTTCATCTTTGTGTCTCAACAAGTACACATAACCATAGCGACTATAATCGTCGATAAAGGTAATGAAGTATCTTTCACCATTCCTTTTCATTGCTTTAAAAGGACCATATACATCTGAATGTATGATTCCTAATAAATCTTTGGCCCTTTGGTTAGTACCACTAAAGGGTTCCTTGGTCATCTTTCCTTGTAAACAAGATTCACACTTATCAAATGAACCCTCTTCATTTGCTTCCAAAAGACCATTTTTTTGAAGTGTTTGAATACAATTCTTATTTATGTGACCAAGACGACAATGCCAAAGATATAATTCACTTAACCCCATTTTAAGTTTCTTGGTGCTTTATTGGTATAATCAGTTATTAAAGGATGAGTCATCATGAACCAATTCATAAATACCATTAAAAGGCATAGCCTTAAAATAAAATATATTATCCATAAAGACACAAATACCATCGCTTACAAACTTTAATACATAACCAAATTGTTTTAGAAGGGAAAAAGAAATTTTGTTCCTAGTCAAACTATAAGCATACAAAACATTCTTCAAAATGACTTCCAAACCACTTGGAAGCTTCAAGATATAGTCTCCTTGGGCTTCAACATAAACGTTTGCTCCGTTGCCCATATAGAGACTAGTATCCCCCTTCTTAAAATGCTTATTTCTTTTGAACCCCTGCAACAAATTGCAAATATGAGTTTCACATCCGGTATCTAATACCCATGTGTTTGAAGAAATAACATTAAGTTCAATATGGATCATGAAAGTTGTACCTGAGGTCTGCCCAGCATCCCTTTTGTTTCTCAACTCCTTGAGATAGATTGGGCAATTCCTCTTCCAATGTCTTATCTCACCACACACAAAGCATGGATCGTTCTCCATAACCTTTGGCTTCTTAAGCCTCGGTTTTGGTGGTCCCGCTTTAGTCTTTCCCTTACCCTTTCCTTTGATGTACCCTTTGCCTTTGGCAACATTTGCATTGGGTTCGGGGTGATGCCTCTTCTTGTTGCCACCCTCATTGATCGTGAGGACCGGTAAAACCCTTTTGCCCATCCCTGCCTTAGCTGTTTTGAGCATTGCATGAAGTTCCCCAATGCTTTTGTCCCATCCATTCATGTTATAATTCATGATAAAAGTCTCAAACTTCTTGGTTAGACCATTAAGGATCAAATCCGTGGCCAACTCTTTTGTGAAGGGACAATTTAGGCTTTCAAGGCGATCAATGTGGCTTTTCATCTTCATCACATAAGATGATACAGATTGGGTTTCTTTCATTCGACATGCATGAAGTGCTCGAACCTTTTCGAAGCGCTCTACCCTCGCTTGTTGAAGGAACATTTCCTTCAGATGGGTAATCATGTCGTATGCCCCGTGATGTTCAAAATCCTTTTGAAGTTTGGGAATCATGGTTCCCAACATGAGACAAGAAACTTGCACAAAATCCTTAGTGTGCTTAACCCAGTCCTCAACATCATCAATGTTGGGTTCATAAGGAAGAGGATCGTCCAACACGTATGATTTCTTTTCCTGCTTGAGAACAATCTCAAGTTTCGAAACCAATCCATGAAATTATTGTGATTTAGACGATCCTTTTTATGACGACCCTAAAAATTAAGGCTAGAAAATTTTATTTTATATAAGTTAAACCTATATCTATGTGTGTTCTTTTCATAAGTTAAAATCCTAAGGTGATTTTATGTGATAAAATTTTATATGTATATGTGTTTTAGCATAGAAATATATGTCTATAAACTGCATGAATGCATGATCCTTACGTGTGCATGTATTATACATTGTGACATTTGTGAAATATTAAGAATGTTAAACTATATGATTATGTGCTTAGTTATTTAAATTACATATCATACATCTAATTAATCCATAATGAACTAAGTTCACAACCTAATAAATCAAAAACCAAATAAGTGTAACTTTGGAAGATTTCATGAAGAACCTTAACTAAGCTAATCTTAAAAACACTTAACGAACTTAAACACTAATCCATCCTACTTGGCTTAAGACTAATACAATCCTTGCCTATACCCTCGGCCGAATACATCATTAAATTCACCACACTAATCCACATCCAAATTCATGACACCTAACACACCTTAACCATTAACATCTAGCTAATCTACACAAACAACTCATCAAACTAATGATGACTTCTAGCTATCACACCTTCGGGCGACTCCATGCACTATCACCTCAAATTGTGCCACATGACCTACCCTAACCAAAAGTTATCATTATTGTGTAATGGTGGCAAGTTCTCAACACTCTTAGTGTCCAAAGCTCTCGGCCGACTTGCAAGCATGATCATTACATTAAGACAATAAGCATCCTTCTTGAGTTGCCACCTCATCAAATGGTTATCATTACTAGATGTTTGGTTGTCAAACTCATGGTTAAGCAAAGGTTAGAAACCGCCACCACATCAACCAAAGACTTCCTCAAATTATCGGCTACTATCCATCATTTATACCACACCAAAAATCACTATAATCACCTCCAACATCCACAAAGTCTCGGCTCTTTCTTTTCATCTTCAAGCACCAAATAACCATCACACTTACACCAAACTCACCTCTAACACTCTCATCAACCCTTCTCGGCGAAACACCAAACAAACCACCATCACCATCGATTAAAATAGCACACCATCTCCTCATCATTCGGTTGTTATACCATCAAGAACATTAACAAGACCATTTTGAAGAAACTTTCGAAATCAAGAACTCTTTCTCAAGCATTGGAATTCAAGAAATTTAAAAGAGTTACACATGTGTTATACATACATATGTAACTAACTTATTATGTATAAACATCAAAACTATTTATCAAATCTCTTGAACATTTGATTTTATCAGAAATCTATAAGGAAAGTTTAAAAACTAAAAATTTAAGAATTTCTATAAAGACCAAAAATATAAAAAGGGTTGAAAAACATGTCATTTCATGAATTATTAAGTAAAATAGGTTAAGTAGTTAAATAACTGTGATTGTGGGAAAAAAAATTAAAAATCTATCAGATATATCGAAAATAATAGTCTGGAAATTTTGGGAAATTATTATTTGATATACAAATTTATATGATTTATTTAAGGAAAATAAAAGAAAATGTTTTACAAAAGATTTAAAGATCATAAAAATCTAGAAAAATTATATGATGACCTTTACAGTAAGTTGTAATTACAAAATAAATTTTGTGAATTAAATAATGAAAATAATAAAGTTACATATTTTAGAAAGTATAATCTGAAGAAAATCGAATTAAATAGCAAAACAGTATGAAAATCATGAAAATTTAAAATAAAATTTTAAATATCGTGTAGGACTTTCTGTATAAATTTCAAAATTTTTAAAGACTAGTAGCTATATCTTCTATTTAGTGTAAATATTTTAAAAATTATAGGAAATTAATTATAAATAGGTATCAACTGAAATTTTTATATGTTAATCTGGATTTTAAGATGTTACTGTTTATAAACTTTGATAATTTATAGATAACCATAGCTACTGTTTTTGAATTTCTATTTGAACTAAGACATAAATGCTGAAAATTTTAAAGAAATAAAATAATTTTTTCTAACATATAATTATTTTATAGGGATTTGCTAGATTTAAGGTGAGTATCGTAGCCCCATTTTGTATCTATGAGTTTTGGGGGAAAAGCATACGGTGTTTATTTTTGATGCTAATGTAAATAAGAATTTTGATAAGTTATTGTCATTTTGTGCCATAAGTTACAACCATTAATTCAAATAAGGAACCATCTAATAATATAGGTAGCGCTACTTAGGAATATGTTCCTGCACTAATAAAATGAGTGTTGTGATGTTATATTATCTGATTCTGTGATTTATATGTATGACAGTTATAAATCACCTAGCAAATAAGTAGGTTTGGTTGTAATCTTATTTATATTGCATCAATAAATTTTGTTAAGTCATTAAACCTATGTTCTCATCAACTTTATGTTGACTGTTTTGAGTATGCTTTTTCAGGTAACTAGAATGACTTATAGTCTTGTGCTTACATTTGATGTTTACAATGGATGGTACAATGTGATAGGAAAGTTATGTGTAAAAATAACTGTGAATCTGATAGATCTCAACATATCTGTGGATGCACATGTCCACTACTACTGAGAAGACTAATGAAGTGGTTACTTGAAACTTTTGTAATGGGGTTGCAATGTATCATATAAAAGTCTATGTTATGACAAGTTTTGTATATGTTATATGATTGTAACCCGAAGCTATAAATGACTAATGTACTGTTTACTTTAAATTACTTTGGTGTGATTGTTTATATCTGTAATCAATGTGTTCCGAACCGATAGTCACACCAAAGCATTTCATGCTTCCGCCGGGATGTGACACTTTTCCAGGATAGTTCTCAGTGACAGGTTATGGACGGTCGGGGAGGTAGCGTTGTTATTATTAGCGACCATTACTACAATATAAACAAAGTTCAATTTCAGTAATTATAAAATAAAATTTTAACTATTAATACCCTTTCATGTCTCATAGACAATTAATAATTTAAATCTAGAATCCAAAGTTACATTCAAATAATGCTTAGGTGACCTTTATCCTATTATTAAAATTAACAAGGTAGTCAACTTCTGACAATTGCAACCGTTTGCAACTTCTAGTTTATGGGATCAGTTAAACATCTTTATGTTTAGTCGGCATGTTTAATCCCATCAACACCATTGTACGCCATGCTTCGGTGACCCTATTCACATGGTTTCCAATTCAAGTCTTCCTACTTACACACACGTGTGAGTTTACACATACAGGTGGTTAGGTGACCTTTATCCCACAAATATGTTAAACCCACCTCAAACACACAAGTTCCCTAAATGTGGTTAGGTGACCTTTATCCCACAAATAGTTCCGAAGTGATTCGAGTGTTAAAGGATGGTGTTAAACTTGTTTAAAAGGGATTTTGTTTCCATTAATTCTAGTTATGAAAACATTTTGTACCTTATATTTTCATGCATTCAATGCTTGGTACACGAGTGAAACCAATTTCCAAGGTTCTTTTAATAAAACCCAATTTTATTGTGAAAACATTAACCTTTAATAAAACCATTTTATTACCCATATTAATGTTTCCAAGAGAACCGTTTGTAGCTTGTTGTTGATTTGAAATTGTTTAATAGTGCATATCCAAATATCACATGAACAATAAATTAAATCAACCATACAAGCAACACATACAACAACAAGTTCATAACCATAGCCAACTAATTTTAACATCACTTGTTGACCGAAACAAGTGAGTTATTTAGGTCCTTCCTAAGGGTAACACATGTGTTTGTGAACTCCCACTTGATCCCGCATCCAAATGCTTCAAGTGTCCACATTATGTTGTGATTCTCCCATTCGACTTGAGTTTCCAAATGGACTTAAATTCTGCACCAAACCGCTTTGGGCCTTCAAAATATATTTTCAGTTATTGGGCTTAAATCCCATTAAGAGCCATGATGCCCTTTAGGCATAAAATTTGCCCAAACCAAAAAACATTCTTGTTGTATCTTCTTTTACAAAATTATATATCCTATATAAATTTTCTAGTAAAAGTGAAATGCAACTATTCTATTTATTTTACATACCAAATGGAAGAACAAATAAATTTAATTATTACAACCCTTTGAATAACCAAATACAAATCACAACACAACCAAACACAAGGTCTAGGCTAGATTATGAACACCAAGATACATATCCAAATATGTAAGCAAAATTCGAGAGTTTTCCCCTTGAATCACAGACTTTCGGTTAATGTATAAACAAACCGAATATCATGATTCTTGTCCAAACAACTTAAATCATCCAAACGATTAAATTTTTCAAGATTACAATATGCATGTAAAGTAGAATCTTGAAAAACAAGGGAAACATAGACCTGAATTTTCGGTCTGTTGGTGAATAACAGCAAGAAACCGGGAATTCAGTCCAGATGAAGCATGTATCCATATAACCGGCTCTGATACCACTGTAGGGTTTTCACAAGTTTATCAGTGTCATTTTATCCTTATAATATGAAAAACACAGCGGAAATAGAATGAAAAACTTGTTACAGTTAATGTATATAAACCAATTTATATATCTGTTAAAACCCGTAATGGATCGTTAAATGAATAATCATGCTTACAAACAACCATAGGGTGTTTAGAATCTTCCTATCGAATGGGACAGAGGAAGAAGATCTTTGATCGGCAGCTTCAAAAGCAGGAAACCTCAAGCTTGTCTACCCTAAGCTTCCAACAATACACTAGGTTGCTAGGATTTTCTTTACTTGAATCGGGTTCTGCTCTTGGTTTTCCTCGACCGATCGAGAGAAAAGCTACAGGAACACCGATTTGCACCTTTGTGTGTGTTGTAAGTTATCAGAGAGAGTGGTTGAATGCAATCATATATTGCACGTCCTATGAAACTGAATTTCAGAGTGTGATAAAAGTGGGCGGGAACCATCCCTTTAACCCATCCGTATTTCTCTAATATTCATCCGTATTAGTAAATGCGGATGAACAAACTCTAACCGCATTTGTAAATGCGGAAGAAGAAACTTCATCTGCATTTCCCAAATGTACATCCGCATTAGTAAATGCGGATAAGTAACTCCATCAGCATTTCCAAAATGCATAAATACGAATGATCAGTTTCATCAGCATTTCCTTAAATGCTCATCCGCATTTACTATCCGCATTAGTAAATGCGAATGAAGTAATTCCTTTAACATTTCCCCAAATACACATCCGCATTTGCAAATGCGGATGAGGAACATTCATCCACTTTTCCTCAGTAACACATCCGTATTTGTAAATGCGGATGAGTAAAAGAAATGCGGACAAATCACTTGTATTGTTTGTTCAACCATTTGAATAACAATACAAAGTACTCTCTCTTTAGAATAAATTATCCATATAATTTATTCATAACACTAGTGCAAATATTTAGAAACCCAATTTCTAAATACTACAAGTGTCAATATTTATTTACATGATCATATCATAAAATAAATATTGTGGGTGTTTGTCTAGCTTGTTATTGGGTATGACCCGACTTGGATCATAACGTACTAGCCATATCAATTCAGTTTGTGTCTTGGGCAGACCGTTCCCATCAGTTATAAGCTGTGGAATGATGTTGTTTGTCACCTGTGAGTGATTGTAATCATCCGCTATGCATAGAATGTTCTCCTTTTGCAACTCATCCGCTGAAGGTGTGTTTACACGTCTGCTATGAGTGTTAACACATCAGCTGTGGATGTGTTTGTTAATCAGTTGTGGATGTGTTTGTTCATCAGCAGTGAACACTTAGACAAATGGATATTTGCTAGCTGTGGACTTAATGTATCAGCTGTGGATGTAACACATCAGCTGTGGAATTAGAACACTTAGTCCAAAATCAAATTCAAGTGTAATTTGTGTATTCTTTGTAAACTTTGATTATGAAAGAAATTTCAATTTCAAATACACGATTTGTTGTTTCAATGGTTGTTGAATGATTCTTGAATGATTGTATGATGAACAAATGAATCAAAATCTGAATTAAGCCATTGATTTGGCTGATTTTGTGATTTCAAAGCAGTTTGACTTTGAAAAAAAATCAAACATCATGTTTTTGAATGAACAAACTTTTGATTCTTGGGTTTCTAACAGAATTGGATAAAATCAAAGGTTATAATAGCTATAAATAAGTGATTCTAAGCTAAAACAACAATCAATTTTATATAATCATCACCTAACCTAGGATTTAGATGATGAACACATGAAAAACACAATGAAGAACAAAAGCCCAAATATGAGAATCAATGTTCAAAAATGTATGATTTAGATGTTGAAAGTGATAAATGAACCTTAGACTTGATGTTTCTAAGCTAAAACCACTATCAATTTCAGTTAAACAAGATTAGATTCGTGATTTTGATGATTTTTCCTCAAGAACAGTGAATTTTTCTCAAGAACACAAAATTTTTAAAAATCTTCAAATTCAAGAGTTGTGGTTGTTCAATTGATATGAAACTTTGCAGATGTATTAGTTATCACAAACTAAAGCTATTAGAAGCTTTAATTCGCTAAGACAACAACAAAATCAAAATTTCATGTTCATTTGTTCACCCGCATTTGCTACATGAAATGCCGATGTTAACTTTGGTCACCCGCATTTATCACAGTAAATGTGGACAAGTCATTTGTACTCCCGCATTTGCTACAGTGAATGCTGATAAGTTGCTTTGTTCACTCGCATCTCAGTAAATGCGGACATGTCATTTGTTCTTCCGCATTTGCTACAGTGCTGAGAATTTTCAATGAATGCTGATAACTTTGGTCACCCGCATTTGCTACAGTGAATGCGGATAGGTAAAATTAACTCTTCCGCATTTGTTACAGTAAATGCTGACAAACTTAAATTGATCATCAGCATTTGCTATAGTGAATGCGCCCATAGAAATTCTATATGCGCATTTGCTACAGTACAAAACTTTTCAACACTTGGTAAAATCTTTGTGAAAATTGTGAAATGTATTATAAATACTCATTTAATGTGAGTCATTTATTACTTTTCAAATTTTTGAGTGAACTTTTATAGTGAGTCGAGTGCCAGAAAACCGTTCTTCTTCTGAGTTCAAATCTACTCTAATCAAGCTTCATTTTGTTCAAATCCAACATCAAAACAAAAACATTGTCTGATTAAATCGAAATATTGTTATCTAAAAGGTGATTATCAGTTTCTTACATACTTCGATTGTCGAACAAAATTTCGTGAAATGGAACCCTATTCTTGTGAATGCTTTAAGTACAATCAAGAACACTGGATTTAGATGAATGACAGAGTTCATTAAAACCAATGATCAGTGTAAACTTCAAAGATTTCATGTGGTTCTAAGAACACATAAAACATCGATGAACAGGGGATACTGGTGTATAACAATGTTGACATCACAACCTGTTAAAACACAATCAAAATCAGTATATCCCAACACAAAGAAACAAAATTTTGAACTGTTCTTCATGAAAAATCAAAATCAGGTCAAATAACCAAATGTAACAGTAACAAGCAAAATTCATTTTGACGTAAAAAGTCAAAATTGAACAAATCACACACAATTCTCACTAATTCATACTCTGTGTGTGCAAATTACATAATGGCTAACTTGACTTGGAGCAAGCTCCATAATGTCAGTGGTTTTCTTGATTCTGATGTCCCAGAAGCTGAGGGACTTAGAGACATGATCAGGTTCATAGCCACAACAAGAGTGGCTCATGCCATATCAGTGAGACCTATAATCTATGAGAATTACATCAGATCTTTCTAGGGAAATGCAGAAGTTTTGGATATTGATGGAGAGAAAGAAATCTCAAGAAGAATATCTGATGATCACACTTTGGTGATATCAGAACAATCTGTTAGAGAATGCCTTCAATTTCAAGATGATCCAAATTCTCCAACTGAATTTGATGAAGAAGATATCACGTCATTCTTTGCTGACATTGGATATGATGGAGGATTTGAGGCAAAACAGATAGTGAAAGGATTGGTTGATTTGTAATGGAGGTTTCTCATTCATTATATCCAACTCTGCCTATCTAAAAGAAAAACTAGGTGGAATGACATACCATTAACTACATCTTCACTGGTTTGTGCCCTCTGCTCTAACAGACCCTACAACTTTTCAGCATATGTCTTTAATGGGATGATGTCAATTATTCAAGAGGGGAGAAGGAACATGTTCTTAATGTACCCCAGATTCATTCAGTGTCTTATTAATGAAGCCTTTCCTGATCTGGTTTTAGAAGGCCCCATTCTTGAAGTTCCTCATTATAATGCCAAATCTTTGAAGTACATCAAGAAGAGAGATCCAAGAAACTTCTATAGTGGTGCTTTCATTCCACTCTTACCTTGGATGTAACAATAAATAGATCCCCAAAATGATGTGCCAATGGATGAGGAACAACTACAACACCAAGAACCCGTTGTACATAATGATATTCCTATTAAGGAACCTGCACAAGAAATGGCAGCTGATGTTCCAGATGATGAACCAATTTGTGAAGTAAATGTTCAAGAAGAAGCTCCAGAAAAATCAGTGGAGCAGGCTGCTGCTCATGATCAACACCATGTTGATGAGCATGCAGAAACTGAAGAACACATTATACCAGTGTCACCTTTGATTGGTGATCCTCACACTGGTGAAACACTACAAGAAACTGCTGTTTTATCCCCTTGGAGGGTTGATCCAATTATCCCACAATCATTCTCTCCAATTTATATACAAGAAGATTCACAAGGCAGCTCACCACATGAAGCAGTTGCTGAGGCTGGGAGTTCTGGTGAATCTACCAGCTCCTCAAAATCTTCTAAATCTTCTGATGATGAAGAAGATAATCAACATACTATGCCTCTACCACAGAGACAACTTGTCTCTGAAGATGCTCCTTCTGAGAGCTTTGCAGAATCAGAGGTGAACAGACCTGATGAAAAAGATAGGATGATATTTGATCTCTTAGCCAAAATGTCTAGAATGGAGAAGACTTTGGATAGAAGGGCAGGGATAATCAATGATAGAATCCTAGAGTTGGATGAAAAGGAGAAAGAACTGAGTGAATTAAAAGCCAAGTATGATGCTGATTTGAGATTAAAAGATGAGGAGATCAAACAGTTAAAAGCCTTTTTAGAGATGTCAAGAGAAGAAATCAGTGGTCATGTGGACACTGTGGCTATTCAAACTGTAGCTATGGAAGATCAAGAGCACATGTTGGAGATACAAACAAAACTTATTGCTAATCTGAACAAACAAAATGAGGCTTTGAAGAAAAGAATTGATGAATTGGAACTGATTGCTCAATTAAAGGCTGAATTTGAAAGAGAAGCAACAGAACATGAAGCTAAAGAAACAGATAAGGAAGTTCATTCACAACAGCAAGAAACCAGTGGTGTTAGGGATGATGATAACTGGGAGATGGTAGTACATTCTGATCCATCTACTGAAAAAGAGGCCATGATGAAAGAACTAATAGATGACATGGATAGATTCTCTTTAAGTGAATTCATTATAGATGAGGAATTCTGGGATTACATCAAAAACACCAAATCCCCCTCTGAGTCTATAATTGTAATTCCATCACAACTTGTATCAATAGAAGAAGAACTGAGAATGCAGCTTGTTCCTGCTGTTGTATTGACTGATGAACAACAAAGTTTAATCAACAGACTTTGTGATGAATTCAAAGAAAAGGAAACAACTGAATTGAACAGACAAGAAGCTGAACAACAAAGAATCACTGCTGAGCTTAAGGCTGTTAATGAAAAACAACAGGCCAAAACTGATGTAACTTCAACATCAGGACCAAGAGTGATCACATACACAAGAAAAAGGAAATACTTGACTGAAAAAGCAAAATGAAAACTTCCTATGGTTGAGGAAGAACAACCCAAAAAGAAAGCAGAAGATGATCCAAGAAGTTTGGCAGCACTTGCTAAATTCTTAGAAGAACATGAACAGGCAGAAAAAGAGCTACAACAAACTCTGGAAATCATAATGTTGGAAGAAGGAGAGAATGAAGGTGACAAAACTGAGAAATCTACTGATGTGCACAACCCTGCATTTATTGAGCCATAGTAGAAAGCATGATTGAAAAAGCAAAGTCTGATGATCTCATGATTTATGCCATGTATCTGATAAATCATAGTTATGATGCTGACATTGTGTTTAACATGACATATGAGGAGATTGTTGAGGAGGTAAAGAAGATGGAAAAGCTACTAGATCCTACATATGTAACAGAATATGAGAAAAAAAAGAGACTTAAAAGCCAACATCCTCTATCCTCAAAATAGCAAAGAAAGATGACCAACAGTTTGTTTTTCCTGATCCCTATAACATGTCAGATAGGGAAATGAAGGATTATCTCAACAAACAGGGATTTACAAAAAGAAAGTTAGGAAACATGAAGACTAATTCACTTCGGGCTGCTATGTTAAGAATGATTAATGAAAAGAAAGATAGAATGAAAGCAATTGAAGAAGAAGTAATTGCCCAGAAGCCCAGAACAAGATCTTCTGCATAAGATGTACAATTGACTACAAAAGACAAAGATGTTCTGGCCTCCATTCTACATAAAAACCCAGAGTGGTTCATTGAACCTTCATAACTGAAACTTCAAGAGGGTTTAACCACTGCTGAGATGATTAGAGGGGTATCTACTCCCAAAGGCAAAACAGATGTCAAAATCATTGCCTGGAAGTATGATAGAAGCTGGAATATGTCATGGTCAAGAGAATCTCAGGCCTGGTGCAATTCTCTACAGAATATACAGCCTTAGTCAATGCCATGAAGGTCCATGACTTAAAAGAATTAGCCGATTTAGATCTAATCAACTGTGATGGAATGTACAGGGGTTATGAATTTAAGGATATTCTGAAGATGTTTAAGAGAACCAACAACTTCAAGTCTCTAAAAGCCATCTGTAATAGAAAAGACAAATCTTTCAGAAATCCCCTTAAACAAAGAAGAAAGAGAGAGACAGAAGAGGTAGTATTCCCTGAGCTGCATGTGAAACCAAGAATCATTGAAACAAAAATGATTGCTAGAACTCACAAAACCAAACCAATTTCCAATGTGTACTATGATGAAGAATCCTATGAGTTGGTGATTGAGAGAAAGTGGGAAGGAAAAGAAGCCCCAGAGATCAGAATTTTTAGTGGTTATGAGGTCAGACTGCTAGATGAGTTTTACATACACTATATCTTCACAAGACACTTCAGAGCCCTAAAAAATAAATCTGTTGAAGATGATCTGGAGTTTATGTTAAAGTGTGTTAAGATCTTAGAGCTGGCATTTGACAGAATCAACAACAAAAGGGAACAAACGAAGAAGAGAAAGGTGCCAATGCAGATGGGTAATATTGTCAAGTTGGAAGTTGATGCTGATGGTTCACTGGTGATTCATAGAGATGAGTTATCTTCTATTTCAGTTTGGGAACCCATCTCTTTGAAACAAATGCCCATTGCTTCTATTCATACAATGAGTGAGATGAAGATTCATGTGCTCAGTAGAGAAAAAATGAAGGAAGCTAGGGATTTTTCAAACATGATAAAGGCAATCCTCAATCCTTCCCTTGCAGAACCTGAGGTACATCATGAAGATGCTGCAACAATCTCTCCAACAACAGTCAAACAGAAGACATCACATCAAGACCGACTAGAATCTTCACAACCACCACCACCATCACACTCTTGAGGAACCTAGGTAGTATAATCCTTAGGGGGAGTATTGTTAGACCCTGAAAGGATCATACTGGCCAACTCAAGAATTGGTTGGAGGTTGTTCTGGTTGGAAAACATCAGTTACAGAAACAACAAAAAACAGAAGACAAGACAAGACAAGTGTTTGTTCACCCACATTAACATATGCGGATCAAGACAACTAATGCTAAACAGAAGTGTTCATCCGCATTAGTCCATGCAGATGAACTGAAGAAATGCAGACAAGAAGTGTTCACCCGCATTAGTCCATGCGGATGAACAACAGTAAATGCTGACAAGACTTGTTCACCCGCATGAACTAATGCGGGTGAGCGAACACAAATGCTGAGAAGAGTTGTTCACCCGCATGAACTAATGCGGGTGAGCAAACACAAATGCTGACTACAAACAACAAATGCTGATGAAGACTTGTTCATCCGCATGAACTAATGCGGATGAACAACTTACACTGATATTTATTTTGTACTTAGACTAGATTCTCTTGTATAGATCAGGGTTAGTTTAGTCTTTTGTACAGGCAATGAATACGCCTATAAATAGGGTCACATACCCTAACTTTGTAACGTTGTTGATTTCAGCAGTAATATTCACAATATTTTACAACATTTACTTTGGTTCTTGATTCTCTTACATTCAAGCGTTTACTACAGCAGTTAATGTTCTTTAATATAGTAATTCCGATGCTATATTATTGACTCAGTCCACATATTCGATCCTAGGTTGAGTCACATCAACCGAGAATATTATTCTCAAACCCAGTCACAGCTGCTAATGCAACGGTCAAAACAACCAGACAAAAGGCTTTTTAAACAGATGACTTAATAAGTAGGATGATCATCTATAATAGACGAACCCAAACCATAGAAGATGATATGGAAACATATAGGGTGACTCTTAAAGAAGAAGCAAGCCAATTTCATAAAGTTCACAAGGACACACCTAAGTCTGAGCTCAAGAAAGCAGTTGTGGTGATATTTGGTCAACCAGATGGTGAAAATGAAACCCTAGTTAACTTTAACTTGAATATGGAAATAGATGGTACAAAAGTAACCAAGGATGCTGAGTGAGTTCAGACAAGTGCCATTGATCCTAAAACAGCTGGTGATACATCAGGTGAATCTACTAAACCTTCATCAGTCAGACATACTATAATCTCTACCTCAGATAAAGGTAAAAGACCTATGACTGCTCAAGAAGAGATTGAAATTGAGTCTTAGGAAAGAAGGGCTAGATTCCTAATGACTAGGAGAATGGATTTGTATTCACAGGTTGTGGATAAAGTGCGGATTGTGTTAAAGATGGGTAAATCTCAAGAAACTTCTTTAAGGAAGAACATCATTACACTAGGCCAAAGTGCAAAGGAATTCCAATCTACAAGAAAAAGAATCAACCATGTTCGAGAAACAAGTGAAAATAAACTAAAAGCTTCATCCAAAAAGAAAGTTATAGTTGTTAAAAGAGTGAAATCGAAGTGTCCAAGAAGACTACCGAAAGCACTCTTTGAAGGATAACTACTTAGCAAGTTCCTATGTCTACAACTGCTAAATCCATACCAATGTCCCCCCCCCCACAGAAAAAAGGAGAAAGATAAAGAAAAATACATCCTGGTAGCTCAACTTGAGTTGAAAGGATTCAATTTAGATGAGGTCATTGAATGGAGTCTTGCAGAGATAAAGTTAAATCTCATAACTATAACACATGTTGAAATGAAGAAATCAGTAGAGTTAACTAGAAGAAAAAGAGCTGAATTGAAAAGAAAACAAGTTGAAAGAGTTAGACCACAGACAAGAGACAAGCAGGAAATGAAAATGCACCTAATGTACTATGGTTACTTGGAAACAAGTAGGATCAATGAGTATGTCTACTCTTGATCGAAAAAGTAGAGAAATCAAGAAGAGAGTTACAACTAGAGAGCTCTCAAAGTATGAAGAAGCTAGAGAGTAGTGTGAAAGACAACAAACAAGGACAAAGAAAAGTATTCAAAATGTCCTCTCATCTCCCATCTTAGCATCTAGTATTTCCTGATTCTAACACAACTTCATTCGATGATAATCAACCTATTTCATTAGTCCTTGCCAAGAAGAAACTTGTGCCAAAAAGAAAAATAAAGGAAAGGGTGATTGATCTTATGGTGGAAGAGAAAATCCTATAAAGAACAAAGGTTTTGGGTGTTGGGTATGTAGACCAAATGAAGAAATTTACTGTCAAGAGAGCAAATGGAGAAATTACATATTATGATCTTGAGAATGAGATGCTTGATTTGCCTCTTGACATCTTAGAGCAAATTGTTCAGTACTTGAGCATCTTTGGGTGTAAAAATAAACAGTCAAAATTTCTACTCCAAAAGGTGTTGTCTTTAGTCAAAGCTGAATGTGGTAAAGCAATTCCTGAAACTCCATTATCAGCATATGATCCAACATTTAAATGGGAATACGATCAAGACAAAGATATATACTTCATCACTAGATTGTAGCTGGAACATCAACAATTACTACGAGGCAAAGGAAGTAGAGAAGGTGCTGACGAGAATTTACAAGTCATATCTTAAAAAGTCAAACTAGGCCTCAAAATAAAGAAGAAAATTGAGAGAATCTGAAGCTATTGAAGCCATCCCATCTACCAATCCTAAACCCAACACTTAATAACAATCTCCTCTTCCCACCATTCAAACCGCTCTAATTACCAAGCATGTATCTCCACCTGTCCAACAAGCATCTCAAGCAGCCGAGTCTCCAACAAAAATTCAGTCTAATCATTTGGTAGATAAAGTGTAAATCACTACAGCTTCCAAACGAATAAGAAGATATTATGACAAGCCCGAACAATCTGCCGAAGAAGAAATCTCAGAATCTAACCAAGATGAACACTCAGAAGGTGATAGTACAAACATCATTAACTTAGGATATGATTTGAAAGCTGAGAGGTACTTTATTGAAAGAAAGAATAGGTCCAAGTCCTTCTTCTTATTTTAGTTAGAAGTTTTAAATCTCAACTCTAAAGACCAAAATAAGATGTTCTCTTTGATCAATAAATAGGAAAGTATGCTTGACAAGTACAAATCAATGGTATCTATTCTAAAGGTAAACATTATGAATAGAGTAGAAGCCCAACCAAGTAGTGATAAAGAAAATAATGTTCTACATGTAACTCCATTTAGCATTCATGATCCTATCACTCATTGGAGTTATGATTCCTCAACCAATTCCTTCTGTCTGGCCTTTGCTGGTGCTGGAAAGACTAAAGGCATAGAATATGATGTTTCCAGATTATCTTGGCATACCATTAAGGATTTGGTGAGTCTACTTCTTGAAAACCCCTCAAGAGATAAAAAAAGGATACATGTATGAACTATTATTGATAAAGATGCTTGAAGGATGAGTAATAGTTTTAGTGGCATCATCCTAGGGGAAATTTGTTGAATCATAAGAAGAATGAAGTTATCAAAAACTCCAAGTTCATCACATACTCGCAACTGCCAAAATCTCGTTAGTGCTGAATGTTGGATCATATGAGGCTGGTGCAACCAAAACAACACTCAGAATATTTTTGAAGTACAATTGAAGATGTCTTCCGAAGCTAAAGCTGCTCTTCCGAAGACAAGTTAAAGATCTTCCGAAGCTTAAGTATGAAGAACTTCCGAAGGAAAAATACTAAGTCTTTCGAGACTAAGTAGTTTTACTTCCGAAGTATATGAAGAACTTCCAAAGGTAGAATCAAGTCTTCCAAAGTTTATGAAGACCAAGTAATTCCCCTTCCGAAGCATTCACACTTAGAAGATCCAAGACAAAGTCTTCTAAAGAATAAAGTCACAAAGACTTGGAAGAAGTTTATTCTTCCAAAGTATAAATGGCTTCGAAAGAATTAATTCTTTCGAATCCATTTAGCTTTCGGAAGAATCAACTATGAACCAGTGTACATAAGTATGGGTTGTCTGACATCCGCTTACAACTCTGATACACTGCATGGCATTTTCCCACTCCCATGTAGTTGACCATACTTTAATCCACTGTTCACCTTTTTCAGTTAGTACAGTTACCATACTTAGTTGGTGATAAAAGGTAAGTCATGGACCTGTCATGACTACCTAATCTAGGATATTATTTTATCTTAGATATTTTACTTTTAGCAATGTAGTATTTGATTAGCGGTAAATTCCAGGTAGTTTTCCAAGTATAACCGGCTATAGATAGTAGTATGTATAGTTTCTCATTGTAATTTATGTAACCATGCTTGTAAGAGTCTTGTAATACTAAGTTGAGAAATAATATATACAAGTATCTTGAAAACCATTCTTGTGTTCATCAACTTATTATATTATTGTCAACTTAGTTAGAGATTCCTCTTTATCAACCGAGTGAGAGTTAGTGAGTTTATGAGATACAAAACTTGTGTTGAGTGACTAACACCAATCCTGTAATTGGTATCAGAGCTTTTTAGGCTCTTGATTGTGAGATCTAACAATCACAAATCACCCTCGTTTCCTCACACTTACTCACCTCACTCAAATGGCTCTTAACCAAAAATTTTCTAAGTCTGAAATGGGAACCATGACCCAGGCTCCTATTATCATCCCTGATGATTTTGGAACCTGGTGCAAATGTATTAAAGGTTTTATCAAGTACCAAGACAGCCGCATGTGGAGATCTGTCACTCATGGTCCTTACAAGCCAAAGGTGGTGGACCTGGCTCGTAATGGCACCATGATTGAGAAAGCTGTTGAAGACTACTATGATGAAGACTTCAAGAGGTTGGACATCGACTACAAAGCGATGACTGTATTGCTCACTGCCTTACCAAACTACATAATGGCAGGCTTTAAGCAATGCAAGACGGCCAAAGAACTCTTTGATGCTTTGAAACTGATGTACTCCGGTTCCACTGAATCCATGGAAACCAAGAAGAATATGCTAAAGCAGAAGTTTGAAAACTTCACTTATTTTGTTGGTGAGACCTTGAGCCAACAATACTTCAGGTATATGGACTTGATCACCTCTCTTCAGACTATAGGAGTTGCTCTTGAGAAAAGAGACATAGTGAGAAAATTCACGAGTGCACTTCTTCATGAGTGGACTTTTCATCGTGTCTCAATCAAGAGAACCGAAAACCTCAACACTCTTACTATGACTGAACTGTATGGCATCCTTGATGGATATCTTATGGAGATGGAGACTCAGAAGAGCCAACAGATAAACACACCCTCAAATCCTGCAGTCAACAATGCTCTACATGTTGTTGAAGGATCAAGAACTCCCCAGCCTCAGGTGTATCTGAACTACGACCAACAGCCATCATCATCCTCTGGGCCATACATCACTTTCCCTAAGACACCCTGGTCTCAACAAGCTCAACACACTCCATTCCAGGAGAGTTGTGCTTTTGTTTTAGAGAATGAGCACTCTGGAGATTTTCAATACTGTTTTGATGATCTAGAGTGTTTCAGCCCAGATGATGTTGAATACATGGACATTGTCCAACAAATGGCTCTTTTAGCCTACAGAGCAAAGAAGTTCTTCAAAAGAACCGGAAGGCAATTTCCTCAAAACCCAACCAAGAGCAAATTCGGGTTTGACAAAAGCAAGGCCAAATGTTACAACTATAACTAGCTTGGTCACTTTGTTAGGGAATGTAAAGCTCTAAGATCTAATCCTGGAGCAGCTCAAGCCCCCCAACATTCTGCAACCTCAAAGGCTGCAACCAAACCCAATGAGCCACAAACTGTTGTTGTTGTTGAAGAGGTTGACTAGAGCTTTATGGTGCAAGATGTCACTCCTGCTCAAGCTCTCATGGCTGGAACTGAAGACAACAAGGTATATGAACACCTCTGTACTCCAACTTGTATTGGTAAGGTTAAATTGTATCAGGACTACAACATGGAAATTAGATCTGATAATGAGTCTTTAAATATCCTAAAATCTGATTTTAAGAGAGCAGAATCTGACTACAAAGACAAAATAGAAGAGTTAGAGAAAACTGTGTCCTCTTTAAAACATGAACACACCAACTATAGGACTCAAATAAAAGATCTAATATCCAAGTTGACTGAAGCTCAAGCCCAGCTAGTCATAGCTGAGTCTAAAGCAGAGAAGTATGCTATTCAAGAGCATAACTTCACACCATTATATCATCATCCTCCCACTCCAAGGTATTCTATCAAAACAAAAGTGGGTTAGGATCCAATGAAATTGCTCCCCCATACTCTCTTGTGTCTATTAGATAGCCAAGATGTGGTGCTAATGAGCAAGAGGTTCTAATTGCTGACCCACTACCTAGGCAGCAGAAGAATGATGTAATAATGGAAACCACCACATAGAAGGATAAGGTAGAAAACCCCATCCCCACAGTTGATAAACCCTTGACCACCAAATCAAGAAAGAACCAGATCAGGGCAGTAAGAAAAACTACCAAGAAGGTGGCTCAGACTAAGATGAAAACAGACCCAAGGCAAAAAGGTGTATTCGTCTCAACTGGATTCCAAGTGGTTGGAAGTTCTAATTCAGGAAAGGAGAGTAGTACCAGCACTCCTATCCAGCTGAATGATCAGAAACTAAAGGGAAAGGCGGTTGAAGAAGAGAAGAAGTGCAAGAAACAACAACACACATGTCCCACCAAGATTAACATTGAATGCATAATATATGGCCTGTATAACCACATGGCTAAAGATTGTTACTACAATCCAGCAAGCACACATTATGCAACCAATGATAAGAAAGGAGTCAAGGATGGTTTCATATTTGGACCTTACCATATGGTCCAAGTGTTAAGGAAAGGAAAGCTTGTTTCCGAAGCCAAGTTGTTTTTGGAAGCAACTCATTCTTCTGAAAGGAAAATAGCTTCGGAAGACAAGCCAAAGATCAAACAAAGAAATAAAAACATTTCCTTGAAACCTTCCAAGGAGAAGGCTGCTTCGAAAGAAAAGATGGTGAAGACTTCTTCCAAAAAGAAAGAAGCTTTGGAAGCAAGTCATGCTGCACAAGCCTCCTCAGGCTCATCAACACAGGTCAACCATAGGATGGAATGGAAGACCATAAAAGATGTTGTAGCCCAAGCCTCTTCTTCACAAACTATAATTATACAATTTGTTTCAGTTATATCATCTGCATTGGAAGAACCCAGGACCAACAAGGCTTGGGTTTCCAACAATAACTAATCATTTCACCTTATGTGCAGTGACATCTACATGACAAGAATAGAAATGTTTAGATTGTGGATAGTGGATGCTCCAGGCACATGACAGGGAAAAGATCTCTCCTACAACAATTTAAACATTTTGATGGTGGTCCTATTCAGTTTGGAGGTGAAGCCAGAGGATACATTTCTGGTAGAGGTAGTAGTAAACTTTGTAAAACAGCTTGAATACAATCTCTTGAGTGTTTCTCAATTCTGTGATCAAAAGCACCAAATGCTTTTCACAGAACATGAATGCATTATCCTTAAACCCGGGATGACAATTCCTCAGGAATTGGTGCTTCTTAGATCTCCCAGGAATGGGGATATGTACAAGCTTGATATGAACAATGCTTCTCCATTGGGTGAAGTATCATGCTTTCTTTCAAAAGCTAATGGTGATGAGTCAAATTTTTAGCTTAAAAAAATATGCCAAGTGAATTTTAAAACCATGAATAAGGTGGTTAAAAATAATTTGGTACATGGTGTGCCTAAATAGGACTTTTTCTGTAAAAAAACTATGTTGCTTGCCTGAAAGGAAAGCAACACAAGGTTTCTCATAAATCCAAAGAAGTTGACTCCATCACCACTCTATTACACTTATTGCACATAGATATTTTTGGTCCCACAAGTATAATGAGCATTGAAAGGAAATCATATTGCCTTGTGATTGTTGATGATTTTACAAGATTTACATGTGTATTCTTTTTAAGAACTAAAGATGAAATGGCTGAAACTTTAAAATCTTTTATTCTTAAAATTGAATATCAAAAGGATCACAAGGTAAAAATCATTAGAAGTGATCAAGGGATTGAGTTTAAGAATCAAGTTCTTGACTCATTCTGCAACTCAAAGGGATCACCAGACAATACAGTGCTCCTAGAACTCCTTAACAAAATGGTGTTGATGAGAGGAGGAACAACACACTTATTGAGGCTACAAGAATCATGTTAGCTGATTCAAAGCTGCCTCTAACTTTCTAGGCAGAGGCAGTCAGCACTACATGCTATGTGCAGAACACGGTTCTCATTGTAAAGCCCCATGGAAAGACCCTTATGAGTTATGGAATAAGAGGCCATCATTCATTAGCTTTCTTAGGTCCTTTGGTAGCAGTGTACCATACTCGACACAAAAGACAATTTAGCTAAATTTGCTGAAAAGTCAAATGATGCTATCTTTGTTGGATATTCCTCAACCTCTATAGCTTATAGAGTGTATAATATTAAAAATCAACAATTCAAGGAATCATCCAACATTGTTGTTAATAAGCACACTCCTTGTGTTAGAGGGAATGGGCCTGATCATATCTTCAATCTATAATTGTTTCCAAACTATTCTAAACCATCTTGTGAGAATGTTTCAGCTGGAACAGGAACTTAAAGTGACATCTATGAAGATCAAATGTTTGAGTTACCCAGTTCTCCAAGAGGAATTGAAGAACAAGCTCACATTACTGGAAATCCTGAATGCTTGAACATATCTGTCAGCCAATTGAGCCGCAAAACTCATTAGCTGACAACTCCATCATTCAACACCAAGCTGACGAAGACATTGATCTAGAGGAACAGAAAACTGTTAACACTACTTCTCAGCAGAATATCATTGATGATGTCAGACATTCATTCAATCAGCCTTCATTGAATGAGTGTGAGACATCAGCTGGTCATGGTGTTCAAAACCCTGAGCAAAGCTTCTTAAATCTGGATCTATCTATGCAACGAGATGTGATTCCTAGGCTCAGGTTACGTAACACTCACCCAGTTAAGAACATCATTGGGGATGTCTCAGAAGGTGTGAGAACAAGGAGTCAGACCCATAATGGGAATGTCTGCTTGTACTCATGCTTTCTCTCTCAAGTAGAAAAGAAGGTGGAAGAAACCCTCAAGGACAATAATTGGATTAAAGCTATGTAAGAGAAGTTGCTTCAGTTCAAGAGGCGAAAGGTATGAAACTTGTGTCCATTGCCACTTGGCTAAGTCCCCATTGGCACCAAGTAGGTATTCAGAAATAAGAGAGATGATAGAGGTTTGATCATCAAGAACAAGGCAAGATTTGTTGTTCAAGGATACACATAGGAGGAAGGAATAGATTACACTAATGTCTTTGCACCTTGCAAGACTTGAGGCTATGAGAATCTTCCTTGCTTTTGTAGCATCCAAGAACTTCAGCGTCTATTAAGTTGATGTCAAATGTGCATTTTTATATGGGAATATTGATAGAGAAGTCTATGTGTGTCAGCCGCCTGGATTTGAAGACCCACAACACTCCAACTATGTGTGCAAACTGGACAAAGCTCTCTATGGGTTGAATCAAGCACCTAGGCTATGGTATGAGACCCTGTCTCAGTTTCTTCTTAGGAATGGCTACACCAGAAGCACCATAGACAAGACATTGTTCATAAAGAAGTCCGGGAAGGACATGCTGCTTGTTCAAGTCTATGTTGATGACATCATATTTGGTTCCTCAAATGACAAAATGTGCAAAGACTTTGAAAGCATCACGAGGAAGAAGTTTGAGATGAGTTCTATGGGAAAGATAGGGTTCTTTCTTGGAATTCAAGTGAAGCAAATGGAAGAAGGGCTCTTCATCAATCAATCTAAGTATGTCAAGGACATCTTAGAAAGATTTTAGATGAAAGATAGTAAGCCAGCCAAGACACCCATACCCAGAAATCATAATCTTTGTCCTGATTTCGAGGGGGAGGATACTGATCAGCATCAGTACAGGGTGATTATTGGATCTTTGATGTATCTCACTGCAAGTAGACATTATATCATGTTTGCAACCTGCATCTGTGCAAGATATCAGGTTGCTCCCAAGGTGTCTCACCTAATTGCTGCCCAGAGATCTTACACACCTTGAAGGAGCTCCCAAACTGGGTCTTTGGTATCCTAAGAATAAAGACCTTAATTTCTATGGGTACACTGACAGTGATTATGGTGGCTGCAACATCAACAAGAAATCTACATCCAAAGGATATCAATTTCTTGGTGGTAGGATTATCTCCTGGCAATACAAGAAGCAATCATGTGTCTCAACATTAACTGCTAAAGCTGAATACATTGCTGCTGCGAGCTGCTGTGCTCAACTGCTATGGATTCAAAATCAGATGCTGGACTGTGGTTTCAACTTCATGCAGACTCCTATCCACATAGACATCAAGAGTGCTATTTCTATCACAGAAAATCCGATCAAGCACTCCAAGACAAAGCATATGGACCTCAGGTATCATTTCATTAGAGATATTCATGAGAAAAATCTAATAAAGCTAGTCAAAGTGAATTCAAATGAACAATATGCTGACTTGTTCACCAAAGCCTTTGATGAAAAAATATTTAAATACATAATTATAGCTATTGGGATGATTAACACTGATTAGTTCTTCTCTTTTGAAAAAACTTTTAAAATATGTCTTGTCTTTGTTGCCTAACTACAATCTAAGCCCTGTTACAGAAAGGCATTCTTCAAAAATCTAAGTGTAAATACTTTCGAAGATAATTTTACCCTAGGAAGAAATCTTTATTCTTCTTCCGAAGGCAAATTCCTCTGCTTAAATATTATCTTCCAAAGAGTTTTAGCCTCGGAAGAACAATTGGTCATAGATTAAATTTACTTCCAAAGCTTACTAACTTCTTTTCTTAGAAGAAGATTGTACTCTCGAAATCAAACTTGTCATTAAGACAATGTTTGCTTTCGGAAGTAAAAAATGACTTCGGAAGACAATATTGAGAAACACAAGTGTTTTCTTTTGGAAGCAAGTTTACCTTTGGAAAAACATCTTTACTGTGTAACGGAAATCTTTGGGCCCCACTCTATAAAACATAAAGTTTTAACGATGATTGTCGGAATATTTTAAATGGTTTATCTTACCGCCTCTGTCAAATCGAAACCTAAACTGTCCTTTCGCCTTATCGGTTTCCTTTTTTACCCTCATTTAAAATTTCCGACTCTCTCTCTTTACTTTCTTTACCACAGCAAAAGCCCCAAAATTACCACCATCTTCTTCACTCACTTCCAAATTTCTTCAATCCTACCTTACCTCTTAATAATGGCCCTAAATCCCTAACATAGTCAGGTCACCATCCTTGACTCTTCAAAGGGTGTCGACTTCTCCACTATCATCAAATTTGTGTCCCAATCGGCATACTTCACAGCCCTCACCATTAACACCACCATCTACTCTAATCACATGGCCGAATTCTGGGCCAATGGTCAAGATGAAACACTAAATGGTGAACGGGTCATCCGTTCGAGGATCTATGGACAGGAGTTCATCATTGCTAAATCAACCATCAGGGAGCATCTGGAGCTTCATGATGTGGGTGCCCCTACTGAATTCCCCAAATTGGAGTTGGAAGACACTTACACTCAGATGGGATATGGTGGCGATGTACACAAGTCTATAGTCTACAAGTTCAACTTCTCCTACAATTGGAAGTTCTTATTGCGCATTGTCCTACATTGCCTTTCCAATAAATCTGGGGGATGGGATCAAATCCCATATGATTTGGGCTGCCTCGTCCATGGGTTCATAAAGGGCCTAAGCTTTAACTACTCAAAATTTGTGCTGAACAATTTAAGAGGCAATCTCACCCGGGATCCATTCTACATGTATCCCCGGTTCATTCAGCACATTATCAATTGTGAGCTCGACTAGGACAGATTACATTGTGCAGATGTTCTACTGGTCCATCACATGCGGCCTGGTATCTTCATGACCTTGGAGAAGGTATCCACCAACTTCTTTGGAAGATTCACTGATCTTCTTCCAGGTACGCGCGAGCCAACAGCTCCTGGTGACATCCCTGCAAGTCCAGCAGGTGATGAACCCACACCAGCCACCACCACTCAAATGCCAATCACTTCTACCCACCCTATCAAGATTACATACACTAGATGGCCTAAACGAACCCCTGATCAATCTACTCTGATTGGTCAGGTCCCCTCTGTTCTATCCAAAAAAGGCTCGAGTGGAACTCAGGGCTCCCACTAAACCAGAGGTCCAACCATCCTCCACCATTGACCTCAATGTCAGCGTTGAGCCTCCTCAGTCTCAAGCTGACGAGCCCACAACCCAAGCCTTTAGCCCTCATGGTGAGTCCTAACACTCCCCTGAGCAGCCAAAATGGGACACCAACATTATTGGGTCATCTGCTCTCGCAGAAGAACCCTTAGATGCTGACCAATGTCCCCGGTCATTAGATTTACCCTCTCTATCCCTAACTGACCTATCAACCCTACCTGATGAGGAAATTATGTTCCATCCGGGCTGTGATGTTGATCTACCATACCACTCTTTAGATCAACTGAGCCCTAGGGAATCTCTAATGTCTAGCCCACATCAGCAATACCTAACTGAGGTGAGTCAAACTGGTGTGGAGGTGACTCATATAGGCTTAGCTACCACTACTAGAGTGTTTCAATAACCTCTTAGGATAGTGGTAACATAAGTGGGACTGAGTCTACGGAAACCTTGCTCTTGATGACTCTGAAAGAGACATCAGCAAGCAAGGGTTTCCAGGGCGCCGAGAAACCATTACTGGTGGTGAAGATGAACATACCAGGTATGTTTATCTCATCTCCCGATGATTATTCTGAAGAAGATGAGGGTAGCCTGAAACTCATTATCAGAGACCTGATTTCTAAAGTCTCAAACCTTGAATCAAAGGTTAGGACTTTAGAGAACAGGTTTGCCACTCAGCAACTTAAGATTAAAGATCTCAAGGCACAACTAGCTGAGACATAGATTGAGAAGTCTGTCAGGCACGTACATACTCCGGTTTCTTTAAGTTCTTCCTCTAGCTCATCTACTTCTCAAGATGATGATACCAAAAAGGGGGAGAATGTACAAAGACACAGACATGAGGAACCCTGCATTGCCATCACAACAACTTCCTTTGATGCCATATCTTCTTTGTACCCCACACAACAACACCCGACAACTACCTTCCCTCAACCAGCTCCTATCACCATTCAAGTGGTTCCAAAAATGCTTATAGACCTTAACAAGTTTTTAACCACATTTTTGATAAGCTCCTCCATTGAGCAACCTTCCCCTGATGTAGCAGTTGCCTACTTTGGAGCTGACGAGCTTTAAAGACTGAGTGCACCACCTACCTCTAAAAAGGAAGTTGGTGAACCTACGGTCTCTATTGAACCCGAGATTAGCTTCGAAGGGGATACACAGACTCATGGCCTAGCAACCAAATTAGAAGGGACAGGTAGTGCGGTTCTAATTACTTCTGAAGCAGAAATACAAGCTGCTGAAGGAATAATTGAACTGTCTTCCTCGTCCAATGATCTGTTCATCATAGTGGCTATTCTAGACCTAGCCTCTGAGGTATATAGTGAGGACTTACTTATAACCCCTCTCTCCCAAACACAACAGGTCCAACCCCACTCTCCCCAACCTGAATCTTCTAAACCTAAGTCTCCAAAGGCTGAATCTTCCTCTGATCCTAAGGGGAAGAGGAAGCTCACTGTTGAGGAGCTTATAGAGGAGGAAAGGTTGGAAAAGCTTAAAAAAAGGAAGAATTAAGCAAGCACCCAAGCAGCAGTAGCCGCTCAAGAAAGTATCAACAACAAGAGGAGAGTGGAGATTATTGACAGGCTCATCAGCCTAGGAGTAGTCTATGAAGACATCCTTCTATTCCCACTTGATGAGCTTGTAAGACTGAAGAAGGCAACCTTGCTACCAAAGGAAAAGGAAGAAGCAGCAAGGTTGGCCGAAGAGGAGGAGAAAAGGAAGAGGAAGGAGGAGGCTACTAAAAGGGAAAGGAAGGAGAGGATAGCCTTTCTCTGCTCAAGATGCTATTCTAAAGAGAAGCTGGCACCCTATGATTATGACATGATCTTATTTCTTTTTCACAAAGAGCAAGATTAAATCAACAAAGAGAGGAAGAGGAGTGCCAGGGAAAAGCTAAGGGAGAGAAAGAAGGAGGAAGAGGTACAGCTTACCGCTTCCTAGAAGGTAGGAGATAAGGAGTGGATGAAAGCCTATCTCAAAGCCTACGGCTTCACCGGCAGGCAAGTGGGTCCTATTTTTGAGAAGACCCTACAGCGACATGTCAGTGACATCAAGGCTAACATTCGCGTAGGAAGAAGGCAGGAGGTGAGTCAATTTCCAAGTATTCAGAAGAAGGCACCCAAATGAACACCAACACCCAAACCAGCACAACCTACACCCACACCTCTTCCCTTCCCCATCAAAACAGAACCAACCCCTAAGCCTTACACTCCTGAACCCACACCCTCAGCCTTACCAACACCCTCACCCATTGCTTCCTAACAACCACCACCACCTATCCTTAAACCCAAACACTACCCATAACCCAATCTTTACCCAAACCTTCTTTTAAACCTTCTAAGCCCCTAACCTTGGAAGAATTCAAGGAGATCAAGAGGAAGCTCATCAACTGCATAACATTGAGCGACATCTCTTGTGACGAAGAGTCAGTTAACTTGAAATACACTGATGGCTCCTCCATCTCCCTCACAAGAGATGCATTCCTTGATTTACCTAGGGGAGCACTGGACCAAGCTCTCCAACTTCTTGCAACCAACTCAGATATTCTTACGGAAGAAGAGAAGAAGTTAAGGAGGAGGTTGGTGACTCTACTGGACACTAAGAAGGGGGACAAACTTTCATCCAATCCCCTTCATCCTATAAAACAAATAGTCAAGTGGAGGTTCAATGAACCTTCCCACAACTTTGTTATGGAAAGAGAGAACGGTGAGGTAAACAGGGTTGATACCTCATCTCTGCTACACTCCAGTAGATTTGACCTTGCTGAGTTAGCAGGGAAACCATTCTCCAATCCCTCCAACTCTTAAGTTGCTACTCACATCAAAAATCATCTGAGCAGTCTTCATCTAGCTGAGCTCACAAAGAAGGCCAAGACTAAAGAAGAGTTTAAGAGAATAGAAAAGGATGCGGAAGAAGGCACAACTACAAAAGGAAAACCATTCTTTCAGATGGTTGAAGACTCAACTTCTAATCCTATAGTTAGATGGGAGTATGACTACAATTCTCATCAACTAACTCTCTTTAGGGGGACATAACAAAGGGTGCATGTCATTCAAAACAACAGGCTCGATCTACTATCTACGAATGACTTGTACCAGCTCCTCACCACCACATCAGGGAAGAACAAGGAAACTGATAAATATCTTCTTTCCCTGGTGCTAAAGACTTTAAGGAGCAGTAGGATGTGAAGTTTTGGTAGCATCAGCCTAGGGGGAGTGTGTTGGATCATATGAGGTTGGTGCAACCAAAACAACACTTAGAATATTTTTAAAGTACAATTAAAGAAGTCTTCCGAAGCTAAAGCTGCTCTTTTGATTCTTGAAGTACAATTGAAGAAGTCTTCTGAAGCTAAAGCTGCTCTTTTGAAGAAAAGTTAAAGATCTTTCGAAGCTTAGGTATGAAGAACTTCGGAAGGAAAAATACTAAATCTTTCGAGACTAAGTAGTTTTACTTCCAAAGTATGTGAAGAAATTCCGAAGGTAGAATCAAGTCTTCCAAAGTTTATGCCAGGCAACTTCTGAACTATATGTTCTGAAAGACTGCTTATCAGCATATGTATCTCATCTGCCGATTAGTAGTAATCTCCATGATCTGTTGATCGACTTCTATTGATAACAAGTATGTGTGTGCCGACGGTTGTTCTGTTTCACATTTCGCTAACAACATAGTACAGCAGCTGCCAACTCCGATACACAGATTACATGTTCTACTGTAGCATGAGAACATAGAATAGTTATTCTTATTATTTAGTATAAAAGTCCTCACACTTGTATTGGAGAGGCAAGCTTTCTAAGCCATTTTATTGTATCTGCCAAATTCTAATCTTTATACAAAAAAAACTAATCAAGTGAATACTTTGAAAGAACTTATTGTGCATTTATCTTTACTCAAGGTATTTGTGTTGTGATAGTAAGTAACTAAGCTAGATTCCGCATTCGTTAGTTACTAATCTTAGAAGAAGTTCTCGTTAGTTACTGATCTTAGTTTTCGAATTTTGCAAAGTGGGTATCTGCCGAATAGGAAGATTCTGAAGATAAAATGAATTCAGAACATGTTTTTGATAAAGATCTGGTATGTCCCTTTTTGCATTATGATATGTAGCGGCGTCCGATTAGTTACCTGGAAAGACAGTTTCATCGTCTCACGCCATCGAAGTTAACTGTTATGATAGTAAAACATTTTAAAATTCATAGTGTTTGTATTATACGTAACTGTTAAAATCAAAGGTTTCCCACCATTGTTATTGTTCCTCATAAAGCAAACCTTCAACTCTTCAATCTCTCCAAGTCTTCTAAAATCCACTATCTTTCAATGGCCGCTCAAACCATAGAATTTCATCCCAATCACAATATCAACTCATCACTTGAACCCATAAGTGATGATGACTATGATCCTATTCTTAAATTTATTGGAGATTCAGCTATAATAGAGAAAAGAATTAGCTTAGGTTTATTTCTTTATTTATAGATCAATTAGGCAGGGGAAGACTCTGTGTAATAACATTCTCTTCTTTCTTCTTCTTTTCAATCCCTTGCCACTTCTCTTCTTTGCTAGCTAGTGAAAAAGGAAAACAATAGATGGAAAGGGCGTATCCTGGTTCGCTTGCTACCTTTGTTTCTAAAGAATAGCAATTATTCCTTTGCTATCACCATAGACCCAGTGATATGTGAATCACACATAAGGGAATTCTAGACCACCTGCTCCATACAAAGAGAACATAGAGTGAAGGTTCTCATGGCGATAGTACAAGGGATGAAGATCACTATATATTATGCCAAAATTTGCCAACGTTTGATGTTGAACGATGTGGATGGTG